>CM053562.1:33068726-33096542 GCA_028646485.1 Cryptoprocta ferox
ATAATGGAAGAACTAACTGAACAGAATAAGACAGCTCAGAATAGTGAACTGTATATTAAAAAAAAATTTCAGCATGTGATAAAGGTAGCATCCAAGCCAATGGGGAAAGAAAACACTATTTAATACTTGATGCTGGGATTAATGGTTAACTATTTAGGGGGAAAATCTATTTAAACCCTTATCACATAATATATTACAAAATAAATGTCAGATGATTTAAAGGGTTAAGTGTAAATAAAATAGAACCATAAAATACTTAGAGTAAAATATAGATTACTATTTCTATCTCACTGTGGAGATGGAATTTCTAAGCACAAAAGCAATTGGAGAAATCACAAAGGAAAAAAACAGATATATTTGGCTGCATAAAAATTCAAACCATCTCTATAAAAAAACATCATAGAAAATAAAAATAAACAGCAAAATCAACCTGAGAAAAATGTCTGCAACAAAAACATCAAAAAATTAATGTTCTTAAAATATAAAGTAGCATTTATACGTGACAAAAACCACTAAACCCAAAAGAAAAATGTGCAAAGAACAAGAATAGGCTATTTGCAGAAGAAATACAAATAATGGTTTAAGCACACAAAGAAATGTTGAGCCTCACTAGCAATCAATACACAGAAAAAAAACACAGTAATGAAATACATTTTTCCCCCTATCAGATTAGCAAATACTTGTAAAAGTCAATGCGGAGTATTGAGGAAGGCTTGATGCAATGATAGGCCCTCTCACACATTGCTAGCACGGTAGAAATTTATACAATGTTTCTAGACTGTAATATAATGCAATATGATAAGCCTCAAGGGTCTTTAAAATATTCATTCTCTTTGTTGCAATAATTCCATTTTATTGGAATATTTTATTCTAATTTTATTGGAATAATTCCGTTATTCAATTTTGAGCCAGTAAAAAATAAGGACACACATATACATGTTCATCTCTAATAAATACAAACAAATATTCACCAAGGTTTGGATATCCACAAGTTTTGTAAAGTTAGATAAATTACAGTATAGGGGCGCCTGTGTGGCTCAGTCAGTTAGGCGTCCAACCTCAACTCAGGTCATGATCTCCCGGTTCATGGGTTCGAGCCCCTTGTTTGGCTCTGTGCTGGCAGCTCAGAGCCTGGAGCCTGTCTTCAGGTTCTGTGTCTCCCTCTCTCTCTGACCCTCCCCCACTCTTGCTGTGTGTCTCTCTCTTTCTCTATCTCAAAAATAAATAAAACATTAAAAAATTATAGCATATTCACAAAATGGAATATTATATTGTCATTTAAAATTACAGTCACAGGGGCGCCTGGGTGGCTCAGTCAGTTAAGCATCCAACTCTTGATTTCGGATCAGGTCATGATCTCATGATTGGAGAGATGGAGCCCCGCATCAGGCTCTGCGCTGATAGGGTGGAGCCTGCCTGGGATTCTCTCCCTTTCTCTCTGCCCCTCCCCTGCTCACATACTCTCTCTCTCAAAATAAATAAATAAGCATTTTTTAAAAATTAAAATAAAATAAGGGGCACCTGGGTGGCTCAGTTGGTTAAGCGTCCGACTTCCACTCAGGTCATGATCTCAGTCTATGAGTTCGAGCCCCATGCCATGTCAGCCTCTATACTGACAGCTCAGAGCCTGGAGCCTGCTTTGAATTCTGTGTCTCCCTTTCTCTCTCTGCTCCTCCCTCACTCATGTTCTGTCTCCGTCCCTCAAAAGTAATAAATAAATGTTAAATAAAATAAAATAAAATAAAATTACAGCCATGAAGAATTTTTTATGGTTTAGAAAAACTGTTCATAATACGTTACAATGTGATCTGAACAGTTTCTACAAGCATAATGATGATTGTCACTTAAAAATTTTTTTAACATTTGTTTATTTTTGACAGAGACACACAGAGTGTGAGCGGGGGAGGAGCAGAGAGAGAGGGAGACACAGAATCTGAAGCAGGCTCCAGGCTCTGAGCTGTCAGCACAGAGTTGATGGGGGGCTCGAACTCGCAAACTGCGAGATCATGACATGAGCTGAAGTTGAATGCTCAACCAACTGAGCCACCCAGGTGCCCTGATTTTCATTTTCTTTTAAAGAAAATACTGTCTTTTTGGATTCATCTTCTACTTTCATAAGGTAGCAAAAGGTACTCCCAGGCCTTCCTCCCAACAGACTCTCCTCTTCAAGCTCCTAAACTAAACCAGACTCCTTGGTGGCCTCTTTTTGTCCTCTGATGCTAGGAGGGCAGATGGACTCTCACACAGTGTGCTTGTGGCCAGCCAAGCCACCCACAGGACCTGACACCCAGGAGAAGGCAAAGCGATGCTTCAGACTCGGTCGTTGGCACCACCTATCTGGTTCTTATCTCAGTCTTACTAAGTATGAAGGCTGGCTGACGACCTTGGGCAGCTTGCCGTCTGAACCCACAAGTGCACTCCAGGAGGGCAGCCTCTCTTCTGTCCGCTATTGTGTCTCCAAAGATATGGGATTCATACTGAACGAATGAATGAATGAATGACCGAGCATTTCTTCTGGGAAGTGGGGGAAATAAGCCCATTTCGCAGAGTGTTGGGAGAAGCAAGTGCGCTCACGTGGGTAACAGGCCCACACAGTGGACGCTCTGCAGACCCGGTGCCCACACCACACCGAGCTGGACACAGACTGGGCCTCCAGCTCCCTGCTCCCCTGCAGTGAGACAGCTTTGCTGAAGGTATAAATGGTTTAGCCTTGTCTCTTTGAGTTTTCCCAGATGGTCTGAAACACGTGGCTTTCTTCCTCTTCTTCTTCTTTGCCTTTTGGTTTCCTCCGAATCAATTCTGCCACTGGTGAAGGGCAGTAAATTAATAACTAGATTCCCCCCCCCACGACACAAGTCCCACAACTAATTGGCTCGATATCTCCCTGTTGCTGTATCACTTTGGGATTTTCTGGGTGAGATATAAATAAGCCAATTCTATTAATAAGCCATTTGGCCAAGGGAAGAAAATACACTTCCGAGATCCCGAGGGGCCCGGGGAAGCCGTTCAGTGGCCCATGGAGCGAGGTACTTGATTACAGGAATGAAGCGTGCCGCGTCGGCGCTCTCCTCCCTGCAAATCTGTACTCCCGGCAGATTCCTCTCTGTCCTGGGGGGCGGGGAGAGGAAAGCTTTGTTAAGGTTAAAAATTATAATTTAGATAAATCTGTGCATTCATTGGCCTGAGCGTGTCTCTGGAAAATAATAGTTAGCAGGGTAGAACCTGCCGCATTTCAGGGGCTTTATTGTCTCCTTATAATTAAGTCCTGCACAGAAATCCAATTACAAATGTTCTCAATCGCCCTGCAGCTAAGTGCTAACAGAAGAGGGGAGGAAGGCTCCCGGACTTAAATAACTGTGGATAAAAATTAATATCGTGGCCGTGTTGGCTAATTAAAAGTGCCGCCTCTATTAGCGGGCCTTTATATTAATAAATGAGACTATTATTATCATATCCGACAACGAGGGTGCTTATCAAGTCAGCTCTGGCAGCTTTGCTCTTGAAATCCCAAGTTCATTGCCCTGGGTACCGGTTCTTGCAGGAACAGAGGGGAGGACTCCATTCTTACCAGGCACTTAACCGAGATGGGCACCTTGGCATACACAGCCGTGTGCTCCTCCCACCAACCACGTCTGGTTTTTGCTATGGTTCCTGCTTCACAGGTGGGCAAACCGAAGCTTGGATGTTCAGTAACTTCCCTGATAAAAGGCAGAGTTGGATTCAAACCTGCAGTCTCAGGACCCTGAGTCTGGTACTCATGTTATACGAGCTAATTTTCCTGGCTGGCCGGGTGGGGCGGGTGAAGTTTTTTACAATGTACTGGTACCTGGAAGGTGGAAAACTTCCCCTTGGTAGATCTGGCACATTCTTTTGTGACCCCACAACTTGTTGATTAGTCCCGTGCTGTGGACCAGGCAGTGTCCGAGGCCCTGGCCCCCTGCTCTTGAGGAGGAGAGCAGGTGTTCATGAGGGCAGAGAAAGCACAGGGTGTGGTAGGAACCCACCAGGAAATAACCAATTCAGACTTGGAGGACAGCGAAGATTTCTCAGGGGACGTGGCATCTAAGCTGAGTTTGTAAGGACACAGAGAAGAAACCCAGGCCAAACAATGAACCAAGGGGGAGGAGATTCCCAGGCTAGGAAATCCTGTGTCCAATGGTGTGAGCAAGTAGCTATGCCTGAAAGATAACAGTCAAGGTGCTTAATGAAAAAAAAACTGGTAAGGCTGGAGAGAGAAGCAAGGCCAGATCAAACCAGGTGAGGTCTTGCTGCCTCTACTTAGAAGGTGGGCAGCTTACCCAAGGACAACACAAAAATCTCTGAACCATTTTAAACAGAAAGTGCTGTGAACAGAGCCGTCTTACGTGTTCATCTCTCTGGCAGGAATGTGGAGGTGACTGGGCTACAGTCTACCCTGGAAGCAAAGGACCAGTTAGGGGCAGTGTAGGAGGGACAAGAGGGTGACAGGGAGGTGGGCAGCAGCGGCTGTATTCAAGAGCATTGTGTTCAGGGACTGACCACAGGGGCAGCGTCAGGAAGAGGGAGGAGTCACATCTGACCCCCATTTTCTGGCTTGAGCAAAGTGGAGGGATTCTAGAAGATGGGAAAGAGAGGATGAAGGGTGAAAGATAGTAAGTTCAATTTTGGACATAATGTGCCTTCAGTTCCTTTTCTATTTTAATTTTTTTAATGTTTATTTTTGAGAGAGAGAGAGACAGAGCGCGAGTGGAGGAAGGCAGAGAGGGAGACACAGAATCCGAAGCAGGCTCCAGGCTCTGAGCTGTCAGCACAGAGCCCGATGTGGGGCTCGAACCCATGAACCATGAGATCAAGACCTGAGCTGAAGTTGACGCTTAACCAACTGAACCACCAAGGTGCCCAGCCTTCAGTTTCTGAGCAACATTCAAGGATAGTTGTCTAATGAGTTGCTGTATACGTGGGCCTGGAGCTCAAGAGAGATAATGGCCTGGAGATATGCTTTGGGAATTTTCAGGTCATGGGTGAAGACGACAATGTGGTCACAGATGAAATCATCCAGGGGGAGTGGAGAGAGGGGCCAGACAAGTCCTCAGTGGCCCTTAACAATCTTTGTTCAACCTTCCATCAAACACCATGTATCTTCTGTGGTCAAGGCACTTATGTCTTGTTACAGGCATTTCTATCTATTAGTGTAATATTTCCTTGGTGACAAGAGGTAAGGAACTTCCAACCTAGTCTAGGTGTCCCCCAACCCACACAGAAATGTCAAATTTATTATTTTTTAACATTAAATGTTATTTTGAGAGAGAGAGAGAGAGAGAGAGAGAGACTCTGTGTGTGTGAGCAGGAAAGGGACAGAGAGATGAAGGGAGACAGAGAATCTCAAGCAGGTTCTGCACCATCAGCACAGGGCTTGATCCCAGGAACTGTGAGATCATGACCTGAGCTGAGATCAAGAGTTGGATGCTCAGTGGACTGAACCACCCAGGTGCACCATGTTGAATTTATTTTGAATCATTACTATCTATCGTAGGCAATCCAGTGAATGTGAATCAAACTCTGGTTCTGTATCCTATCTTGAGTTGGCCTTGGATTCCACCTTAACTAGGCCTTGGATTTACTCTGAGGCCTGAGCTATCATGAAACCAGGGCGACTGAGAAAAACTAGCCACATACTCTCCCAGTCTCGGAGCATATTTACCCTAAGTCACCAGAGCCCCATAATGGAACCCAGACCCGATCGTTTTAACGTCTAATTTTCAAAAATAATGATAATAATGAATGAAATACTGACTAGACTTAACAAATGAAAGCTTTTCGGGGAAGTGGAGGAGGGAGGGAGAGGGGGGAAAGATAAATATCTGAAAACAACATCTTGTTTTTACTAAGTAATGGGCCAGTCCTTTGCCATCCATCAGCTAACAAATGCAGGAAAGTCCGGATTGATAGAAACACTAGCAGAATGAGGACGAAGGGCTACAATACAGTGGATTTTCTCATGATAAGAAGGTTGTTTCAGACCTCACTGAAAATATTTCCAGAGTGTCTGGTTAAGCTTTCCTGTTCGAGGAAGTTGGGCTGATTTTCTGATCTTGCTTCTGCATAGAACAGAACCAGGTAAGAGGTGAGCCTGGCCAGAGTAGAGTTTAGGAAGCTGTAGTTTCTTACACAAGATTATAAAGTATGGAGGCAGAAGGTAGATCCTCAACACTGTTTCTGGAGAAGAACCAAGGTCAAAGGCACGTGATAAGGTCAAGACCTGAGCATCAATCCAAGAAGCTGGACAAGAAGCCAAAGAGAGAAAGAGTCAAAATGAGAGGTCTGGGGGTTAGGGAGCTAGAGTCAGGGTGCTGAAGAATGGTGAGTAGGAACAGTGGTGAATGAGGGAGACTGAAGGAATCCCAGAGATCCAGAATTGGTGATATACAGGTTTATTAGTTATTGATTGCTCTGTGTAACAAGAAACCCCAAAACTCACAGTGACCTAAAAGAGCAAATATTTGCTGTCTCAGCGTTTCTGTGGATCATAAATCTGAGCATGTCTTAGCTGGATGACTGGGGTTCAAAGCCTCTTCCAAGGTTGGCATCAAGATGAAGACCCAAGCTGTGGCCTCCCCTAAAGGCTTTCTTAGGACAGTGGGGTCCGCTTCTAAGCTCTCCAGTGTGGTTGCTGGCAGGCTTCAGTTCCTCATCACATGGGCCTCTCCATAGGCTGCCTCAGCCACCTCAGAACATGGTAGCTGGTGACCGGAGAAAGAGACAGAGAGAGAAACTAGAAACTGAGAGATAAATTAGGAAACAGCAAACACCCAAGATGAAAACCACAGTCTTTTTATAACCTAATCTTGGAAGTGACATGTTCTATTCATTAGAAGCAAATCAAGAATCCAGCCCATACCAGAAGGGAAAGGATTATACAAGGAGGTAAAAACCAAGAGGCAGGGATCTCTGGGGGCCATCACAAAGATTCCCAAGCCTGGTTCATTGAAAGGGACATTACATGCTGGACACCAGCTTGTGGAACAGACATTTTCTTTGACAGATGAGAATCTTGCAAAATTTCTGGCTTATTCCTCATCCATATTGGTTACTGTTTTCCATAGCAGCAGCTGTTGAGATAGAAGGTCTAGACAGCTAAGGTCACTCTTTAGTGATTTCCAGATATTCTCCAGAAGTTGACTTTTTGCCCAAATCATTGATGTCATTCTGACATTTGTCTTCTCATCGCATTGATCCCTCCTCAAAAATTCCTATTGTCTGTGCTACAAATTAGTGTCTTCTCTAAAAGACACTAACCTTTAATTGTCTGTATTTTCTCACAATGCTACCTTGATTGATAGATCTTCTGGGAGCAGAGGTCCAATGCCTAGTTAGTTGCATTAGGAAAATGAAGCCTATTTCTCATGGTGGTGTGTGAAAGGCTTCGGCTCTTCTCAAGGAGTGTGACTCTTGAGTGGGGACATGGAATATGATGTGTGGTCAGAGTAATATAACCGAGTCATATTCTGGGCCTTCCCAGCCTGCCTGGATGAAGTCTGACTCCTCCAAATGCCTCGGAGAGAGACATGACAGGTGGAGCCTTGGAAGGTCCCTGAGAGGAGAGCACAGTAGGACCCTGGCTCCATGTTTTCACACTGGGATTGGGCTTTCAGGAAAGTCCCTGTTGAGAAGGCATGCTGCAAATACATCTGCCCATATGGTTATAACAGCCAGGGACCCGGTCAAGTTTATGGAGAGGAGACAGAGGAAATGAGAAAAGAAAAGTTGACAGCAGTAGAGTATGAAGAAGGGAGGGGATACAAGAAGAGAAAGAAACTAGAGGAAGAGCTGACAGCAGAAATGTCTAAATGCCACCACACCCAGCTCCAGGCCAAGTAGCGATATCTCCCTCACAGGCAAATTCATTTAACCAATTTTAGGGAGTTCCTGCTATGTTCTAGGCCCAGAGGACACAAGGCTGAACAAAACAGACATCATTGCTACTCAATCAAAGTTCACTCTAGAGGGGGAAACAGAAATAGAGGCAGTACAATGAGGCTCACAAGGAGGACGTCAGGCCATTGGAATGAAACTGTATCTACAAACATATTGATGCCGCCCCACCAGCACAGCAGAGTCTGTGACCTTCTGGTCTGTAGCCCATCTATAGGGGACCCAGCCTGATGAAAATGCCCCTCCAAACTTTCCTTACCCCAAACCTTGGCCTTGGCTTTGGGTCACAACCCCCAAACCTAGCATTGGGCTCCTGCCTAACTCACCCACACTTCTCCCTTGGCCTCTCACTGCACTGACCCTCTCTCAGGATATGGGCATTTTCATTCTTTCCCTGCCTCTTCCTTGTCCATTCAGAACCTTTGGGAATGGCAAGGACAAGAGAAGAAGCCAATGGCTGCCATTTGCCATTGGTTTGAGAAAGGGTATGTCCTCCAGTCTTGCTGACAGAAACAGGAAGGAGGTATGTCCAACAGAACTCTACATGGGAAAGGTAGAGGGGCATCTGGCCAAAGATAAGCAGAGGCCAAGCCTCCCCTCTCCCCTACTCATCTCTTAATGGCACTGTGCTCCCATGTGGTGCTAGGAGGAATGATCCTCCTCCAGCATACTACAAGGAAGACAACGCAGCTACAGAAGAAAATGGTAGCTGGTGAGTCTTTAGCTCCCAGATAGGCATCGGGCTTGAAGTCCACTCAGAGAACCCTAAATGTCTGTGGTTGACGGGCTCCTCCACAGCCTCTGGGGAGGTAAGCTATCACAGCTCTAGAATGGACTGTTAAGATAACCCACATTTTTTCCATTCCTCACCTACTTTTATGAGTAAGAGTTTCTTTCCAATGTCTGCTCTAAATCCTTTCTGCTCTTATATCCTTCTACAATTAAAAGCAAAGAACTGGAGTCAGCATAATGTCACAGCTTCTGGACACTCTGCAGCACACAGAAGTCAAGTGCCTGAAGGCTTTAACTGTTCACACTGGAAAGCTGAGGATGTGGCATGTCGAGTAGGACATGAGAGGGACAGGAGGAAAGCCAGGGTGGGGAAAGCCACCCCCCGCAGAGGCCCTGAGCTCCAGGAAAGCTGAGGGATGCATACAGGTGAAAACATCCCCCACAGCCTGCAGCAACATGGACAGGGCACGTGAATGCACTTCCGGGTGAAAGTGACCGGTTCCACGATGGGAGCTCCCTGCGTCCCCAGCGCCCCAGCCCCAGCCCTGCCAATGCTTGACATGGAGCCTGTCTCAGTAGCCCAGCACCCCCTTGCTTTTCTGACTCTTGCCTCCCCTTCTCCCACCAGGGCCCTAGCATGGCTTTCTGGTCAGCATGGCAAACTGCAAACACCCTCACCCAGCGTTCCGGGCCTCTGCACAGCCTCCTTTCGCATGCGGCTGCAATGCCCCTTCTCCTAGCTCTTCCCTGCTCACCAAAGACCAGACCCCAACTCCTCCATCAAATGAGCCTCGATGACGCTCAGAGGCTGGGCCACCCCTTCTCCTCTGCCCTCCCAACCCCAGGGCCGTCTCCCTCCCTCATCCCCAACCCCAGGCTCAGCAAAGCCGGGGTGGGGGAGGTGGGGGGGGCAGCTCCACAAGCCAAAAGGGGTGGGAGAGGGAGTAGGGAGGGGAGGCTGGGAACTCCAAGCCCCGGCCCCCTCCACATCCGCTGCTGCAATTACGGCCCACCCCCAGCTGACAAAAGCCCTTGTCAGAGCCAACAGCTCTGGTGCCAACCCCACCCCCTGGAGCAATGACAGCCGTGTGCTACATTTGCCCAATTCTGCAGCTGGGCTAATTACTGTGGTTCCCGAGCTTGGGGTCCAGCCCCAAACCAAACAAATTAGGACAAAAACCATAGGCTTCTTCATCCCTCTCATTCCCAGCCAGCAATTGCTGAAGGACCCCTATAATTGATAACAATGAAATAAAAACCCACCACCTGTCCTTACTCCTAAGGACTTGGGAGCCCAGCCAACAGCTCAGCCCACCCCTCCATGGCCACAGCAATGTGGCATTGAGCAATGCTGCATTCCAAGTGCCGGCATCACCCCGGGAACAACCTGGGACCTGTCACATCCCAGGACATGGTCCAGGGTAGGAGAATAACTCAGCTGGGGGGGCAGGCTCAGAAGTGGGTGGACTTGCAGCCAGGACCGCCCCCAGGGTGGGCCAGCTCCATGAGGCCTGGAGCTGGTGTGGATGCAGGGGAGTGTGGAGGGGATGGCGGCAGTTTGTGGCCCAGGTCTTCAGGATACACAGAGGAAAGAAGTCCCACGTGGACAACTCCCAGGAGGCCATACTCAGAAAAGTCAGGAAAAGCAGGAGTAAAAGTCAGCAGTAAAGCCTGGCAGTCAGTAGGAGGGCCCTGGCTTAAGCATCTAGGTTCAAAGGCAGAAATTAAAACAAGGACCCAGTGAGTGCTAGACCTGGGTGCTCGGGAAGGAGATCGAAACACAGGTAAGGCAAGGCTTCACTGGCAGCGAGGGTACCTGGCCGAGATCGGATGTGGGACTTGGATGCCCTGACTAGGGTCCGGCTCAGGTCCAGAAATATAGGTGATAAAAGAGGCCGGGTCAGAGGCAGAGAACCAGCTGTGGTCCTGGCTACGTGGACCTACATTGTTCTCAAACTCTGCCTTACACAGAATTGTGCAGAGGGTTTGTTAAAACACAGAGTGCGGAGGGTGCCTGGGTGACTCAGTCGGTTAAACGTCCGGCTTCGGCTCAGGTCATGATCTCGTGGTTTGTGAGTTCGGGCTCGCTCCACATCAGGCTTTGTGCTGACAGCCCAGAGCCTGGAGTCTTCTTTGGATTCTGTGTCTCCCTCTCTCTCTCCCCCTCCCTCACTCGCACTCTATCTCTCTCCCTCTCTGAAAAATAAATGAACATTAAAAAAAAAAAAAACCACACACAGAATGCTGGAGGTCTTGATTCAGGAGGTCTGGAGGGGGCCTGAGACTTTGCATTTCTGAGTAGTTCCCAGGGGATGCTGATGTTGTTGGTCCAAGGACCACACTTTGAGAACCACTGCTTTAAATATCTGGGAACAAGATATAATAATCCTCAGGCTGAAAGTGAGTGACAACCCAAGAGCCAAGAGGAGTCACCTAAGGCAACCTTATACACTGAATGTGTGTGTTCCCCCGCCCCTCCCACACCTCCCAAGTTCGTGTGCTGAAGCCATCACCCCGAATGTGACTGTACTTGGAGACAGGGCTGTGAGGAGGTGATAAAGGTTAAATGAGGTCATGGGGGGAGGGCGGTGCCCTGATCCAATAGGGCTGGTGCATGTATGAGAGGAAGAGACACCGGAGAGCGCATGTTCCCTCCCCTTCCCCTCCACCCCTCTCCCTTGTGAGGACACAGCAAGAAGGCCATCTGGAAGCCAGGAAGGGCTCTCACTGGCACTTTGATCTTGGACTTCCAGTGTCCAGAACCATGAGAAATACAAGCGTGTTATTTCAGCCCCCAGTCTGGGGTGTTCCGCCCCGGCCACGCAAATGGACTCAGACAGGCAGGCTCAGAGACCAAACAAGGCGAGTAAATAGAAAGAGAGAGAAAAGTCCGCACGTACACCTCCTGCGCTGGCCGCACAGAGGAGCCCACCTGTGGTTTCTGCCCTTCCAGACCCATCCTCACCTTCTGACCCATCTTTCTCTGTTGCCTGCTTTCCCACACGGTCCTAATGAGAAGGACTTTAAATGTTCTTTCTCATCTCTGCTCCTCTCTCCATTTCTCTGCCACAGCCCCTGCCCAGCCCTAGGGCAGGCCTTCATCTCTGGTTCAAGGTCATGCCCTGAGCATCCCAGCTTCCCCCCTTTTCCTCTGCCTCAGTCTCCCTTCACCTCTGCCGTCGGCTTTGGCCCTGATCAATCACCCTAAAGCATAGTCAGGAGAAGCAGGGGTCGGTGGGGAAGGTGAGGACCAGGCCAGCCAGCAAGTCCCTGCGGAGGCAGCAGACACAGGTCAGGGAGGCTCGAGGAAGATTTATTGGCCACTGAACTCAGCCAGAGGGGGTGGGGTAAGAAGGCAGAGAGTGTAATCAAAGTGATACTTTATGTTGCTCTGTCTCAGGAAAATAATTGTTCCAGTGGAACATCATCACGCTGTCGTTTGTCTACTCCTGTGCCACTTACAGGGAAATAGAAACCCACTCTCTTCTTCATAATAAGCTGCAATTTCAATAACTCAAAGGGCTTTTTCTGAGACAGAGCCATTCTCTGGCCACCCCCCATCCTCCAGTGATGTGGGTGAGGACAGGTGTCTCCTCCAGACTCCCAGGCCAGGGGAAAGGCCAGACTGGCCCCTGGGGACAGCTGTCCCTTCTTCTTGACATTCTTCTTGCCTGGCATTCAGGTGACCAACTGTCTCTATCTGCCAGGGACTAAGGGGTTTTCCAAGATGCTGGACTTTCAGTGCTAAAACCAGGTCAGTACTGGGCAAACCAGGACAGTTGGTGACTCTACCTCCCACCAACTGGGGACAAGGGAGCAACACTATGCATTTAACAAGTATTTGTTAAGTACCTAGAGCAGCCCAGACACTCTCCAGATGGCTGAGAAACGAGCAGATGCCAACAGACAAACACTTGCCCTCAGGGAACTTGCATTCTAGTGGGGAGATAAACAATAAACATACTAAATAAGTACATTATAGAACATACTAGAAATGGATGGAGGAAAGCAAAACAGGGATGGAAGATTGGCAATGAGGTATGGGAGGCTGTCATTTTAAATATGACGATCAGGGTGGGCCTCACTACGTAGGCAGCATTTGAGCCAAGTTTGAAGGAGGTGTGGAAGCAAGTTATGAGGATATCTGGGGGAAGAGCACTCCAGACAAAGGGATCGGCCAGTGCAAAGATTCAGAGGCTGAGCCTGGCTTGCATATTCAAGGAATTCCATGAGGCCCATTGGCTGGAGCAGAGTAAGCAGAGGGAAGGGAAGGAGAGAGGTGGAAACTATGGCCAGACACCAAGCCTTGTAGTGTTCTATAGCTCACCGGGAGACCATTTGGTTTTCACCTGGAATGAGAAGGAGAAAGAACACAATCTGATTTGTGTCCTCATAGACTCGTTCTGACCACTATAGATGTCCATCCGGAGGCTGTTGCCATAATACCAATGAGCAATGGCAGGCCGTAGACCAAGATGGTAATGGTAGAAATGGTTAAGAAGAAGCTGGATCAGGGCGCCTGGGTGGCTCAGTCGGTTAAGCGACCTACTTTGGCTCAGGTCATGATCTCACAGTTTGTGAGTTCGAGCTCCACCTCAGGCTCTCTGCTGTCAGCACAGAACCTGCTTCAGATCCTCTGTTCCCCCCTCTCTCGCTGCCCCTCCCCCACCCAAGGTGTGTGTGTGCACTGTCTCTATCTCGAAAATAAATAAACATTCAAAACAAACAAAAAAAAAAGAAGGTGGATTCTGGATATATTTTGAAGGTGAGGCCGACAGATTTTCCTGGGTCTGAGGTGAGAGTATAACTTGCAGTGTTTGAATGCTCGGAGGCCATGGCGAGATTTTAGAATAAATACTATACATTTCAAAGACCCAATGTACCTCACAGGACTTGCACTTGAGATGTTGCCAGATTTAAGCTGGAGTCTAAGATGCACTTCCACATAGGCTTATTAAGACTGTGGAGCATGGTCTTTAAATGCAGAGCAGATTTGTATTCATCCCTGGGCCCAGAGCTGGAGAATGGGCTACCCAAGGTCTAGCCTGCTAACTCTGGATAGTCCAGTGGTGAAGAGGTTGGACCTACACTTAAACTCTCTGAGGCTCAGTCTTGTCATCCAATGATTGTTGCAAAAATTGAATAAGATCATGTTAACAAGACATTTAGCACAGGGCATAGACCCTAGAAAGCTTCCTTCCTGGTGATGTTGAAGATGGGGTATTGAAATTCTGGCAATGGCCAGCAGAGGGCACCACCAGCAAAAGACGGTGGCGCTGCACTGCCAGGGAGACTGGCTTATTTGCGTTGGATCCGCTAACCTGGTGAAAAAATAAACTAGCTTCCCACAAATAATAGACTGGGATTTATATTTATATCCTCTCACTGCAGAGACCTACCGCTGTGAAAAATGGATCTTCTATCTTAGGGTTTCTCTTGCTCAAAACAGCCCCCCACCCCCAAGCCCTGGCATTAGAGGGGAATAATGCAACTGTCTCCACCATCAGCCAGTTCTTACCTCCTCCCCAGAACCCTGCAGGATACCCAGAGACCGGATGACTTCTCCAGTACCCTGGGTGTGGGGAGGATGGAGACAAGCAAAGATAAGGCTTGTCCAATTTGTTCTGGTCCCTGGAAATTCTGCTTATCTCCTCACCCATTGCTTCATCACATTGCCAAAATTACCTCGATAATATATTTTTTAATTTAAGAATTCATTTTCACTTCACGAAAGAGGAACACTGCAGCCAGATAAGAAACTCCATCTGTCTTCAAGAAAAAGGGTCGTGGATTTGGGTGTCATGAATCCTGTAATGTCTTAAATTAAGGTGCCACTTCTGAATGCTTTCTTCGTATTTATGAAATGATTATTCTACAGAGGTGCATTTAATATTGTTAAAATAATGATTGTGCATGTTTAATACATCAATTTAAGTTATTATCTCCCATGCTATAAAATGTGGGATAATTTCATAAATAATTATAAAGCATTTACAAATGATGCCTTAATGCAAAGCATTCTTGCTAATCCTTTATCTTTCACAAACACAGAAATAACAATTAGATTCCTGGAATGAAAAAGGGAGGTTATGTTCTAGAATGTGTCACCTCCTCACTGAATGCAAATAAGGAGACAAGGAGAAGAATAAAAGGCCTGGATAGAAACAGCATGCTTTCCCACTTCTTGACGGATGGAAGATGTCTGTCCGTAGTTTCATTATTTTAGGCACTGGGCCCTCTCTCTGTGGAGACTGGGGAGGGCTCAGGGTAAGGGCAATTCTTTGAACCCCTTGCTAATTTCTTTTGGGAACCAGAGAGGCCTGGCCACAAGGTTGGAATAAGAGGCATTTACATACACACACACTCACACATACACACACACACACAGAGGCAGGAGAATGGATATGACATCCCAAAGTTCCTGGAAGTTTGATCCAGGTCTTCAACCATTCCAGAGGACAGACTGAGTCACAAGTCGCTAGGGGCCATATATTATAAAAGAACTTCTGTTTTCTTCTTTTAGTCTGCCTACCAATAATACAGACTTAGAGAGGCAGGAGATACCCTCAAGGAGCTTACATTCTAGAAGAGGAAGCTGAATGTTCACATTTGAAATTACAGAGATAGCACAGAACTGAGGCTAAATTAGCTAAATTAAAATTGGTTGATGTAAAGTTAATCCAGGAAGGCTTTTTGAAAGAGGTGAGATAGACCAGGTCACAGATCCATGAAATCAAATAAATCAAAGACCGGCTGAAGATGCGAAAGAGACAGTTCATTTAACACACATGTGCATGTGCACACACCTGTACACATACACACATACGTAGTGAGAACTGGCTGTGTATCTAAAGCAACTGTAATTCAAACAAGGACATTAGAATCCAGGCTTGACCAATTTTAGGAGATATTTTGGGATAATGCTCTTTGAACCCCACCAAGCCAGCCTGTCTGTCAATGGCTGGACAGTGGCAGAGATGACTGAGTAAAGGAGAAAGGAGGTCCCACCCAGCCCATGAGACACCCTGCAGCTGACCCAAACTCCAGCTCTGCAGGAACAAACAGCTCCTTAATTCAGGCAATCATCCTTAAAGCCAGGCTGTGAAAGAAAAAGAGAGGGAGCAAAACCTCGAGGGTCCTGATGCTAGGACACCAGCTCCCATACAGGTGCATTGCTGCTATTTGCATACCAGCCGAGCTACAGGGAGTCCCAGTTACAGATTGACTCCCCAGGTCTGGGCAGGTGGTGGGGCAGGGGAGGTTGATTGAGATCAGACCAAAATCAGTGGACCAGCAAGCTGGGCTGTGTCAGGCTGAAGCCTTAGAGAGGAGGCTACCAGCAGCTCCTGAGCAGGCTGCAAAGCAGGCTGCTGTCACAACTCAGAAGGAAGGTCCTCAAAGAAGCTGGAGGCCATCTCCTCCACTCTTGCCCATCCCAGGGCCAGGAGACAAGACGGACTGAATTCTTACAGCCAACTGGGTTCCTGAGCCCTCTCCCCTGCCAAAAAATGGATTCATTACTAGGAATCCATGTTAATTGCACCTTTCCCCTCCCACACCTGCACCCACCACTTCCTCCACTACTATGACCACGTCTGTAGAGACCCCAGCCAGGTTCTCAACACTCAGCTACTCCCTCAGGGTGCTGGGGACTGACCACACACAAAAGAACGAACTTCTCTGGCTCTCACACACAACTCCCTAGTCCTAACGACCTGAGAACACGCATCCGATGTCTCTGTCTCACTCCTAAGTATGCCTTCTGTCCTATAGTTACAGCAAGTCAAGATTCCCAATAATGAACTCATCGAAATAGAATATTTGCATAGCTTCAAATCATTTCCCCCCAAATGTGTATTATTACCTGGTGGTTTTACCATATCTCCAAAAATTCTTTGCCACTCTTTCCTCCAGAAGGTGGAGCTTAATTTCCATTTCCTTGGGTATGGACTTAGTGACTCACTTCTAACAAAGTATGAGAAGTGTGAGATAGTGATTTTTCAACAGAAAATCCTGATGATCAATTATCCACAGAGGGTAAAGGGTGCAGCTTCTCAGGAGCAGGAAAGTCCTTCTAGTTCATCTGGATAATAAGGTACGCAGAGGCAGGAATACTAGATTATTCTGGAAAATTGGGCTAAAAGAGAAAGAGGGCCTTCAAGAGCTCATGTCCCCAGTAATAAGTCATAGTGAGATGTACCTTCTGATACAATTCAATGTGAAGGGTACTTCACCCCTGTGGTATTCTTCCTAAAAACCAAAAACATCAGGGAAAGCTGAGAAATTGTCACAGATTGGAGAAGATGGAGGACTGAATGGAACACGGTATCCTCGATGCGATCCTGGAACAGAAGAAGCTCAATGGGAAAACTGGCAAAAGTAGAACAAAATCTATAGTTTCCTTACTCGTATTGTACCAGTGTTAATTTCTTAGTTTGGATAAATGCGTCATGATTGTGTAAGATGTTAACATTAGGGGAAGCTGGGTGAAGGGTACAGGGAACTCTGTACTATTTTTGAGACTTTTCTGCAAATCTGAAAATATTTCCAAATCAAAACCTCTTGGTTTTTTAAAAAAAGAACTCACTGTCTTGTTCCTCCCTCCCCACATTAAAAAAAAAAAAAAAAAAAAAAAAAAAACCAACAATACCTCTCTATCCTAACATCCCCATTCATGTTGCTTTATTTCACAAAGTCAATGTCGCAGGGTTATTTCCCTTCCCAGAACACACCAGGCCCCCTCTTGCTTCAGGAACTCTGCTCCCCATGGCTCTTTTTGAAACTTGCCCCCTTGCCTTCCTGCTGCTGGCCCCATAATGCTGGCCTAGAAGGGTCAGTCCCGGGCTCAACTTCCCTGTGAGTCTCCCACTGTCCACACTCCCCACTTAGGATCTTGGTCGTTTTTTGGTCTCCAACACTCATTTCGATCTTTAGAGCTGGAGAATGCCCTTGCAGAAGTAACACTCAGCTTGGAAATGTCCCCCACGTGCAATCCCTCCCGCTTTCCCCACCTACTCCTCAAAGGCAGCGCACCCCCAGCCTTGGGTGAGAACAGCACAACAGTGCCTCCTGGTGACCGGTGCGGGGAACTGCAGAATCAGCAGCTCTCAATGCTCCCTACACAGCTTCAGAGCTAGGCCGGCACTCCGGCCTCCTTTGCTCCTTCCCATTTGGGTGCCCACCCTTTCTCAGTATTTTGCAGACTTTCTCTCTCTAGCTTTTGCTCATGCTGCCCAGGGTTCCTTTACTTCTTTTGGTTACATTTGTGGACAAACTAATGGCTTTAATTGAGACCAATAAGAACGAGCCTCATTATATAGCAAACAGGGAGGGGAGTAACAACTTTGAGCTCTGAGCAGAAATTAGATCAAATAAAGACTTGGCCCCCTCCACGTCTAAAATCTTCTAAACTACTCAGAAATTCCATTCAGATTTTCCATAAGTCTCTCTCGACGTGCTCCTCCTTTTCCTATTTTTCCTCAAACTCCAACCTTCAAAATGAAAAATTTCATCTATTTTTATTCAATACTATCATATTTCTCTTTTAATTACTAGCCTTGCAAGAGTATTGTTTTCTACTATTTTTCATGGCAAATGCACAGTACTTAATCTATACTATGGGTTAAATAGGTTTTTGGCAGCCAGCCCTGGAGCCGTGCCAGCACTGATATCCTTGTTGTTATGGGAAAAGGCTTCAGACAACTAATTCAAATGAATTTTTGGAACTCAACCCATTTATAAGTCAGGACTGCCTGTGCTGCCTTGGATGGTTATTTGATCGGTTTTGGGGGGGGGGATGTAGGTCTTTCTTGTTTTCCAAATGAACTCATTCAGTATGCAACAAATACATATTAAGGCCTATTACAGCAAGGCCCTATGCTAGACCCAGGGGATGCTAGGGGACCCAGACGATGCCTGCCCTCGTGGAAAGGGAAGCAGGCAGGTCCAAGACCAGGTTGCAGGTAAGGGCTAGAGGGGGGAATGTATTAGTCAGGTTTCACCAAAGAAACATTTATAGGGTATATACATCCCATAAACATCATATATCATAGTTAGGTACAGATATAGAGATCTATGTACAATACATGTATTGGGAGAGAGAGAAAGAATTATTGGAATTGACTTATGTAATCGAAGAAGCTGGCAAATCTGAAATCTGGAAGGAAGGTGGGCAGGCTAGGTAAAAGTTGATGCAGTCTAGAGTTTGAAATCTGGGGGCGCCTAGCTAGCTCAGTGGGTTAATAAGCGTCAGACTTAGGCTCAGGGCGTGATCTCAGGGTTCGTGAGATCAAGCCCTACATCGGGTCTCTGCTGTCAGCACAGGTCTTGCTTCGTATCATTTGCTCCCTCTCTCTCTCTGTCTCTCTCTCAAAAATAAACATTAAAAAGAAAACCCTGCAGGCCCGCTAGAAGGTGAGTAGCTTTAGGAATTTTTAATAATGCAGTCTTGAGGGAGAATTTCTTCCCCTTCTTTGGGAAACCTCAGACTTTGCTCTTCAGACCTTCAGTCGATTGGACGAGGCCCAACCACATTATGGAGGTTAATCTGGATCTCTCAACGTCTACTGGTTTTATATATCAGTCACATCTAAAAAAAAATATCTCTGCAAATACAACTGGGTGCCAGGGCCTGGCCAAGACAGCACAGAAAAATAACCGTCCCATAACAGAAGCTCAGTGAGCCATAAAGCCCAAAGGTGGGGCTCTTATCCTGCTCTAGGGAATAAGGTACAAGCTGACACTTGAGTTCTGAGCCAGGTGAACAATGGCCAAGAGACCTATAGCACATCTTTCCACATCCCATGTGGTCTAGTCCACGACATGCTCATAGAGTACTCCATTGTACTGTACTCGCCCCCACACTCCAACAAAAACGTGCCCCCCACTTCCTCCAGACCCTAGGAGGTTCGGCAAGCCACCTGTCCGCCCTGGATGCTAACGGCAAGTTCAGGCTTGCTCCGATGGGTATCCGCGCAAGGCCAACAAGGCAGACAGGACAGCGCAGGAAGGAGTGTCTGCGCCACCCCGTCTTTCCCGTGGGCTCGTCCGTGGCATCCGCTGCATATTCACGTGTAAGAATGTGAGTCTGTCCCTCGGACCCCTGAGGCCACAGCGCAGACGGCCCCCTGCCCACCTCGGTCCCCCGGCCCCTCCCACCTCGCGTGAGCATCTGGCGCTGCCGCCTGAGCAGTCCGTCAGCCTTACACCGCTGTCACCATGAGACGTGGCGGAACGAAAACAAAAGACGTGACAAATTTGTCCTTTTCTCTTTCATAATTAACCAAAATATCTCAGCATGTAGCAAAGCACGGCTCCTAATTAACAGACAGGCGAGAGGCGATTAAGAAAAAAAGCTGCCGCCCCTCTCAACACCCCTCCCCCCCACACACACCCCCTCCTCCTACCTTGGAGCCCCCCCTCTACCCTGGTAATTATATTTGCAGGAGAGAATGATATTCTGGTCAGACACGACAGACAGAAAGAGCCCAGTCCCCAGTGAGGCAATTAATATTTCACACCTGCCAAAGCAAAGTGGCCAGGGGAGGGGGAGGCGCTGGGAGGGCGACTGCGTTGTCACAAGGCCAGAGTGTGCAAAAGCCAAGTGGGGACAGGCCTTCTGTTGGGCTGCGGGAATGGGCAGGCCAGGCTGGCACAGAAAACAACTCTTAAGGACATGCATAGAGTAGGGGCAGGGGACCACTGGGCAGAACAAAGGATCTGCGATTCTACATACTCCTTGGCTACCCTCCTACCCGGTTTCCCAACTCACAGCTCACTTATGCACTACATACACACTCTATCCCCCTGGGGGAGCAGCACGGAGATCTGAGGGGTGGGGTGAGCAAATACAGAGCAAGCAAGCACAAAACATGCATCAGTGACCCCGAGCTGCCCCCCAATTCATATGCTGCATGAGAGTCATATACAGCCAAGGCAATATTTAAATTTTGTTTTACATTTTTTTATTTTTGAAAGACAGAAAGAGACAGGGCATGAACAGGGGAGGGGCAGAGAGAGAATGAGACACAGAATCTGAAGCAGGCTCCAGGCTCTGAGCTAGCGGTCAGCACAGAGCCCGACGCAGGGCTCGAACCCACGAACCATGAGATCACGACCTGAGCCGAAGTTGGACGCTCAACCAACTGAGCCACCCAGGCGCCCCATCCGAGGCAATATTTATGGCTGACCCTGTCTTCCACAAGTACACATCCTCATACCCTCTCTCATGCTCTCCAGTGACCCATGTGTGCACACACGCATGCAGATGTACTTACACACACATACACACACTCGCACTCATGTTTTTATGCACTCACACACGACCATCTCCAAGTCAAGCAATCAGCCAAGAGTTCGTGACTATTTATTATGTCCAAGCCCCTGCCCCCTGAGATTCTAACAAGAGTTAAGGAAAAGGAACTGCTATAGATTTCAAAAAGAAAGCAGCTGATACTCCAAAGTCCCGGTAAGTGACACTCGTGTGATATGAGTGGCTTCCCAGCTTCGCTGAGCACTTACTAGCTGTCAGGATGGCTCACTAATTACTCCCATGTCCCTTACCTCATTCATTGCCTGTAAAAATTCTACAAGGCATATAACATGGTCACATTTTATATGGAAGAAACCGGAGGTTCCTGGAGGTTAGGTGTCCCACCCAAGGTGGAAAGGTAACAAAGCTGAGATTTAAGCTTTGTTGTGTCTGATGCAAAACTCGTGTCGCTTAGTCACTCACGGTAGCCAAAAAGTGGAAGCAATACAAATGTCCCCCGACAGATGAGTGGATAAACCACATGTGGTCTAGACATACAAGAGAATATTATTCGGCCTTAAAAAAGAAGGCGATGCTGACACAGGCTACCACATAGATGAATCATGAGGACGTTACACTAAGTGAAAAAAGCCAAGAAAACAGATACTGTGATTCTGCTTGTATGAAGTACCTAGAGTAGTCAAATTCATACAGACAGAACATGGGAGGATGGTTGCCACGGGCCAGGGCAGGGGTGGGAAATGGGGAGTTAGTGTTTAATGAGTTGGTGAGAAAGTTCTGGAGGTGGATGGTGATGATGGCTACACAGCAACGTGAATGTACTTCATGCCACCGAGCTGCACACTTGACAACGATGAAGATGGTGATTTTTGTGGGATGTGTGTTTTACGACAATTTTAAAAACAAAACAAACAAAACCCAAAACAACTCGTGTGTTAACTACCACACCAAGGGAATAAAGAAGAAAGCAAGGTCACTGAGGGCTTGGTGGCCAGTGAAGGGAGGAGGGGAGGAAGGGAGAAGTGAGGTTTGAATGGGGCCCCGAGGGAGGGACGGGCTTCCGTGGTAGAAGTTCAGGCACAGAAAGTGGCAAAATACCAAACAAAATGAACGGGAGTTTCCTGGGCCTCTTCGGAGGAGGAAATCGGTGGAAACCACTTCGATCCAGAGGGAACCATTTTTTAGAGATGAGTCTAGAAGGAAGTCCTGAGTTGAGTGAGAGGTTGGATTCGATGTCATTCAGGCTTCTTCCAGAGTAAAGATTTTAGGATTTCCAAGGACAAATTTTGAAGAGTAGTTGAGTCTGACTGAAGGGTAGGGTCCTGAGAAGGCAAGACACCACTGAAGCCAGATGGGCGGCCACGTGTGGGAGCTGAGGCCAGCCTCAAAAGGTAGAGGACCCACAGGCAGCGGGGAGCCTTTGTAGGGCTGAGCCGGGAGTGGCGGGGGACCCTGTGACTTGAAGAGACCGTTCTGACAGAGACAGAGGTGAAGGTGTCCAGGAACAGAGTAAGAACTAGAGAACTGGAAGGAGAGAGAGGCCTCACACTGTCAGGAGCAACTGCTTTTGTGGAATACACCAAGTGAGAGAAGAAACAGGGTGGCTGCAAGGCTTTATGAATGAAAAGAGAGGAGGTTTTCAACACGTTCGGACAGAGGAGACAGCCCATGTGAGGAGGAAAGCCAGTGAGGGATGGAACATTCATTGTGGCCTGTGGTGCAGTCCTATGTCCCCAACCAGGAATGATAATGACATCTCTTACGCTGGCAATGCTTGTCTATTCTTCTCCAGTACACATCTACACCCCATCTGCTTCTCTCCAACCCCACTGCCAGTGCCCTGGTGCCAGGCATAGCCCCCTGCTTCTCTACGGTGTCGCTGAATGGTCAATGCGAACATTACCATCCCCGCTCTACCGACCAGGAAACTAGGTTCTGGGAGGTGGAGGGATTGGTTTAAGGATAACTAATACTAGTGGATCCTATTCAAAATCCTGAGTGCCCCAACTCAAAATCAGGGCAATTCTCAGGTGCAGGGACTAATGAGGACATTTACCATCATTCCCTTCCCTGGGAAGTTCATAATCCACGTAGGCTAATCAAAAAATTCATGTAGGTAAAATGGACACGGCATATCTGACTCTAGTCTGAAAGGCAGGTGGGAGGTCACAGGCTATAGTGACCCATGCGCACGGCTCGGCTGGGATCTCATTGTGGTCCCTTCTCATGGCAAGATCTTGAGATCATGGAACATTCCTTGATGACCTTCAATATATTCCTCTGTAAAATGGCTATCATTTCTTCATTTTTCCACTCCTTCCATCTGTTGTTCATTTAGTCAAAAGTAAATATTGTACAAGGCATTGTATTGGGCACTGGAGACAGAGCCCTGAACACGACAAGTAAAGTCTGCCCTCAAGAAGCTTCTGTTCTAGTGCATGGGATTGGGAGGGGGTAGAAAGGGACTGTGCTGTACTCCAACCAGGAGACAAGTCTTGGATTAGGACACTGAAGTGGGAATGGAGAGAGAACAAATGCAAGTTCCGTAATAGAGGTAAAATTAACAGACCTGACTGATTGCTATGACTTTAAAACCAGAACAAGAGGCAGGGGACGGAGGAAGAACTCCTATTATAAGAATTAAAGGGGCGCCTGGGTGGCTCAGTCAGTTAAGCATCAGACTCTTAATTTTGCCTCAGCTCATGATCTCACAGTCATGGGATTAAACCCCTCATTGGGCTCCATGCTGAGCATGGACCCTGCTTGGGATTCTCTCTCTCTCCCTCTCTCTCTGCCCCTTTCGCACTTGTGCACTCACTCTCTGTCTCTTTCTCTCTCAAAATAAATAAATAAACACTAAAAAATAGGCTTAGAAACACCATACATGAAATACTCAGCATAGCACCCATATGCTTTGCTGCTCAAAGATGGTAGCTTTGCTTATTGTGAGCACTGAGGGAACTAGAAATGAATCAGAGAATAGTTTCTGCAGAGGAGGGCTGGAGAAATGGAGAACAATTTCTGAGGGAGGTGAATTTTGAGCCAAGTTTAAAGCAGAGGAGGGAAGTGGATTGACATGAGGGTGGGGGAGGAGGGTGTCAAGAATTTCTGGTGGGAGGCAGAATGGAATGGACCAAACTCGGGTTTGGAGGTGAGAACCGTGAGCCATCAGACTACAGAATCACTCAGGGTCACATATATGAGGCTTCTGCTTAATAGGCAAGTAAGACGTATGTAGCACTTTAAAATACAATAAAACCAAATCCAGAGCCTCAAGACTAATTCCTGACTCCTCTTCAGTCCGTGAGCTTGGATTGGGAGATTTTTGTCCTCATTTGCAGACTCTCCCCTTCTATGCACCTAAAGAAGGAAAAACGGAGCCTAAAAGGCCCCAAGAAGCTGTGGGGTGAGGGACCAGGCAAGCAGGTGGGGACCAGCGCCTGAGCCCAGAGCCATGTCAGTGCACCTATAGCCAGTCTCCTGGGAGTGTCTGCTAAAAAGACAGCCGGCTCAAGGGTCCTTCTGGATCTTTCTCTTCAGCAACTGCTGCCCATGCAATTTCTGCTTAACTTTCCATCGCCCCGTCTAACCTGGCAAAGCTACTTGAGCCTCTGGTTGAAGTGTCTCTATCCCTGGCACACACAGCACCCCCACCTCAGCCCCCACAGGCCTGGATGCTGCACTCTGGGTGAGCAGCAAAGAACCAGCCCTGTGGAGGGTGTGGGGGCATGGCCGTACGCAAGTCGTCCACGCAGGGAATACCGTCCCAGTCCGAGCTGCCACCTATTCCTGATTTTGTAGTCCAGCACTTCTCCAAGTAGGGTCCACAGATCCCCTGGGGTTTCCTGAGACGCTTTCAGGGGTCCCTAAGGTCAAAATATTTTTATAATAATAAGACATTATTTGTCTTTTTCAATGGGTTGACATTTGCACAATAGTGGGCAAAGCTGCTGATGCTGATGCCGTGTGAACCAAAATATTAGCATCAAATTGAACTAATAGTCATTTTATTTTTTTCCTCACCACATGCCCACAGTAAAAAAAAAAAAAAAAAAAAAAGCCACTTTTACTTATGAATGTTTCTTACAAGACAGTGGAAATCCTTAATTTTATTAAATCTCCACTCTTGAGCACATATCTTTTTAATATTCCATGTGACTGAGAAGTACACATTTTCTGCTGCATACTGAAGCCCCGTCCTCATCTCAAATAAAAAGCATTTGTGGAATCGAGTGCAGAACTGAACTGAACTAGTTCTTACATGGAACACCATTTTTATTTGAAAGGACAACTGACAAGCTATGGTTATTCTGACTTGTGTTTTGGTAGAAATTTTCTCGAATGTTAACAAAATGAGATACTGTATACAGAAAACCCAAAAGACCACCCAAATACTGCTAGAATCAATAAATGAATTTAGGAACATCACAGGATACTACATCAAAGTACAGAAAGCTGTTGCATTTCTTTTTTTATAAAAAAACAGTTTTTAAGGTTTACTTATTTTTGAGAGAGAGACAGAGCACGACGAGCAGGGGAGGAGCACAGAGAGAGGGAGACACAGAATCGAAACAAGCTCCAGGCTCTGAGCTGTCAGCACAGATCCCAATGCGGGGCTCGAAGTCACAAACTGCGAGATCATGACCTGAGCCGAAGTCAGACGTTTAATCGACTGAGCCACCCAGGTGCCACTGCATTTCTATACACCAATAAAGAGAAATTAAGAAAACAATCCCATTTATAATTCCACCAAAAAGCAATAAGACATCTAGGAATAAACCTAACAGAAGAGGTGAAAGACCGTACTCTGAAAACAATAAGACATTCATAAAAGAAACGGAAGACAACACAAAGAAATGGAAAAGATATTCCATGTTCATGGATTGGAAGAACAAATATTGTTAAAATGTCTATACTACACAAAGCAATCTACACATTTAATGCAATCCCTATCAAAATACCAACAGCACTGTTCACATAACTAGAACAAAACAATCTCAAAATTTGTATGGAACCACAAAGACCCTGAATGGCCAAAGCAATCTTGAAAAAGAAAAGTAAAGCTGGAAACATCATAATTCCAGACTTCCAAGTTATATCACAAAGCTGCAGTAATCAAAACAGTATGGTACTGCCACAAAAATAGACATATAGATCAATAGAAAAGACTAGAAAACCCAGAAATCAACCCACAATTATATGGTCAATTATCCTGTGAGAAAGTAGGAAAGAATGCATACCTATGTGTATACGTATATGCATGTGTATATGTATATGTGTGTGTATGTAAATGGAATATTATTTAGCCATAAACAAGAATGAACTCTTGCCGTTTGCAACAACATGAATAGAACTAGAGAGTATTATGCTAAGTAAAATAAGTCAGTCAGAGAAAGACAAATGCCATATGATTTCACTCATGTGAAATTTAAGAAACAAAAGAAATAGGTGATGGGGATTAAAGAGTACACTGGTTGTGATAAGCACCAGATGATGTATGGAATTACTGAATCACTATATTGTACACCTGAAATTAATAGTAACATGGTATGTTAACTAACTGGAATTAAATTAAAACTTAAAAATAAAAGTTGTTGGGGCACCTGGCTGACTCAGCTGGTTTAGCGTCTGACTTCAGCTCAGGTCATGATCTCAAAGTTTGTGGGTTTGAGCCCCGTGTTGGGCTCTGTGCTGACAGCTCAGAACCTGGAGCCTGCTTCAGATTCTGTGTCTCCCTCTCCCTCTCTCTCTCTCTCTCTGCCTCTCCCCCACTCATGCTCTGTCTCTTTCAAAAATAAACATTAAAAAATTTAATAAAAAATTAAAGTTGTTGGTTTAATTAAACAAACAAACAACAAAAAAGAAAGTGAACAAAATGAGCCTGTCACTTAAACCAACTGATAAATTTGTGTGCAAGGATAAAATTTGGCTTTCATGTGAAAATTAGAATTTTGGAAAATGTGTCGTTGTCACCATAAACTCGACAGCTTCCCAAAATTTAAAATCTTTCCTGATGAGGTCGAATCTGATGGGGTTTTTAAAATCTTGTATAATGAAATGTGTCAACACTTGGAAGATCCACATAACTCAATGAAATAATATTTTCCAAATGTCCAGTGCATGATTCTATAAGGTCATGCATGGATGAAAGGGCCATTGGAAGTGGAAGAATCACCAATGTATTTTCATACAATACATACAATTGATTATAAAAGGTTCATTGATATGGTTTAAAATTCTGCATTGCAAATAACCTTTAAGAAACTGTCCTTTACTGGGGCACCTGCATGGCTCAGCTGATTAAGCGTCTGACTCTTGATCTCTGTTCTGGTCATAATCTCAAGGTTCATGAGATTAAGCCCCATATTGGGCTCTGTGCTGACAGCATGGAGCCTGCTTGGGATTCTCTGTCTCTCTGTCTCTCTCTCTCTCTCTCTCTGCCTCTCCCCTGCTCTCTCCCTCAAAATAAGTAAATAAACTTTTAAAAATGTAAAAGAAGAAACTGTCCTTTTTTGAGTTTTAGTATAGTATCAAAAATGAATAGCCACAATTCTGAAAAAACTATTAAAAACTCCTACCTACACATTTGGGTGAAGCTAGACTTTCTTCACATATTTCAACCAAAACAACATATCCCAACAGATTGATTGCAAAAGCAGATGGGACCCATTTAGACACTAAAGAGATTTGCAAAAATGTAAAACAATGCCACTCTACTGACAAATTCTTTTTATTTTGGAAACTATTTTTCATAAGACAATGTGATTTATATTAACATGTAATCGCTCTATTACTGTTGTTTTAATACATTGAAAATAAGTGTTTTAAAATGTCTGTTTTGATTTCTAATACAGGAAAGATTGCATTAGAAATACAACCTACATAGGGGCGCCTGGGTGGCT
>CM053562.1:33096642-33249036 GCA_028646485.1 Cryptoprocta ferox
GAAATACAACCTACATAAACAAATGCTGGCTGGAGCCCTTGATACTTTTTAAGAGCACGAAAGACTCCTCAGACCAGAAAGTTTGAGAATCCCACTCTACCTCACTATTCCCCCCATCACCACTATCACCTTTCCTTGGGCCTGGGGTCCTAGTGTTCTCCATGCTTCCAGGCCCCAGCATCCAGATCCTAATACACAAAGTCCTCCCTAGCTCCATAATGCATCCCCTGGCTTCCCCAGGGATTCCCTTTCAAGGCAGCCAATGAGGGCTCCAGCCTGCTGTGTGTCCCTCGTCCTCACCATCTATCCCTGCTCACACACACACACACACACACACACACACACGACAATGCTTGCTCCTATAGACAATAAAGATCCAATTATTCCTTGGAGTAGCCTTTGATCCTGAAAGAGTCAACTTCTCAGGCTTTATTTTCGTCAACTGTAATCCCCAGATGTTACTAGTTACAGCCAGCCTCCTTGGGTTGTTGTGCAAATTAAGTGAGACCATGTATACCAGATCTCCATCTGCGGACCCGCTCTCCACCTTTCCATGCCCTGCTCTGAACCCCTGGAGGCTTTCAGTTGGGTTTGCCCAAGGGCGGGCATTGATGGGGGGTGCTAGAGGGCAGCAGGAGAAAGAGGCTGGAGGGCTTGGCACCCTCCTACAGGTGCACACACGGGTACGCACATGTACATGCATGTCCGAACTGTGTGCACACCCACAGTTGGGCAGTGTCTCTAGAGGAGGCAGAGCTCCTGTTGGACAGCCCCTCATATGGGACTTCTCCTTCTCCCATTGTCCTTCAGGCCCCATTGTCCTCTTTGTCTCTGAAGTGCCTGACCACTCCTCATTGATGTCCCTCATCAGCTCATGCCTCTGTGAATAGCTTCTTCCTGAAATTCTCCTCAATCACATCGTCTGGGTGTTCCACTGAGTTCCTGTTGGGGACTTGTACTGAGAGATCCAGGTGCGAAACATGGTAACTTTGGACACGTCCATACCAAAGAAATGTCCTTTTCTTTCTTTTTGTTTTTATTAAAAAATTTTTGTAACGTTTATTTATTTTTGAGAGACAGAGCATGAGCAGGGGAGGGGCAGAGAGAGAGGGAGACACAGAATCCAAAGCAGGCTCCAGGCTCTAGGCTCTGAGCTGTCAGCACAGAGCACGACGCGGGGCGTGAACCCATGAACCGCAAGATCATGACCTGAGCTGAAGTCGATGCTTAACCGACTGAGCCATCCAGGCGCCCCCATTTTTTCTTTCTGATCTCGTCTTCTATGACCACTGGGCATCCCCAGCTCCTGGCTCACCTTCCTAGGAAGGATTTTATCTCACTCAGTGCAGATTATTCTTCATGCCACTTATTTCCAAGGCGCTGCACAAGGGGTTTGCAAAGAAACTCAAGAAAAGGAACAAACATCCTGTGCTTTTTTGTCTTTATGCTTTTGCTCCTGATGTTCTCTGTACCTCAAGTGTTCTCTCTCCATCAGTCAAAACCCTCAGATTTCACATTCTTAAGAGAACTTTTCATATTCCCCAACCATAAATGATGTCTTTCTCCCCCAAACACCTCTTTCAAAGCACTTGTCTCTTTTTAACTTGTATTATTCAATTTGACTCAACGCACATTTATCCAATGCTTATTTTATGCCAAGCCCTAAGCCAGACACTAAGCAATGCAAGGAAAACCATTAAACACTACCTGCCCTGCGGGAGCTTGTGCTCTTGCCGTGGAGACAGAAACATAAATACTTATGATGCAGAGGAAAAGAGGTCATAAAAGAGGTTTATACCTCTATGTTTAGAGGAAACACTATGGAAACATCTAGATAGATGTGGGGAGACCAAGACTAATAGAAGGACAGCAGGACCCTCTTCAGGGAGTAGGTTCAGCGAGACTGGAAACCTAAATCAAAAAGAAGCCTAACACCTAGGCAGCCAACTGGCAGAGAGCACAGGACCAGTCATTGTCAAGGGTGCTTACTACATCAATGAGCCTGAGGCCACCCTTGGGTCCCTGCTAGGTCTACTCATGGCCTGCAGGGATGACATAGGACCTCCCTGTGCCCCGGTGAACAAACTCAGAGATGCCTAGTGGGCCGATGGACCAGCAGAGCCTTGAGGTCTGATGAAAAGGCTACAGATGCTTCCCACACAGAGTCACAAAACTGGACCAGAGATGCTAATGGTGAATTCCAGCATGAGACCCCAAACAATTAGTTGGGGTTTCAGCGGTGATCAAGCCAGGCACCACCCTAGGTCAGCCATTCTGCCGGAGAGAGCAGGCAGTTGGGAATGATGTCGTGTGAATCTAGGACATCCTTCTCCCCACGCAGCACCAGGTCTTATCAACCACAATGAAGAGGACCAGGGAGAAGGAGAAGACATCTCCAAGACTGAGCATTTACCCAGAAAGAATGAGTCACCAGTTCCTGAAAAGATGGCAAACTAGCATAAGCTGCTAGCTTCCTCACCCAAAATTAATGTCGAAGAGACGAGAGCAGAGAAAATAAGTTATGTATCTGAGGATCTAAACATAAAACTGCGAGAAATCCCTGGAAGACAGAAGGTTCCTGAAAACTGAGAATAGTTGTGTGTGTGAAAGGACAGGTGGATGGGTGAACGGGAACAGAGCGGGAGAAGCCGCAGCAGGAGATTAGGTGGGCTCTCAGCTCTGCTCCTATATGCCCTCCCCCCACCCACTCACACCGGCACCCACACCCACACTCACACCCACATCCACTCACACCTACACCCACACTCTTACCCACTCTCTCGATCTCTATCTCACACACACACACACACACACACACACACACACACACAAGAGCTACCTTGAGATGACTATTGTCTACTTAGGACAAGCAGCACCACAACCCAGACCTCTGGGATTCCAAAATTATCAGAGAAATCTTAAAACTCTGCTGGAATAAGAGTTAATGGGACCAGTAGTGTGCTTCCAGTTGCCCTTGGGTGCTCCCTCATCCAGGGGCTCTCTACCTTGGAGCTCATCCCCGCCCCTCCTCTTTAAATTCACCAAAAGGTAATAAACTAGGATTTCAGACCCTCCCCCTACATATTACAACAGAATAACTGTATCCCCAAGGGAACATAAGTTTACAGGTCAACATAATTTGACCCTTGGGAACAATAACACTTAAAAAAAAAAAGATAACAGGGGCGCCTGGGTGGCTCAGTTGGTTAAGCCTCCGACTTCACCTCAGGTCATGATCTCACAGTTTGTGAGTTCGAGCTCCACATCAAGCTCTCTGCTGTCAGCACAGAGCCCGCTTCAGATCCTCTGTCTCCCTCTCTCTCTCTGCACCTCCCCCGTTTGCTCTCTCTCTTAAAAATAAATAAATAAATAAAGTAAATAAATACATACGCAAAATTTAAAAAAATTCTAAGAAGATAACAAACTGAGCATGACGCATCCCATGAAGCAGGATAATTGGGACAGATAGACCAAGATTTTAAAATAAGCATAATAAATATTCTGAATAAAAGAGACACCACTGAAAGATGAAGTAGGTAGAGCCATAAAAAATAAACTAATGGAGGGGCACCTGGGTGGCTCAGTCGGTTAAGCGTCCAACTTTGGCTCAGGTCATGATCTCACAGTTCGTGGGTTCGAGCCCCGCGTTGGGCTCTGGGCTGACAGCTAGCTCAGATCCTGGAGCCTGTCTTCAGATTCTGTGTCTCACTCTCTCTCTGACCCTCCCCTGCTCACACTGTCTCTCTGTCTCTCTCAAAATAAATAAAACATTAAAAAATTAAAAAAAAAAAGGGGGGCGCCTGGATGGCTCAATCGGTTGGGCGTCCGACTTCGGCTCAGGTCATGATCTCACGGTTCGTGGGTTCGAGCCCCGTGTTGGGCTCTGGGCTGACAGCTAGCTCAGAGCCTGGAGCCTGTCTTCAGATTCTGTGTCTCCCTCTCTTTCTGACCCTCCCCCGCTCACACTGTCTCTCTGTCTCTCTCAAAAATAAATAAAACATTAAAAATTTAAAAAAAAAGAAAAGAAAAAAACATTGAACCTAGAATTTTATATATAGCCACATTGTCATTTACATGCAAGAGTGTCACCAAGATATTTTCAGGCATATGAGGTTTACCACACAAAATCCCATTTTGATAACTCTCTTGAAAGAGCACTCAAATAAAAAGAAATAAATCCAGGAAAGTACTGCAAGAGAAATTTGATGGAAGAATGATCAAATTCCTTAGTAAACCTTCTCTTAAGTATCAACAAAAGAATAGAAAAGAAAACACATATTTATAGCCCTCAAAGCTAAGTGGTTAGACATTAGCAAGCACATAAACATAAGTGCAGTTTTCAAATGGAAGACAACCACCATAATAATAAAAATAGAAGATATAACTTTTAAATAAGCATAAGAAAACTTATCTATGTAATGGAAACCATAACAGAAGAAAAATTAAAAACAAAAAAACCATAGAATAAATGGAAAATATGAAATAATACGGCAGAAATAATATAGCAACAGGCCCAGGTGCATAAGGAAATGTATTATATGAGAAAGGTGGCATCTCAAATGACTAGAAAAAGATGGAATTTTAAATAAAGGATGTTGAGACAACTGAATAATCATTTGGAAAAGATGAAATTAGAATCATACCCCACACTCTGAAAATGGATCAGACATATTTGATGTATCAGCGAAACCACGCAAATATTAGAGGACTATAGGTGAATTGCCTTATAATTTTGGATTGGGAAAAGGCTTTCACTAGGACTCAAAATCCAAAATCAATAAAAGATAATTCAACTCCATAAAAAACCTTTTACATAGCTAAGATCACCATAAACAAAGTCTAAAACACATTATATACTGGGAAAATATATGCAACGCATAGCACAGATAAAGAGCTAATATCTTATTATGGAAACAACTCATCAAAATCAAGGAGAAAAAGCCGAAACAGACTAAACCAAGGAAAAAAGGAAGGGACTGGGGGGTGAAAGGGAGGAGGGATCCTTAAATATATAAAAAGATCATTAGAATATGAAAAATTTAAATTAAAACTACATTGATACCATTCTGCAGCTCCAAGACAGGCAAAATTTCAAAACTCCATATAACATTCTGTTGACAAGGGTATGGGAAGATGGGCACTCAAAGTTAACGCTGGAAGGAATGCAAAATGGTACAACCCCGCAAAAGTGATTTGACAGTATCTCACACAACTACATACGTGTTTAACATTTTACCCAACAATCCTATTCACATTTATTTACTCTGAAGCTCCATCTCCAAAAAATAGGAAACAAAATGTGCACAAGGTTATTCATTGTAGCATTATTTATAATAACAATATTGGGGACAATCTATATATGTAGATGCAGAAGAGATTGGTAGAATGTCATTGTATTATCTATACCTTGGCCGAATACGCAGGTGTAAAACTGAAAAATTTCACTCTAAATTGATGTGAAGTGATTTCCAGGATATTTTTATGTAAGAGGCATGAATAGTATGCTCTATTTTTGTAAGAAGGAAAGTGTAATAAGAATACATGTCCATTTTTGTAAAAGAAACGTAGGAAGGATAAATCAGTGAAATTTGTTACCTGCAGGGAGTGATTGGAAACAAAGGGGAAGTACTAAGAGAAGGACAGAAACTTCTTCAAATGTACGTTTTTATGGTTTGGATTTTTGACCCATGTAAATATTCTACTACACACAAAATAAAATTAAATCATCGACCATGGGGGGAAAGACCCTAAAGTTGAATGTAAACAGAAACAAATGAACCTATCTGTATATTAAATTGATAAGATAACTATACAGAAGGAAAAAACTCAACCCCATTAACTTTTGGGCATAGTATTTGGACTGTACATTCTCAGTGAGACATTCTCTACAAATAAGAATGGCAAAGAATTTTGAACTTTATCCAACAACATTGTTTTGATGGTGGCATGGGTATTGTCATTTCAAAACTATTTTGTAAGTAGTATGACAATGAGCAAATGAGTAAATATATTGATGTTCCTGAGAACCAAGGTGGTTGAAAACCTGTTGGCGAGAATCATTGTGCAAGAATGAGATACACATAAGGAAGGGGGAAAGGAGAGGAAGAATCCTGTCATAGTAGATTGGAATTAGAGCTGTGAATACCTGTTTTTAAGCATTCATTTTTCTTCAAACTTATTGAGATATAACTGAGGTACACTAGCCGCATGTACTTAAAGTATGCAATTTGTTCAGTTTTGACAAATGTACATTCACATAAAACCATTACCACCAAAATGATAACAAACATTTCCATCATTCCTAAAAGTTTCTTTGTGCTCTTCAATGCCCATCTCTCTCTAGACCTCCATCTCCATGAAACCAATGATCTTTTTTTCTATCGTTATAGAATAGAGTACATTTTCTGGAATTTTGTAGAAATAGGAGTATATGATATGTGGGGGCTTTTTTTGCTTGATTCTTTCATTAAATATGATTTGAAATTCATCCACGTTGTGTTTCAAAGCTCATTCCTGTTTATAGTTTTTATTACTAAGATTGAAATGGCTCTGTTATTATGTTCATATAAGTTTATAATTATTATATCTTCCTAATGAATCGTCTTTTTTTATCATTATGCAATGTCCATCTTTATTTCTAGTGATACTTTTTATCTTGAAGCCCATTTTATCTGATCTTAACATAGCCATTCTACCCTTCTTATGCTTATTATTTGCATGGTATCTATTTACTTTAAACCCACCTATATCTTTGTATGTACAGTGTGTCACCTGAAGGCAGTGTATAATAGGGACTTGCCCTTTTATCCATTCTCTGCCTTTTAATTGAAGGGTTTATACCATTAGCATTTAATGTAATTATTAATATTCTTGGATTTAGTCCTACCACTTTACCATTTGCTTTCTATTTTCTCCTTTATTTTTGTACCTTTATCCTCCTTTTCTAGTCTTCCTTGGGACTATTTAAATAATTTTTAGCATTCTGTTTTTATTTATTTATTTATTTACTTATCTATGTATTTATTTATGTATTACATTTTGAGAGTGAGGGAGAGAAAGAGAGAGAACCTGAGAGAGCACAAGTAGGGGAGGGGAAAAGGCAGAGGGAGAGAGAGAATCTCAAGGAGGCTCCACATCCAGTGCAGAGCCTGATGTGGGGCTTGATCTCATGACTGTGAGATCATGATATGAGCCAAAATCAATATGCTAACCAAATGAGCCACCCAGGCGTCTCTAGCATTTTATTTTAATTTGTCATTGGCATTTTGGCTACATCTCTTTGTATTATTTTGTACTTTTTGCTCTAGAGATTACAAATAAATATACTTTCATATTTGAGTAAAATGTAGAAGTTTCACAATCATATAGACTCCTTTATTATTCTCCTCAACTGACTTTTATGTTATCATTCTCATTTGTATTGTATCATCATGTAATCTTTGCTTTTGATGATAACATGTGTTATAAAAAACTTAAAAGGAAAAAAATGGTCTTTTATTTTTACCCAGTTATTTGTTTCTGTTCCTTTCTGTTTTCTTCCTTCCTCAAGACCCACCTGTCTTTTGTTATCATTTGCCTTCAACATGATGAATTTCCTTTAACAATTCTTACAAAACAGGTATTCTAGTGACAGTTTCTCTTAGTTTTCCTTCATGTGAAAATAGCTTAATTTTGACTTCATACCTGGAGGATATTTTTGCTGGCTATAGAATTCTGGTTGATGGTCTTTTCTTTCAGCACTTTAAAAATGATGTTCCACTGTCTTCTAACCTTCAGGGTTCTAATGAAAAATCTCCTATCATTAGAACTCTTGCTCCTTTATATGTAAAGTGTAGTTTTTCCTCTAGTTCCTTTCAAAGGTTTTTCTTCACCTTAATTTTCACCAATTTGGTTCTGATGGGTCTATGTGTGGTTTTCTTTAATTTTATCCTGTTTGGAGTTCATTAAGCCTCTTGACTCTTGAATCTGCCAACATGAAATACAATAAAAATTCAATAAGATATTAACGGGAGCCTGAAGCAGATACAGTGAGGGGTCAGAAGAGAAGCAGTCGGTTCTACCAAGTTGACAAAGGGAAAGAGATACCCGGGAATGGATGTAAGCAGGGAGTGTGGGAAAGGTGATCTAGACACAGGGGCAGCGTGAGCAAAACCATGCCATGTGACCATGCAGATGTCAGCTCTTCATTCTCCAGGGCTCTTTCACTTCACGTTACCTTTTTAAAACGTGTGTGTTTTTTAAAATAACCATCTGGCTTTGTTTTGTGAAACTCTCCTTTTTTCATGTTTATTTATTTTTGAGAGAGAGAGAGAGGCAGAGCATGAGTGGGAGAGGGGCAGAGAAGTAGACACAGAATCCGAAGCAGGCTCCAGGCTCTGAGCTGTCAGCACAGAGCCCGACACGGGGCTACAATCCACGAACCGTGAGATCATGACCTGAGCCGAGGACAGAGGCTTAACCACCTGAGCCACCCAGGTGCCCCTGTTTTGTGAAATTCTTAATGACATGTCTCCAGGAGGGACATGTTTTCTCATTCTGTCCTGCCATTTAAGGGCAAGAATAGCCCTTCTCCCTTTCCCTGTAGCTTCTGAGGAGGTCTAACAAGGGGCTTCACAAATTAAAACAGCAAACAAAACCAGAAAAATACAAAAACAAAAACAAAATCATAAAAACACCGCTGCACTTTGGACTCCATATGGGGACTAATTCCGGTTTGTCACTTTATGAAAATACAGTGGCAGAACAAAGAAACTCAGTTTTTCCTTTTAAAAAAGCGGCCTCTTCAGATGGTAACAAGTTAATTGGTTGAAGCAGTTTGAGACTCTTAGAAACAGAATAAGCAAAAAAATTTCATTTTCTCACCCAAACTTGTACCAATTAAAACTAACCCTCCAAACCTCAGATGTTTATCCAGCATTAATTACTACATTTAAGGGGCTAAAATTAAGTGCTTTGTCGGTTTCTCTAGATAATTTACATATCATTACTTTACAATTCATGTTGCAATGATTTTTATTAAAATTAGTAAATGAAAATGGAATAACGTTACCTCTAAGCTTTCAGAATCTTAGGGTCATAGCATTTATCTTTTCTTCTTTAAGATTATAATTGTCAATTTAAAAAATATATATGTAGAACCTAATGATTTATTTTAAAAAGGAAAGCATGAAACAAAAATGAGTTAGTATTTACAGTTTCACTGGGCTTGTATCAAACCCACAATTAAGGCTTTATAATAAAGAGGGCAAGAAGAAAAAAACAGAAAGAACCAGAAAAAAATCAGCCAGAGTAAAGAAAGACAATTAAAAAAAAAAAAAGTAAAACAGAGGAAATGACATTAACTTTGTTGACCCAACATCTTCAAATTTATGTAACTATGGAGCTCAGACAACAGCCAGGCACCCACTAGTGCCCCCAGAGACACAGTTTGGGAAACTCTGGTTACGGCCATCCTGAAACCTCAGCCAGGAGTAGCACGTGTCATTTGTGCAAAGAGCTTGAAGTTCGAAGACAAAGACTGGAGCACTTGCTGGGAGCACTTCTGATTGCCAACAGAGGGAAGCGGCCCTGGGTGATGACAATTCAGTCCACAGTACTGTCTCCCACAGTCCACCTCTTAGGAGAAGCCTAGCCAAGGCTAGTCTGCAGCCTAGGAGGTGGGTGTGAAGTGTTTGGTGAAGCACAATACACCCGTGGGACATTCCCGCTATTCATTCGGGCTCTGGGTACCCAGTGCACGTCCACACAAAGTTGGGGGGTTGCACTCGTGATGTGCCCAGTTTTCTGGAGGCCAGCACCCTCCCCGTGCTCTAGGGAAGTGGCACAATAGAGGCTAAGGAAACAAAGATTCCCAGATCATACATCCTGCAGGCAAGAATTAGGAGTTCTTGTCATAGACTTCTCTGTTCCTCCTTTATTCCATTTCCCATCTTCCCTTCCTCCTGGTCCCTCAGTGTTTCCTGGCTGTCTCCTCTGCCTATCCTCCTCCCCAATCTCATTTTTTCCTCCTCTCTCTCTTTCTCTCTCTCTCTCAATCAAGGTCCCATTGGTCAACACCATCGTTCTGGTCAAATGGGGATCTTCCAGGAACTCCCCTGGACCCTCTCCCCCACCCTAGATAAATGCACCCAACCTGCCATGCTCCTTCCATGCCCACATCAAGACATCACAGGCACAGGGGCAGAGCAGCTTGCCCCAAATGCCTCAGATGAGGTTGCAGGGGTAAGGATGGGGCTGTTTGTTGGCCGTGTCACTGTATGTCTGTAAGTTGGGAGGGGGATGGTTGTTTCTGGAGCAGAGTCTCCTCAGAAACCCTCTCTCCACTCGCATCCCTCTGCAGAGAGGATTTGGCCGGTGTGACATTTCCTGACAGCTCTGACAGGCCTCAAGGAGACAATTAATGCCTCACAGCTGCCTCTACCAGGGAAAGTGCTGGAAGAGGAGGAAGGCGGGGGAGGGAAGTGTGTAAATCTGCAAAAAGTTTTACAATAATAGTAGAGAATAGGTAGGGAATGGAATCAAAATCTTATTGAACAAATTCCTCTTGGAATCCCCTCAAGAACCAGAGAGTGGACACCTGAGGCAAACTTGTGGAATCACCACAGAAAGAGGCTGATACACTCTCTGTCGGAGCTTCTAGAAAGAAGAAGAAAGCTGATGGCAGAGCCTCTCTCCCTGGCCTGGATTCCTAAACTGTTGGACCTTGAACCCTGTCTGCCTCGCGGACAGGGATAGAAGGAGTCTACGGTTGCAGGTGCCCAGCTGTCCAGGGCCGGGGAGAGGGAGGCAGCCCCTGGGAAAGTGCTTTTTGATAAAAAGTCAGACAGACAGACAGAGAGATGGACGGGACTCCTTCCTTCCCAGACACCCCCACGTCTGCCTGGGCAGACAGATGGGCCTTTCCTCTGGGCTTTATAGATTAATGCGTCCTTCTTATCAATTATGGAGACAAGAAAGTGTAATTTTCTCCCCATGTTTATACTGTTCAGGATTAATCTGCCTGTAAATGGATAATCTGTCAGCTTTCCGAGACACTGAAGTGGGTAGGGGGTGGGGCAGGAAATGGGGAAGAGATTTACCAGTGGGTAATGCCATCTGCTTTATTAGGTTGTTTTATAAACCTGACATTCAATTTGTTCTGGAGGACTTGGTGACGGATTATTCTGTAAATTCCCAAATAATTACGATAACCAGAGAAAGAGAAAAAAGGGGGACAGGAAGGTGGGTTTGGACGGGTGGGGGTTGCCAGCACATCTGTGAACGATGGCTCCAGGAGACAATATCCATCCCCAGCCCCCTCCACAGTGGGGGAGATTGACAAAAAGGGGCTGGGGTGCCCTTCAACCCTGGGTCTCATCCATCATCTCCCTTCCCTCATCTCCCAAAATTCAGAGGTTCCACTCTCCCCAACAAAATGGAGAATTCAAGTGAGCAGGGATGGTGTTATCAGTTTGTACATCGTATACTCTCTCCTGCCACCTGAGTCTGAATCCCGGGGTCTCCTTCCTAGCTAAATGAACTTGGGGAAACGACGTCAACTCTCTGTGCATCAGTTTTTTCACCTGTAAAATGGAGACAGCACTGGTACTTCCCTCCTATGGCTGCTACTAGGATCAGATCAGTTCCTACATGGAAGGCACTTAGAACAGTGCTTGGGGCATACTAAGTGCAACATAAACTATTATTTATTTGCATTTTTATCCCACAGACCTGAGCCTGCTGCTGACCATATAGTATGCTCTGGATAGATACCAGATGGTTGAGTCTGAATATTCAGAATGGGAGAATCAGAATCTCAGTGCTGATAAGCCCCTTAACAACTCAAGGCTTCAGCCCACTCCTCCATCCCCTGCTTGAACACTGCTGGGGACAAGGAGCTTTCTACGTACCATGCGGGTGGCTAGTTCCATCTTTGGTCTGTTCCAGTGAGCCCTCAAATAAAGACTAAACTTGCCTTCCCCCAGCAGAGCCCTCCCAAAGGGTTAACCCTGCTGGGTTTGCAACGGCAGGCAGGGGAGAGCCTCTCTGGTAAAGCATCGGCTTGATTATGAGCTCTGAGAGCTCGTTTTTCAGCAGAATGCTATTCAATTACCCCGTGCACGCTTATCTTTTACATTTCCAAATGCTGCCTTCCATGGCTTTTGTAATCTTATTTGCTGCTTGTGCTTGGGCTGGGAGTTGGGGGGGGGTGGGTAAGGCCACACAGTATGTGCCTTTCCTTGTGTTCTGGGGTACAAGTGGGTAGTCACGGATCCCATGCAGGGAGAGAGAGGTGACAGGACTAGAATCCTTATTGCCTGCTCTCTCCGGCCACCTCTGTACCTTTGTCTTTCCAAGCAGAGTTCTGTTGCCACCATTGGTTACCCAGATTGAGAGGCTCAGGGAATGGAGCTTCCCACAAAGAAAACGTCTGTGCCTTGAGCGACCGCTGAGCAGAGTACATACCCCTTTACAACTTAGAGTGCATTCTTGACCATCAGCCTCCAGTCATCTGTGCGTAAATATTACACACACCAAGAATATTATACTTCCTTCAGAAACTGATGCATAGTTAGGTTAAATTGTTCGCAGCACACAGTCATACCTGGAGTGAGGGTTTGGGCCACGTAGTAGGCTGCTTATTGTGTTGCTTGACCGGAATCAACCTCCCCACTTCTGCTGGCAAAAGAACTCTTTCCTGTGGGGAATCCATTCCAAGAGGCTCAGATGGGATGGTAGCTGCCCTTCTTTTGGGATGTGCATGAGACTCTGGCCAGAATACTTCATGCCCTTGGCCACAGTGCTGGGATTGGGGATGACCTAAACAAAGCCTAACAGATCTCTCCATGGGACTTTGTTGCCAAAGTTATTGTGGAAGAAGCTTTCTTCTTCCTGGAATTGCTTATCTGGTAGGATGCAAGCCTTATGCTATTGATGGCCACTATGCTCACCAGAAAGAGAACACCTGTCTACAATTTGAGAGCCAAAGCCCTGATGACATTTGGAAGTCCTAAACCTAGCCGTACCTGAAGCCAGGCATACTTTTTGGTTATATGAGCCGAAATATTCTTTTTTTGCTCACTAGTATGAGTTGTGTTACTGGCATAAAAGCTTCATTAATATAGGGACCTCCTCTCCATTCTCAAACTTTATCTCACAAGTTCAAGGTGCCTTGACAAAGAAGGATTGGGAGCTGCGTGATCTCTTGCATTTCAACAGGAGTTGGGTCATAAAGCTTTGGGAGACTCCCTCCAGTTCTCATATGCTCCTATTCTATTAAAGACCCCCTTCCCTATTGTTAGTCCTGTGTGTGCTGACTCATCTGTTTCTCCTATCCTCTTCCCAGTGACCTTTGTCTCCATTCATAACCAGGCTCCCTGGGGACAGGGATAATGACCACTTTTAGGTCTCCTTTGTCTCCATCAATTTCTGGTCCGAGGATCTCAAGTGTCTGATATGTAGTCTGGTGGCTTGAGGGTATCTGCATGTTTGTGTATGTGCGAGTGTGTTCTTGGGGATATGTGAGAAAAAAGGGGCAGGAACTGCTGAAAAAAAAGCATCTATGTTGTAGACTGGAGAAAGAGGGAGAGAATAAAGATACAAGCACATAGGATTCAAGTTTGCAATCTGAGAGGCTCTGCTTAGAACATCAGCTGGCTTTATGTTAGCATTTATTCAGACCCATCTTCTATCAAGAGAGGGCTACAGGAACTTACAACCATGATCGTTGGCATACAGAGAAGGATGACATAAATGTGTTGCTCACTTCCTTCATGGAGTGTCCTGCCCTGGCACTGGGCCCCCTCGAGGACCCTATGAGGAACCCCACTTCAGCGTCTGCTGTCCTCCCAGAATCTCTGGCTGGGCTGACTAGTGAAGGCAATCTGCAGAAACTGGAGGAGGTGACTGGTTCTTCAAATGTGCAGACACCAAAGCAATGCTACAAGCATCACGAAGAACTGGGGAAGGATGACACCACCAAAGGAACAAAATAAAGCTGTAGTAATTGACCTTAAAGAAATGGACATCTATGAGCTGCCTGACAAAGAATTCAAAATAATTGTCTTAAAAAAATGAAAAAGCAAGCCACAGACTGGGAGAAAATATTCACAGTTTATCACATCTGACACGAGACTCACACCCGGAATATATGAAGAATTTTTTATAACTCAACAATTAGAAAACAAACAACTCAGTTTTAAAATTGGCAAAAGACTTCATTCCCAAAAGAAGGTAAAGAAATGTCCAATGAGCACACTGAAAGATGGCCAACACCTGTAGTTAAGTTAAAACCACAATGAAATACCACTTTGTACCCAATAGAACAACTAAAATATTAAAAATAGACGATACCAAGAACTGACAAGGATGTGGAGGAACTAGAACTCTCATACACTGATGGTGGGAATGAAAAATAGTACAACCCCTCCAGAAGTGAGTTTTGCAGTTTCTTAAAAAGTTAAACACACACCAGCCCTTCAGTTATTAGGTATTTACCAAAGAGAAGTGCAAACACATGTACGTCCACACCAAGACTCATATACAAACGTTCATACAATTTTATTTGCAATAGCCCACGACTGAAAACACCTAAACCTCTACCAACAGGTGAATGGATAAACCAGTTGTGGTATATCCATACAGTAGAATACTACTCGCAGTGAAGAGCGAATGACGGGCATATATAGCTACCCGCATCAATCTCAAAACTGATATGCTGCGTGAAAGGAGCCAGGTACACAAAAAAGGATATATTATACATGTCTATGCGTATGAAGTTTGAGAACAAGCAAAATTACTCTGTGGTGCTGGAAATGGGATCAAGTATTGCTAGGGGTGGAGATGGGAGCCTGACTATGAAGGTGCCCAAGGGAACTTTCTGTAACTGGAGCAGTGGTTGTGTGACTGGATTTGTTTGTCAAATCTCATCAAACTGAACACATCACATGTGCACATATACATAGTGTGGTATATTCTTCAGTGAATAAAACATTTCTCAATCAGAGCAAGAGAGGGGGAACAGAGAGGGGGAGCCCACACTGTCCCCCTCCTCCATCTTCAAAGAACACACTGCAGGTCCTACCATGGACAGGGAGCCTTTATGTCAGAGTCTAGCCTTGGACATCACAGCTGTGCCAAGACTGGCAAAGCTGTTGACAGGTCAGGTACTACTTGGGACCCAGTCCTTAATGGAACCCTGAGGAAAGAGTGGATTCCCAGGTGTGGTAGACGCAAGCAGAATCTACAAGACACCATGAGTTCTCTGCCTCCATTTACTTTGGCAAGTTATTCAACCTCTCTGTGCCTCATTTTCCTCATCTGTGAATGGGAACAATGCCTAGGGTTGTTGTGAAGATTCAGAGTAGCCTCAAGCATTTAGAACAGAGCCCCGGGGAGAGGAAAGTGCACAGTAAATGGTGGCTGCTGTGACGATGATTGATGGTGGGCTGAGGCCACTGGGAGAGCGAGCTCAGCAGGGGGGAGGCCCAGGCTGCTCAGAGGGAGCAGAAGAGCAGGTGAAGGCAGACGTCTCTAAGGAAGACGTCCTTGCCTCTTCCAGCTTCTGGAAGCTTCTAGAGTGACGGCGTCACTCCAATCTCTGCCTCCATCCCCGCATGGCTGTCTTCCCTCTGAGCCTCTGTCTGCGTCCATATTTCCCTCTTCACACCAACCACACCAACCACATTGGATTGCGCCCCCTTACTCCAGTCTAACCCCATCTAAGCCTGTTTACACCACACAGAACAGACCCTACTTCCAAATAAGATCCCATTCACCAATACCAGCAGGTAGAACTTGAGCATATCTTCGTGGGGGACCCAGTCCAACCCATAACACTGGGTCTCTGCCGTACACTCAATGTATCTGTGAGGATGGTCAGTGTACACGTGCGTGCAGGCGTGCCTTCACGCAGCCCTGTCTGTGTACTGCCCGTGTGGAGCTGTGCGCATGTGCGTGCACATCTGTATGCTCTTTCCAGTGGACCCAGGCATTGGGTTCTGTGCATGAGTGTTTATATCAAACATGAGAGTTTCTGTCTTAAGAACGGTCTGGGTTTCTCCCCAGTCTGTCTGGAGATTTCTCATCTGCCTACAGGCCCCTGTGCTCACACACAGTAGGATGGGTTTTCAAGGGCTTCTCACTAATAAAATGGTTATTTCCTGACTGACACATTCCTTCCTCTAATTATACACTTACCGCCTCCACTGGTTTCTTCAGGAGAAGAGACAAAAGGCCCAGGACTCAGGCTGACTCAGGACACACATGCTCACACGCATCCACTCACTCACATGCTTTCACCGTCCGGGTGTGGTTCTCAGAGCGTGTTAAGGACCCCAGGGGTCTCCTTGACTGAGATAAATACCTGCAAAACTCCCCAGAGCGCTTCATGGCACCAGAAGCTTCTACGAGAATGGCATATGTATTTAAAGACCCAAACACGAACATTATCATCTCAAAATCCAGTAAAAATAAGGTAAAGATCCCAATAATAATTCATCCCTCAAATATTCCTGTAAGGCTGAGGCTGGTTTCTCTACCAGCAAGCGGGAGCAGGTGGGGTCAGGGGACAAGCAACGCCGTTCTCCTGCTTGCCATCCTGCTGCTGCCTCTGAGAAATGGGGTTTCACTGACTGAGTTTAAAGGTGGATCTGGGACCGTTTTGGCAATCCCTCTGCATGGCCTAGAAGTAACTGGACTGGGAGCCCAAGCCATAGACTCCTTCTGCCTCTTCTCAAAGAAATGCAGTTTAAGAAAGGAGGAAGAAAATTCGAGGTCATGTATCAACCTCATTTTACGGAAGAAAAGACTGAGACCTAGAAAGTAATTCAGCGTTGCCTAAGCACAGGGATCCAGTGTCTCCTACCAGATCTTTCTTGCACAGCATCTTTCCTCCTCGCCTGCCCCTCCCACTCCATCTCTTCAGGCTTTGTGGGGGGGGGAGTAAGGGTGGTGGAGAAGGAGGTTGGAGGAAAGACTCCTTTCTCCACCCAAGAAGGCCACAGGAGAGTGTCCCAGAAGGCACGGAAATCCTCCTTCCACCCTGAAGCTTCCTCTACAGCCCAGTCTTCCCTTCTGGAAAGTCCATGGCGCCCGCCGCCTGTCCTAGCCGGCTCCGCTGTGCTGGTTAACCCAGAGACATTACTGCCTCTGTGCTTTGATCCTGCAGACACCTGCAGCTTTTTGTTCTATTATTCACTGCAGGGTGGATGCTGGGTTTTCTTTCCTTATTACGGGCGGTGGTTGGGCTGCCCACCGCCTCCCCAAGGCCACCGGATGATGTCCATCAATAAGACAGTAGCAGCAACTGGATTTGAGATGCCTTTTGCAGAAGGGATTTGCACCAATTCAGAGTCAGGGTTTTCTACACGCCTCTCTTTTGGAGGAGGTTGGAGAGGAAGACAATGTGCATAAAAATTATGGATGTACATATACAGATGATGCCAAGAGGCATGTCTTACCTTTCCAGTCGAGTGACAAGCTTTGAAGGCAGGTCCTCCTCTTACATGTCTGTGTCCCCCATAGCACCCAACACGCAGTGAGGCATCTACTGGGTGATCTGGGACAGTCACTTCCCCTCTCTGGGTCTCAATTTGCCCCTCTGTGTGGCAAGGACTTAGATCTCCCAAGAGGTCACCCAGTCTTGACATTTCTTGAAGAACATGAAACATCAATGTCACCACCCAGAGTCTACACCATGAGTCTACACCATGAGCCTTTCAGACACATGTTCTGTTACTGGCATCTCCCTCCATAGGAAATCCTTACAGTCCCCTCCGTCACAGAGTGCTCTGATAACCTGTGCAGAAGCAGGCGTGGTGGGCTCACACAGTAAACCCCAGTATGTGCAGCCAGAGTGCACATTCAGAGGCCGGGGAAAGGAAATACCCTCTACGGGAATGCGTGACCTCTGCAAAAGTGGCACAGCCCTTGAGGGTTCATATCTCCATTCCCCAAGTTGCTCTCCTCCTATCAAAACTCCAGGCCAGTGGATCATGTCCATGAGTGGGGATGGAGTCGAGAGCTGGGAGCGCCCATAAAGAGGGAAAGCCCTAAAGAAGCTACTCCCTGGCAGACAGCCCGAGAAATGCAGGTGGAAACGAACAGAGGCAGAGGCAAGTGACAATTTTCATGACAAATCTTTCTATCTCTGATGAGAGGAAACACATTCCAAAACAACTGCCTGAGACAAGAACAGGGTGGGACGCAAGGAGATAAAGGACAACTCAGAATCAGGAATTAGGGGAGGACTCAGCACACTCGGCTACTGAAATACGGTGAATTTTAAGGGAACTGTATGCAATGTGGTTCCCTGAGCAGACTGGGGCACATAATTCTCATTCCACTGTGGGGCTTCACCCTTCTCAGCTAAACCTTCCCTTGTTGGCGTTGCCCTTCAGACATCGTTATGACTGGGTGGGTCCCTGGCGACCCCTCTACCCTGACCCCCACCTTGCAGAAGGCTTGCCTCTCTGAAAGTGTGACCAGTCCAGACATACTATGTCTTTCTGGGGTGGGAAGAGCAGTGGGTGGTATCCACCCCCACCCTTTAAAAGTCCAGGAGTGGAATTTGTGGGCTGGGCCCAGCTAGCTCTTTCTTCTAAGTCTCCACTCCCCTGCCTCCCCCTCCCTCTAGCCTGAGCAGCAGAGTTGTTTTGCCAGCAGCGCCTTGCTCAAGGTCAGGGAGCGGGCGGTGGTTCCCAGCACTGCTGTCACCTGACATTTACTTTACAGGCTGTTGACTCCCAAACAATACAGTGCACGCCGATTTGCAGGGTACCTTCCGTCTAGTTTTCCAGTAATCCATTCCCATCAAACAAACACGCAGGGTTCCCCTTGGCCCTTGCGCGGACCTGGAAAAACACAGCGCCTGGCTGAGTTCCCAGAGCTGGTTCGCGGGTCCGCTCCTGGCCAGCGCCGGCCACGCCATGGCGCCCGACGTCCACGCGAGGGCAGCCGCGGGCCGCAGAACCTCCGACCGCGCCCGTCTTCCCGGGCCGGCTCGCTTGCGCCTGCGCAGACCCGCGGTGGCGGTGGCCCAGTGCCCGGCCCGCGCTTCCGGCCGCCGGGGCGGAGCGGGCTGCTGCGGGCCTCCAGCCGGAGCAGCAGTTCTGGGTCCCGGGAGGGAACAATGGGCGGATTTCAGCCGTCGGGGCCGGCCAGCTTTCCTCCGAGGTCCCCGAGACGCGATAAGAGGAGTGAGCTTCGGTCGTGGGCCTGGGGGTTGAAGAAGTCCCGCGCCCGCGGGGAGGCCGCGCTGACGGCGGGGTCTGCTGGCCTCCCGCTCTCCCACCAACCCCGGGGCCCCCTCCCGCGGCCCACCCTCTGCCGGTCTGGCTCTGTTTTGACCAAGGCCGTCTTGATCTCTCATTTCCAGAGGTCGCACTGGCCAGGAGGCCCGGGGAGCGGGGACGGGCCACGGGGACGTCCAGTTAACAGCCCCAGTAAAGGGGCTGTGGGCTGCACGCCCTTACTGCGCTGGGAGACCTGCACGGTCGGAGCAGGAAACGACTTCAAGGATCGGCCAGGCAGCAGTGAAGAAACGAGGGAAGTGCATTAGTCAGGGTCACGGAGTTTGCCCGGGAGGAATAAATCAGACCTTGTTTGTCCCCTACGTAGGACCCCGTAATAGCTTCCCTAGTTCTTGGGAGAAAGTGGGAGCTCCTTAAGATGGCCTGCAGGCTCTCCGGCACCGTCTACCCCTGCTTATTCTCCGCTACACCCCCCCCTTCCTCCTTGGTTCTACTCCATCTTAGACTGCACATTCGGCTTCACGGCCCCAGCCTCTCCTGGTCAACGTTTAGACTTTGGCTTACACACCATTTCCCCTGGAAAACTGCCCATGCTTTCCCTGTGCTCCTCATGTGGAACCCTACACAACACGTGCTGGGGGTAGCCCACACAGGGGGCCCTGTTTGTTCATGCCTGCAGTCCCCTTCTCCGCCCAGACTGCGAAACGCCTACACTAAGTCCACACTCATATTATGTCCCCAGCATCTAAACCAGTCCTGGGGCCAAGAACGGGACTCCATAAATATATGATGAATGAATGGGCCAGAGCTAGCGCATCTAAGGCCCCAGTCTGGGCCTGTGTACTGTTCACTAAATTGCCCTTTGGCCCTTTCACTCTTGCAACTAAAATAACCAGATTTATAGCACAGAAGAGACTGCTATATAGGGCACAGGTGGGGAAACCAAGTGTCCGAATGAAAGTCAGTTCTTGGCAGAATTATCGCATTCTTTGCTTCGGCAGCGAGGAGAAAAACTTCCAACATGGTGTTGGAACATGATGTTCTCCCAATCTCTGTATTCCAAATGGTCATTTCTAACTTATTATTCTTGTTATTCTACTTAGGGAAATGACTTCGCCAAACAGAGATTTCAAACCATGTTCCTGCAGTTCGGCAGAAGTGTTCCAAGGGCTCAATGTGCCCACTTCAATCCGGGCAGCACCATTTTTATTTTTATTTAGGTCTTTCTTGTGGTGGGGAGGGGGGAAGAGCCAAGGTTGCTATTAATGCTTCATGAAAGTTTTGAGTCTACACTGCCAAAGGATTGTGAAGGAGAGCAGCTCAAGTGCTGTGAACAGTCATTAACAGCTAATCATTTCAAAGGGCCGTAGCCTACATTCCCAGTAAAGTACATATTACAACTTGCCGACCTGCCGACCTACCGACCTACCGAGCCCTTTTCCCTTCCTTTTGTCTGGAGTCCGTTCCCTGCTACCCTCTTTCCTGATAGCAGGGAGTCTCATGTTTAATAGCTATAGCAAGGAACTGGGAGGTATGTTTTTCAGAATTTCTTAGATTTACACAAAAGTTGCTGTGTTACTTTTTTTTCTTTATTTTTATTTTTAAGCTTATTTATTTATTTTGAGAGAGAGGGAGTTGGGAAAGGGCAGAGAGAGAGAGAGGGAGAGAGAGAATCCCAAGTAAGCTCTGTGCTGTCAGTGCACAGCCCAACTTGGGGCTCGAACTCACATGAGACAAAATCAACAATCACGGGCACCTGGGTGGTTTAGTCAGTTGACTGAGTGGTCATTCGGTGGCGTCTGACTTCAGCTCAGGTCATGATATCATGGTTCGTAGGTTCAAGCCCCAGGTCAGGCTCTGTGCTGACAGCTCAGAAGCCTGGAGTCTGCTTCAAATTCTATGTCTCCCTCTCTGCCCCTCCCCCACTTGTGCTCTGTCTCTCTCTCTCTCTCTCTCTCTCTCTCTCAAAAATAAACAAACATTAAATTTTTTTTAAAAAAGAGTCATATGCTTAACCAGATAACCCACCCAGGCACCCCTCTTTATTTTTATTTATTTCATTATTTTAGAGAGGGGGAGAGGGAGAGAAAGAGAATTTTAAACAGGCTCCGCTTCTCGATTTTGGCTCAGGTCACCATCCCAGGGTCCTGAGATAGAGCCCTGCGTTGGGCTCTGTGCTGTGTGGATCCTGCTTCGGATTTGCGTGCTCTCTCTCTCTCTCCCCCCGCCTTCTCTCTAAAGAAAGGAAAAAGTCAGATGCTCAGCCGACTGAGCCACCCAAGTGCCCTGCTATGTCACTTCTTAATTGAAGAAAAAGGGACAGTTGGGCATTTCATATATCTCCTTAAAGAAAAAAAAGACGTTTTTGACTGAAGCTCTAGATTTTTTTCAAGTGCCCCTTCCAGGTAACCTGTGGATGTTACCTTACATGGCAAGAGAAACTTTACAAATGTGATTGTGTTAAGGATCTTCAGGAGATTATCCACATGGGCCGTTGTAATCAGAAGAAGGTCTTATAAGTGGGAGGTCAGAAGGTCAGAGTCAGAGATGTGTCAGTGGAAACAGAGGTTGGAGGGATACAGTGTGAGAAAGATTTAGCTGAATACTGATGGCTTTGAAGCTGCAGGAAGGGTCCAGAAACCAAGGAATGCAGGTGTCCTCCGAGAGGCAGAAAAAGGCAAGCAAACAGATTCTCCTCTAGAGCCCCCAGAGAAATATAATCCTGCCGATTCCTTGACTGTAGGCCGGGGAGTCACATTTGGAATTCTGACCTCCAGAATGATAAGATAGTAAATTTGTGCTATTTTAAGCCCCCACAGTTGTGGTGATTTGTTAACAGCAGCAATGGGGAACTAATGCAGGACCCCTCCCAGGACAAAGAAAAGCCTGCTATGGCCCCACATTCATAGAAAGAAGGGGCTGAACTGGGGAGAGGAGACAACTGGGGAAGAGCTGTTAAGACAAGGAGCTCCAGGGCGCCTGGGTGGCTCAGTCGGATGAGCGTCTGACTTCGGCCCAGGTCATGATCTCACGGTTTGTGGGTTCGAGCCCTGTGTCGGGCTCTGTGCTGACAGCTCAGAGCCTGGAGCCTGCTTTGGATTCTGTGTCTCCCTCTCTCCGCCCCTCTCCTGTTTGAACTTTGTGTCTCTCTCCCTCAAAATAAATAAACATTACAAAAAGAAGGAGAAGGAGAAGAAGACAAGGAGATCCTGTGATGAGAATAAGAATGTCAGAGGCTACCCAGATGTGTAATATTTGCACATGTTCTTTCTTATTCCAACATGGGTATGAGCTGGCCCCATGGGGATATATATATATATATATATATATATATATATATATATATATATACCTGCCTGTGCTGAGTCTTCTATTTTAGCTATTTGCGTAGTCCTTTGTATTTCCCCTGCTAGCCTGCACTCTTCCGTGATGGCATTCCTCGTTATATCCTGGTCCTTTCCTCTGCCTTGTATGAACAATCCCGCCTTGCATTTATCTGGCGTGTCACACTTCTGTAGCCATTACCCATTTTGAGCCCTACCACAACTCTCGTGGGGTCGGGGAAGTCCAACAGTAGTATTACTAATATATTTCCCTGCCGCACACAAATTCTCCAACACCCAGGCCCTTCTGTCCCCAGCAGCCCACCCATTGTCTCTGCAATGTGAACTCTAGACCATGGATGAGAATGTTGAGGTGCTGTGGGCCTGTAGGGGTCCTGAGACTGTGAGCTCTGGGCCACCCAGAGTTACTGTGTGCAACTCCTCGGGCTTCTAACTCTGAATGTGAGAGAAAAATCCCTTTGCCCAGCTGGTGAGGGAGGGGGGGTGCCAGGGAGGGGGGAGAGACATGCTCAAGGACATGGAGCAATTGGATGGAAAGGAAGGTCATCCCCTCGTTCAGGAGGGTGGGGTGGGGGGAGTGATAAGTAGGCCAGGCTGCCCGTCAGGGGTCCCCAGTCTGAGCCCCTCCTCACCCCCAACTGTCCTACCAAGGCTCTGCTGTGAAGGTAGACAGGAGGAATGGGCATGCTTCTGGCCTGGGCTTCAGGGCCTGGAGGAAGGACGATAAGAAGAGAACGGTATCCCTCATTCTTTGGATGCCATCCACATCCTCCCAGAGACAGCACTGTCTCTGGTTAGAGACAGTTTCGGGCCGTAGGTGCCCACATATCAGGGGTCGAAGCTTGACAAGGCACTTTGCCTGGATCGCACTTCCTCTGCAGAATATGGGTAACACCTATCCTGCAAATCGTTGGGAGGATAAAAATAATATATGGAGAATAGGAAGCACTCACATGACAGCTGTATTATTTACAGTCAAGCAAACCGAGAGGGGAAGTGGATTTCTCAAAGCCGGGCAGCTGATAAACGGAATCAAGACCCCATCCTCAACCCAAGTCTTCAGTTTCTCACCCAAAAGCCCTCCACTTCCCAGAACCTTCTGTGGCCTGGCGTTGGACCTCCCAAGACAAATCTTCCCTGCCCGGCTCACACACACACACACACACACACACACACACACAGAGCAGCAGGGGCTGCTTCTGCGCGCGGCCCCCACCCAGAACCCGCTGGAAGCTGAGCGCCGCACAGCTGCACACATCTGGCACCTCTCCCGGCTGGATCCCCGAAGGGCGGCGCCGCGACCCGAAACCTCTGCGCGGGGAGACGTCAGGGCGGCCGCGTGCGTCTCCTCCCTCCGGCCGCTGTCCCGACCGCCGCCCCGGAGCAGAGGGGCACTGAGCCCGCGGTCAGGGCGGACCCCGGAGCGGCGCCAGGCACAGCCTGGCTGGCGAAGCTCCCCGCGCGCCTCCGCTCCGGGTGCGAGCGCTTCGAGCCGGGACAGCCTGGGGCAGCGGGGAGTAACGGGGAGCGCAGGGAGCCAGGGCGCACGCACATCTGCAAACCCTTAAGCAAAGCTCTCGCCCTGCAACCGTGTCCGATCGGTGCGAGGGCCGGGAGGGAGGAACCCTGGGCGGCCGGGGGAGGCCCCGCGAAGTCGGCCCGGGGCGGCCGGGAGGCGACGGGAGAGGGGCCTGGCCCGCCGCCCGCCGGGTTCAGACCGGGCCAAGGCAGCCAAAAGCCGGCCGGCTAGCGCCAGCGCCGGGAGCCAAGGCTGACGCGGGGTGCTGAATAATGTTTGGCCGCCGGGCGCAGCCCCCGGGCTCGGCGGGGACGCGCGGCAGGGGCGGGCGGCCTCCCTCGGCGCCTCTGCCCCGGGCCCACGCAGCCCGCTCCGCCTGCGGGAGCACTCGGGTCCTGGCCCCAGCCACCGCAGCTTCGGCCCCGAGGGCTGGCAGCACGCGCTTCCTCCCCGACTCGGCCCCTCGGGGCTCCCTGTCCTGGCGCGTGCCTGGGATCCCTGCGCAGACGGTGGGAGGACAGGAAATGCAGTCCCACTCCCCACGAAAGCAATCCACCGGCCCTGCGCGTGCGCCCAGGCCGGGCAGTCCTGGGGCGCAGCGCTGAGAAGGCCTGCGCGCAGAACTTCCTGAAAGTGGGCACCTGCTTTGGGAGGATGACAGGCACGGGGAACCCTGAAACTCACCTGTGCTGAGCCCCAAAGGGGCCTTACAGAGCCCTGTTGTTCCCCTTACTGTCATTAACAAGGCTATGAACCATAAACAGCTTTGCATTTTACTTGGGCGCTTTCAACCCATCTTTCCTCTGCATCGTTAGGGCAGCCCTGTGACGCAGAGCTGGTACCTGTTCATTTTACAGGTGAGAAGTCGTACGAGTGGGAAAGACCCGAGTTTCTGTGTGCATTTGCCTAGCCAAGCTGTCACCCAAAGGCTAACCCCCTTCTCTCTCTCTCCCCCTCTCTCTCTCCTTCCCTCAGCGGGAAGCCAAGTTGCCACCCCCTCCAGCATTCTTGAAGAGGGGTGGCCTCTATTTCTCTGAGAATTAGGCCTTTTGGTCACTGCTGCCTGGAGAGGTGGTGACAGCAAGTGCCAAGGAAGAAGGTTCTCTTTATTGAAGGACAAATTCCGTGAGTGGCCTTCTTAGAGGCTTTCCTTCCAGCTGCAAGGAAGCCCAGCACTCCTTGCCCTGGAGAAGTGGTTCCCAAAGTCTTGTCCCCAGACTGGCATCGAACGCCACACAGGAACTTGTTAGAAGTGCGCATCCTCTGCTCCACCCCAGACCTCCTGAATCGGACACTCTGGGGGCGGAGCACAGCAGTTTTGTTTTAAGGAGCCATCCAGTGGATTCTGTGATCCACGCCGAAGTTCTGGGAACCCCTGCTCTAGAAAAGCCTCTGTAGAAGCAGACTGAATCCAAGACCCTGACTGCCGCACTGCTGCGGAGGCCCAACCAAGAAGGCAAGAAATGAACCTGTCCGGTGAATCGCAGCAGTGTGATTGGTCCATTCCTCAGATTCTCTCTTAACTCTGTGTGTGTGTGTGTGTGTGTGTGTGTGTGCGCGCGCGCGGGCGCGCGCACGCACTCGCGTCTATGGGGGTAAATCTTTGGGGCCACATAAGACATTGGAAAGGTATGGAGTCTTTCGGGGCCTTATACAGTATTGCATTCACACACCCAGTCGACTCTCACACCCTGAGGGTGTCTGCTGTGCACCTGTCCCTCGACTTGCTAAGAATGATCTGGATGTCCACGGATCCTCTGAGTTGGAAGAAACAGGTGCAACCAGGGCATGTCATGCAATGGAACAGCATTGTTAGGTACCAGGAGACTGGTGGAGCAGACACTGCTCTTTCGTGCTCCCTTGCTGACAGAAAGCTGACCCTGACTGGGTTGAAGGGTAGAGCCAGACTCTGCTCCAGGGTCAGGGGAGGGGGGACAGGCTGCGCTCCTCCCAGCTGGCCCCAGTGATTAGTGTAGGAATGGGTACCAGGTATGGTTCCAGCCAGTGACAGAGCAGGGAACCTTGCTGGGGTGTGGAAGGAAAATTTTCCTCCCTCTTTGACAGGGCCACAAGAAACATGCATTTTCTTTTTTATCTCTAGATGTCATTGCCCGGAAGCCCTACAGTCTTTCTGAAAAGACAATGACACATTGGACTAGAAGAGCAGGCAACATATTGAGGGTGGCAGAGAAGAGAGCTAGGAAACACTTGGTATCTTCAGGATGTTGTTCAGCCACCAGATTAATGGATTTGGAGAGGTGGGGGAGGGGCGCACCCTGGGATTTTCCTGTTAAATGAGATGGTCTATTTTTCTTATCTGGACCGCTTCAAATTCGGTTTTCTTTTGCAGCTCAAACCCTCCTAATACAACGAGTGAGACCAGAATCTCACTGGAACACACCAGCAGAAGTGAAAGTCCAGTCAGGCATCAGAAGGGTTATCAGGAGGATGTCCAGGGGCTCTGGCAACGCCAGGCCTTGGATCGTCCAGTGTCCTGCATCTGACCTCAAGAGTTTCTGGTTCTGCCGCTAATGTGGCTCTGTGGCTCTCGCTGTCAGCCCCTTTTTGTGTCTTCCGTTTCCACTTTCTACCAACTGGCTGGTACTCTTTACGGTTTCCAGATCAGATCAAGACTGAGAACCTGACTGGCCTAGTTAAGCGCCACAGCTTCTGATAGGGAAGACTTTCTCCTGTGGGGCCTCCTCTTGGGTGCTGGTCAGTCTATGCATTGGTTGTCGTTGAATCAGGGTCCTACTCCTTGTCAGGAGAGCAGATACGGAGCATGGCCCGCCCCACTCAGCCCGAGGCAGAGGCCGTGGACTGGGAAGGCTCCCTGACAAGTGAACAATGCTCTTGGCAGGAACCGAGATTGACTTGCCCGCACAACCTTCATGGGGAACAATGAAATGGCAGCACGGAGCCAACCAGGGTCAGAATAAAGAAATCCACTCCAACCACAACCCCTCTCTGCTGTTGATCTGTCATGCACCCAACAATAAGGGAGGGCCAGCCAAAACGTTTGCCTGGGTGCCAGATCTGCCCCCAAACACACAGTCCAACTGCTCAGAGACTATCCCCTCCCAGGGTGCGACCCCGCAGGAAGCAGTCACTGTTGCTGCCCCAAACACGCACACCACACATGGTTTTTCCATATGGCACTTTATGGCAACCGTTTGCGAGTTGTTTTGTTGTCTGCGGCATCAGGAAAGCCTTCACGGCGCAGCGTTATGCTGGGATGTGCCAGCAGCAGCCGCACGGATGGAACTGAAAGCTGAAGTGACAGCAAACGACCGCAGCAGAATGTTTCCTAAATCAAAGCTTTTAAAAAGCATATGGGATACAAGCAACAAGGAGCCGAAGTGTGAGAGCACGACACCGCTTCTGCTGTGTTTGTGGCATCCTGATCATCTGTGTGTTATTCTTTCCTTAAGAGCAAGCAATCACAGGAACGGAAGAGGTGCAAACTGAGGTGTTTCTGTCACTTATTAGTTCTATATCCTCAGGCAAATTGTTTGAACTTTCTGAGCTTCAATGTCTTCATTGGTAAAAATGTGTTTAATACTACTTCCCTTGCAGGCTTGCCGTATTCCTTCTATCCAGCAAGGCACCTGAGAAGATGTTGAGCACATAACATGATAATATTTTAAAACTGTAGTTCTGAAAGACCCCTTCCCTGGGACAGGTGGGCTATCAGATTACTTTGAGAGAATCATAGTCTGAATCTCTAGACCGTGGTATTGACTGAGTCCTGTGATGTCTGGCACCCGGCTCAACAAATGAACTTGGAATTCTTTGTGCTCATCAGATCAGAAATGAGAAATGGCTGGAAGGTGCCAAGTAGATAGTGGGATATTGGGAAGAAGACAGCTTAATTGATACTAATCTGAGAAGGAAATGGAGAGGAAGCCAAAGTAGCTTCCAGAGCTGAGCCCAGGTGTCATTCATCATGTTATGCTACATGGAAAGTGGGACAGGACCCAGGCCTGATACCAGCTAGGGTTCTGAGGAAAGAATCAGAAGCTACTGTTACCAGTCAGTGAACGATGCTGAAGCAAACCACTAATGCCTCGGCATTAGGAGATGGGTCAGGAATAAGAATGGGATTTTCCAGCATTTGGGAGCCAAAGGATCTTTAGGGGAGTGATTAAGATATTTAGGAATTCTCAGGACTAGCATCAAGAAAGGTCAACTAGGCATCTGAGAGCCCTCAGAAGTTCTCTATGGCTGCCTGAAGCCACACTCAAAGAGGAAATCAGCAATGAGGGCTGGAGAGATTTTAGGGATCCCTGAAGGCCACACAATAGGGGTACCAGACACTGGTGATATTTAAGATGGTGGGGAGGAACAGGGCCAATGTGTGCAGAGAACAATCTTTTTTCCAGAAAACAAGACTCTAAGGTGTTTCGCTCTACCCCGCCCCCACCCCACCCCTACACATCCTGCAAAATCCTCAGAACTGTGAAGAGGATGGATCTGACTCCCCTCCGTAGGTTACATTAAAACACAGTGTTTGCCTTAGAATGGGAAGAATGATCCAGGTGGGTAGGACCTAATCTTAAGGGCCCCTTAAAAGTAGAGAATTTCCTCTAGCTGGTCACAGAAGGGGAAGTCAGGGATCTGAAGCAGAAGGATTCAAGTCACCACTGATGGCTTGAAGAGGGAGGAGGCCACTTGTCAAGAAATTTGGTGGCTTCTAGGAAAAGCAGCTCTGCTGACTGCCAGAAATGAGAGAGGGATCTCAGTCCTACACCCACAGGAGCTGAATTCTCCAAGCAAGAATGAGCTTGGAAAGGGAGTCCTTCCCAGGGCCTCTGGATGAGGGCCCAGGCTGGTCAACACCTTCATCTTAGCCTTGGGATACTGTGAGCGGGGAACCCAGCCAGATCCAGACCCTGCATTGTGAGATAATAAGCGGGGTGTTGGTTTTAAGATGTTAAGTTTGTAAAGATTTTGTATGCAACTGGAGGGGACAAATACAGATCAATGAAGAAATATGTAGCTCAAACTTAAAGACTTAGAAATGTGTCCATCTTCACCTAGTTTATACTTTGGTTCTTTCCACCTTTGTTTACTTCCTTTTGTTTACTTCCTTCCACCTTTTGTTTACTTCCACCTTTTGTTATCTTCTTTATGCTTCTTTTTTTTTTTTAATTCACTATCTGATTACTAGGAACCGGTAAGAATTTAAATATACCTAAGTGCTGATAAAATATAAGAAAATATAAGAAAAATGTGAAATCTGTATCTGTTTCTGCCACTTAGTTTGTGTGGCTTTGGGAAAAATTTTTATCTTTCTTATGTCTCAGTTTCTCATCTAAGCTTACCTACCTCATTTAAGTCAGACTCAAGTCACATGGTGTATTCCAATGTGCTTTATGAAGTATAAGGCTGAATACAAATGTAAGTAACTATTTCTATAAAGTCAGAGCAATCAACAGGATGCCTGGGGCAGCCAGGCGAGCCAGCGACAGTGAAAATCACAGCTAGAGTATCTAGACACTTAATAGGAGAAAATTAATAAGAAAAGCCCCGTGAAGAGAGCGTTGAGGAACATTCGCAAGGACTATTTTTCCCCTTGACTGTGCTTTCATCTTTCAAGTAAAAAAGAGCAGACTCAGAAGCACGCTAGACTAATTCTCAGTATCACCAACAACAGGGTTTAAAATCCTAGATGGAAAAAAAAAGAAAAGTAATATGATTCCCAGAATGGCCAGCCAAGTTGTTTAGAGAGCAAAAGAGAATAAGGAAGCCACCCTGTAATACATTTATGTAATGAGGACATTAAACAGAACAAATGAGTGAAATCAAACACCTATAAAGCAGAGGAGAAACAGAAGGGCATGTCTTGGGGGAAATGTTATCATTGGTTAAAGACAGAACACGCCTGTGCTTCACAATGGGGTGTGAGACGTCTTGCACAGTAAAGAAATGGTTGGAAAGAAAGGCTACAGGCCCTGTGTGGCAGCATATGGAAATTCACTGTATAACAAAGAAAATCAGACAAGAGATGAGTGATAAGCACACCCATGAAGGACAAAAAGACAGATGTAAAAATCTGATGAGTTCTCCAACAGCTAACAGCATCCAAATTAGCAGAATGTTTACTATGGATCAGATTACAATAGCTACACAGAGAAATACTTTGGAGAAGATTCAGCAAAGGAACCAGCACCAGTGCTCTCTTTACTCAACAATAACAACAAAGTGTTTTGTTTCCTGCCTGTTCCATTGTTTACTGACAATGAAATTCCATTTTAAAAATATGAACCCAGGTACTATGAAAACACACACACACACACATATGTATACATGCAAGGTAAATCTCAAATAAATTTACAGACATAATTAGAAGCTTTCACTAGCACACAAAATGTGGTAGTCATCCTAGAGATGGACAAAACTGCGAACCAATTCCAGGAAGTAACCCCATACCACAGAGAAGATCCATGTTTAGGGTCTTGAGTTTACTTGGGAAGAGGAATAGGCTTGAGTTCAAAGCTTAGCTCTACATTTATCCTTTGTGAGATACTGAGCATTTAAATTAGCCTTTCTGAGCATCAGTTTCTCGATCTGTAAAATTGAGAGAATAGCGTTTTGGAGAGGACTAAGTGGAATATCATATAGAAAGTGGCTGACATATAGTCAAGGATCAAAAATGGTGACTAATTTTTAAACTACTAATGTCTCCCCAGCTGTAAAGGAGCTCATTAAATATACTGAGGATCCTTTCTACCTTTAAAGTCTTATGGTTCTACCCTTATACATTATTGATGGAAATATAAAATGATGCAGTCGCAGTGGAAAATAGTTTGGCGGTTTCTCAACTATGTTCCTAAACATAGACTTATCCTACAACCTATTAATTCCAGTCCCAGGTATATACTCAAAAGAATTCAAAGTGGGGATTTAAACAGTTACTTGTACACAGATGTTCATTACAGCATTTTTGTATAGTAGCCAAAAGGTGGAAACAACCCAGTGTCCATCAACAGATACTGGATAAACAAAATGTGGTACATAGTATAATGGAATATTATTCAGCCATAAAGAGTAATGAAGTTTTGTTACCTGTTACGACATGGATGAACCTTGAAGACTTTATGGTAGATGAAATAAACAAAAGCCAAAAGAACAAATGTTGTATGATTCCATTTATATGAAATACATTGAAACACATAGGACATTTTATAGAAACAGAAAGTAGAGAAGACCATGGGCTGGGGGAAGAAATAAGGGTGACTTATTGCTTATTGGGTACTGAGTTTCTCTTTGGAATGATGGAAATGTTGTTGGAAACAGATTGTCGCCGTGGTTGCACACCACAATGTGAATGTGCTACTGAATCTTAAAATGTGCTACTGAATCTTAAAAATGGCTAAAATGTAATTCCTTGTGTTATATATAATTTTCCTACAAAAAAAGTGTGGTGCTACCTTTCAGACTCTTCCCCTGTGATAACATCCCAGTTAGAACGATGAAGCCTTTTCCTCTTCCCTGTAGTCACAAGCATGGGCTCTAGAGACAGTTCTCCTGGGTTCGAATCCTCCCTCTGTAACTTACTACCTGTGCCATTTGGGGCAAGCTGCTCAAATTGAGCTTCAGTTTCCTTTTATGTAAAACGGAGATAAAAATAATTCCAACCCCGTAGACTTGTTTTGAGGAAACTGTGAGATGCTTACATCAGGCCTGGGATGAAGAAAGTGCTTCTGAAATATAGGTTCTTACAATTTCTTGACAAGTACCACCCCTGTGGTAGCAGAAGGTGGAAAGCGTCAGAGTGGGGTGTCTAACAGTTCTGGGGCCAAAGTTCCAACTCTGATTTCCCAAGATGCTCCTCCCTGAGGTGGGAACCCTTGGCTCTTGTCCCCAGATGATCAGAAGACAACAAAGTGCTCCTTGAAGCTCTACCTCAAGCGCACTCCATCCTTCCTACTGTAGGCAGAGAGATCATTCTAATCCTTCAGTAGATAGCACCTTGCAGCTCTTGAATTCAGTCCAAGCTCCTGAATACCCCTTTCTGCTCCAACCATGTTGACCTGCTTACAGCCCTGCCTGGAAAGCTCCTATCTTACCACTTCCCCCAGCTCTCAGCTCCCCATTCTTTCGGTTAACACTTGGACATCACCTCTTCCAGGCAGGTTCCCCTGGCTCACCAGGGCTGAGTTAGATGCTTCTCCTATGAGCTCCTTCCTCTATCCCTACTGTTGCATACCCACTCTGATGTTACTTCCTGTTTTCTTATCATCTCTTAGTAAGCTCCTTATGCTATCAACCTTCTTATCCACAGCACCTAGCACAGTCCCTGCAGTGCCTGGCTCATAGGAACACAAGCTAGTTGAATAGATGAATGAATTTGAATGGATGGAAGAATAGACAGATGGATGGCCTGGCCTTGGTTCTATAAATCGCATCAGGTTGTGAGATGGCAATATCAACTTCTATAAGCCTTTGGCCTCTTTCAGACCTTCATTAGACCATTATGGACCCTTGACATTATGGCAATATTCATGGGAAATAATAAGTGACAGCACAGGTCCCAAACAAGGGAGGTGGGTGACTGTTAGTGTTTTAGAAACTTACTGCCCCCCTACTGTCTATTTTCAAATAGATACCTACCTGTGGTTTCGGTCTCTCCACCACAAAGCTACCTGGTTCTTAACTTTTCTACTTGTACCTGTGGTGGTCCCATCACCTGAGCGACTAAAACTTAAAATGCTTTCATCTTTGACCCTCCCATTACCCCTCAGATCTCCGCAGTCCCTTGGGCCACTCATTTGACCTCCTATCTACACCCACTTTCCCATTCCTACTATTGCTCTTAAAAAGTGTTTTGTATAAGAACAAAGCTCTGTTCAAGAGTGTTTTCCTCCACTTTGGGAAATTGGCAAGGACACCCGGGCCACTCAGCGTCATTTAATACGTAACACAGACTCAGGCTAGTGTCCGCTTCTCTAGCACCTCTGGGAATCCAGAGCTGTTAGACTAGTTAGATTCTCAAGGAAGAAACAGCACCAATTTTAAATGGCACCAAATGGGCCAATGACCTAGAACTGTTCTTTTTTTAATCTTCATAATACTAGGAAAATTAGGGGCATGTCCTTCTGCCTTAGGAAACAGGAAGGCTAGCCTTTCTCCTTTGAACCAGTGGCATTGTTTTATTGTCTTTTCCTAGGAAAGGTCTGAGGCAACCATTGGATTTGTACTTTAGCTATTGCCAGAAGGAACATTAATTAATATAAATTACAGCATAATTAAATCATAGAAATAAGTAAGAATTCATCAAAATTTAAAAAGAGCAATTTTATACAATCTTCTCCAACCGGTTAAATTGAATCATTCTGCTATTTAAGCTGCTTCTTCACACTATTACTTACTTGTGGCGCCTAATAGAAGCCTTCCTCAGCAAAAAGTACAGAGTAATAGAGGAGTTCACTTTGAGAAGGTATAGACAGGTGGTCACAGCCTAAAACAGTTGTCAAATGAAAGTCTTGTTTTCCCAAGCAGCACGGCCTAGGATTCCTAAGTCTGTCGAATCAGTATCGCGCTCTATTAAGAGCAGGGTCGCCGCACTCAAGGATGCTTTATGTGACCTTTGATCTCTCTGAGCTTTCAACTTCCTCTTCAGACGAATGTAGATGATAATAGTATCTCTTTCATAGAGCTACTTACAACAGTGCCCAGCACATCATTCAAGCATTATTCCAAGCTGTTCCCCCACCCCATCCCATGTTGCTCATGCATTTCTGCAATGGGCAGTCTGTCTGAGAAGGATTACAAGTCCAGATCTTAATATTTCAACATAGAAGGACATGTATCTTTCTTTCTCATCTTGTATCAAAATTGGATAGCTCTCATTCTAATAAACAGTCCAGAAAAATCTATACTGTTTAGAGGTTTTGGTCATTATTTATAGGTGTTTAGCATGTGCCCAGAGATCATTTAGGCATCTGGGATTGGAGAGGGTCAAAGCATATAAACCACCAGTCAGAGATTCCCCAGGTTCTATGCATATGATCTTAGGCCTTGAAGGAAGCACAGCATCACATTTTTTCAGCCTGTGGAGATGCTTCAACAAGCAGGACGTTAGTGTGTAAGGGTAGCTGCTCTTACTTAAGAACAATCAACTATTGACTCTCCTGTGTTGCATCAAAACAGGGTTGGGGAGGCACCTGGGTGCTTCAGTCAGTTAAGCGTTTGACTTTGGCTCAGGTCATGATCTCACGGTTCATGAGTTCGTGCCCCATATTGGGCTCCTTGCTGACCGCACAGAGCCTGCTTGGGATTCTGTCTCTCTCTCTTTCTCCCTGTCCCTTCCCCACTCTCTCTCTCTCTCTCAAAATAAACTTAAAAAAACCCCACAGGGTTATGTATTTTCCATGGTGCTTCCTATCTCCCTTTATTTAAAGGTTCATATATTAATTCCTTCTGGAGTTGTCTAGAGCTGAATTTTATTTTTCTTATTGTCAGAAAATGAAAACTATGTGATCTAATGTGTTTGGCTTTTGTTTTGACTGCCAGAAAGCTTATAGCCAGCTCATTGCCCATATGTGCCAATCGGTTCCATTTAAGTGTCTAATTGTCTATTCTCCTTGCATCCTTCGACTATACTTTTCTGTTAATTGCCTTATCTTGCGCTTCTGAAAAAAAGCCAGTACAATTTTCAACCTTAAATGAAAAAAATTAGATAGTTCATAGCAATAATGGAGAAAATAGGTAAATATGAGCAAATGTGAGTAAATCACTGGATAGTATTTAAGATTTCTGTTCAGAAAGGATTAAATAGAAGCAATAAGTAAAAAATACTGGAGATGTTTAATATAGACACATATTATATATTTATATATAGTGTATAGATAGAGATAGAAATTTATACATAGATATATAGACAGGCATGATATATAGATACATATCTCATATACCATACTTATTTTTTAAATTTTTTTAATGTTTTTGTTTATTTTTGAGAGACAGAGAGAGACAGAGCACAAGTGGGGGAGGGACAGAGAGAGAGGGAAACACAGAATCCAAAGCAGGCTCCAGGCTCTAAGCTGTCAGCATGGAGCCCGACGTAGGGCTCTAACCCACAAACCAGGAGATCATGACCCAAGCTGAAGTCAGATGCTTAACCAACTGAGCCACCCAGACACCCCTATCATACTTATTTTTATACAGACATATATATGCAAAGATACCAGATTCTAAACTCATACTGTCTAGGTTTGAATCGTAGCTTCACCCTGCACCAGCTCTGTGTTCTTGGACCAGTTATTTATCTCTCATTGTCTCAGGTTCATCATCGCAAAACTACACGTAAAAATATTCCCAACAAATGTTGCTTTAAGGATTAATGAAATAGTTATGATATGGCCAGCTTTCAATAAACAATGGCTTTTACTCTCAACAACTCTCTTTTACCCATTTATGCTAAGTGTTCCTGACAACATCCTGACAGTGTTTCCAGTATCCAGAATTTGAACAATGGCTTCATGTTTTTAGATGGGATGGAGTATCTTCCCAAAATGCTAAAGACTAAAGAGTCCTTCATTGTACTTCCTGTAAATAGCGCCTCACTCAAATTCCAGTCATCTAGAACATATGAAGATCTTTAATGGGCACAGCTCTCCAGACAGAAGCAGCTATGGTCATGGACGAGGAGTTCAAGGCTAACCCATAGCAGCCCCTTTCCTTCTGCTGGTCACTCAGGATACACAAGAATCAGGGTAGAGAGGGAAGAAGATCTCTCTCTCTCTCTCTCTCTCTCTCTCTCTCTCTCTCTCTTTCTCTGTTTTTGCTTCCAAGACAATTGCTTCATGAACTTGCTCTGCATGAAAGTGAGCTCTAAGCTCACCTTCGGGTAAGGTCTTCCCCTCAGTGGCCAGCCTTTCCTGTCTGTGCGGTCAGAGAAGAGGGGACCTGGCAAGACACCAGCTCGAGATTTTGAGCTCCTGTGGTGAATGAGCCCCACACCCTGCTAGTCAGGGATGGGGTCACAGGCTGTGGTGGCGGGGGAGGGGGGCAGGATGCTACCGAGGACTTCTGCTACTTTCCACACCCAGCCTCAGCTCTCGAACATCAGTCACCCTTGGTCCTCCCCAGCGACCCACCCAAACAGCAAAGGAACAAGAGCACCAATCTCATTTGGCTCAAAATCACCAGCAATGCGATGACACAGGGAAAAAAACAAACAAACGTGTTGCTTGTTATGTTTTGTTATGTTAAATGGTTTACATGGAATAGCCTATTTAATACAAAAGGTACTAAACAAAAATGTGGAACTTGGGAAAGCTAGATTTCTGAAAGTTGAGCGTTTTTAATCTTTATTTATATTGTTATTTCATTACATCCTTATTTAGAGAAGCCACATAAATTACAGCATAATTATATTTTTTAAATATAATTCACGTGTGGTTTTGAATATTCACTTAAGGGAATGGAATCAACACCCCTTGAGAGAGCGGTTTTAGATTCAGCTAGGAGTCTACGAGGGCTGGTTACTACGTGATCTGAAACTGCGCTATCCTGTGTGGTGACCACTAGCCGTGTGTGTCCGCTGAGCACTCGAAATGTGGCTAGTGCCACTGTGGCATTGCATTTTTTTTAGTTTGCTTCATTGTAAAAATTTGCATTTAAGAACCAAAGTAGTGTAAAATACTTTTCTAATAACACAAGTTGACCACTTTGGTAGGACCACACTCGAACCATTTCTCTTACATGACGGCGTACAGATAGAGCACGTGCCCTGTTTCTAGTATTACATGTAAGCGTTTCGCTGCCCAGTTGATAGCCACCTATTGATTCAATTCAAATGATTTTTTTCTATACACCAGTGTGACATTATGATGAGTTTATTTGAAAATTTTATGCAAGTTACAGAGATACCCATAAATCATCATTGGAAATTACATCGAAAATTTTAATTGTAACACAGTTAATGTTTAAATTCAAAGTGAAGGCATACTGGGGCGTCTGGGTGGCTCAGTCAGTAAAGCATCAGACTCTTGATTTTGGCTCAGGTCATGATCTCATGGTTAGGTTTGTGGGTTCGCCCTGAGTTAGGCCCTGTGCTAACAGTGTGAAGCCTGCTTGGGATTTTCTTTCTCCTTCTCTCTCTCTGCCCCCTGTGCATTCTTGAATTCTTTCTCTCTCTCTCTCTCTCTCTCTCTCTCTCTCTCTCTCTCTCTGTGTGTCAAAATAAATTTTTAAAACAATGAAGGCATACTACTGATGCTGAATTGCTTAGAGGTCCAGTAGCTAGTACCGTGACGGAAAAAATATGTTGTAAATGTCACAGTGAATGGTGACTGCAATTTGCTGAAGTGATGCCAAATGAGAAAGCTGATTTTGGTATATAAAAATTTTTTAAAGATAATAAAATGTGCAACAGTAAGTGACATTTTCACTAAATACATAGTGAATTTGATAAATTTCCTCTCAATATCCAAAAAAGGATTGTTGAAATTAGTTACTTCAAATCAGAATCAAATATCTAAGAAAAAATTCTCCCTTCGTAGACCATCTATTATCTTTCTTTAAAATGCTTAATTTTGTTTTTATTGGGTGCATTTGACATGTTACAATTTATAAGTCTAAGGTTTACAGCATGTTTCTTTGATACCTTTATATATTGTAATACGATTATCATTGAGACAATATTTGTCACATTACATCATGATAGTACAGTATTGTTGACTGTATTCATTAGATTGTGCGTTAGATCTCTATGGCTTGTTCACTACTTGTTACAAGTTCACACCCTTAAACACCATTAATCTTATCTCCCCAACCCTATCTCCTGGTAACCACCATTTTACTTCTCTGGTGTTTTTACAGGTTAGACTTGTTCAGATTCCTCAAATCTTTTTTTTTTTTTTACAGCTTTATTGAAGTATAATTGAAATTTTAAAAACTGCACATACTTAATGGATATAATTTTATGAGTTTGGATATAATTAGACACCTGTGATATCACTACAAACAGTGTAACAAACGTGTGTGTGTGTGTGCGTGTGTGTGTGTTAAAAACACCCGAGATCCACCCTCCTAACAATTTGTTAAGTGCATAATATTACACTGTTCACTACAGGCACCAGTTTGTGCAATGGGCCTCTAGAACTTACTCATCTGTTGTAACTAAATTTATATCCATCGAACAAGTCCCCATTTTCCCCTACCCGCCCCCCACTGGCAACCAGCGTTCTATTTTTCACTTCTTAAGTTTTCTGCTTTCTTAAGTTTGACTAGTTTAGATACCTCATGTAAGTAGAATCGTGTAGTATTTGCCTTCTGTGACTGATGTATTTCACTTGGCATAATGTCTTTCAGATCTATCCATGTGGTCACAAAATTGTAAGACGTTTTAAATAGGATCTGAGCTTATCGCTTGCCCCAGATATAAAAATGCTTTGATTCTCACATACATACACACATAAGCATACATTTTTAGATGAAGACATAGTAAAAGAAACTATGATGTCAGCTATAGAAATGTTTTAGAAAATTACGAGGAAAATGCTAAAAAAAAGATATTTTACAAAAAGAACTTCAATTAAGCCACCAAACCATTGCTTATAAAATACAAGACCCCTTTAACAATATCAAAGTCTGGCTGATTCGAAATCTGAAAAATTGCAAGTTTTTGTATTATTTTGTTTTGTTTTAGCTTTAAATGAGTCATAAGATTTAACACTGCCAAATGAGTCCTTGAGGTATGTTTTGACTCTAAAGGCTTCTTAATTTATAAAGAAATATTGTCCATTCATAGCCTAAAATATCAACCTCATGGCATGGATATTTTTTATTTTACATCTGTCAAAGAAGAATTTTGGCTGGATATTAAAAAGTTAGTTTCTAACACAATAAACAATTTTCCAGCCATGTTAACTGAAATTACAGATTTATTGAAATTTTTAAAAAGGAACTGATGTTCCTTTATTTCTTTGTTTCACTGTATGATACATCTAACAAATATTTAAGCCCAGTTTTCTCAGGCAGACTCCATGAAATTTGTCCTGGATACAGTTGTTAAAATCAGTCAGTGTATACATGTAAATGCAATCAATCATTACAAGTGAATAGAACTGTTGAAAGAAGTAAAAGACAATCTAATGGGCTCATCGCCAATACTCTTGAGTGGTGAAAAAGTTTTGTAAGCATTTACTGTACTGTTAACTCCAATTCCAATTTGCATTCTTGAAAATAAAGGAATATTTACCAAATATCCAATAATTAGAGATTTAAAAAATGGCATCATGATTATATTTTCACACCAATATCATACTGCATATAAATGAGCTAAATTTGGAGCTCCCAAGGGGAAAAAAAAAGCTTATCAGTGACCTACTGAGACAGATGCAAGATCTTAAGTTAAAATGGAGAACTTTATCAATATTAATGATTTTTATAGTTTTCTTTATGAGTCAATATGCAGAAGATTTTCACTGTAATTGATAGCATTATGCAAACTGGCTGCAAATCTATAAGAAAAAGATGTAGAACTCGATACTGACCAAAAACTGCTTTTCAATCTGTCAATACCGTTTTAAGTTCAGTGTTAATACTGAGTTAGCTCAAGAATTAATGAATTTTCTTAGGCAGACCTAGATTTGAAAATCATGTTGTTTGCTTTAAATCAAAGCAGTTACTTTTTAAAAGATGAACCAGTTTTATCAACGTGGATGTGAATATTAAAATAGAATGAGTTTTCAGTTATGAGGAAACTTTTAAGGATATTTGGAACAACTTAGGTATGTGAATATACTTCCCAACTATAAAATTTATAAAATCATACACTGCATCTATTCCCCATAAAACCCAAGCCATCCAAATATGCTGAGCTATAAGTGCAAAGTGCACTTAATAAGAAGAAAGGAATCTAAAAAGAATCTTGAGGGGCAGCTGGGTGGCTCAGTCAGTTAAGCATATGACTTTGGCTCAGGTCATGATCTCACGGTTTGTGAGTTCGAGTCCCATGTCAGGCTCTGTGCTGACAGCTCAGAATCGGCTTTAGATGCTCTGTCTCCCTCTCTCTCTGCCTCTCCCCTGCTCATTCTCTCTCTCTCTCTCTCTCTCTAAAATAGATAAACATTTAAACATAAATAAATAAATCAATAGATAAATCAATCAATCAATCAATAAATAAAAAGAATCTTGATTTCAGCTAGGTCATCATTTCAGGATTCATGAAATTGAGCCCTGCGTTGGGCTCTATGCTGACATCTTGGATCCTGCTTGGGATTCTCTCTCTCTCTCTCTCTCTCTCTCTCTCTCTCTCTTTTTCTTCCCACTCCCCTCTCTCTCAAAATAAATAAATAAACGTTAAAAAATATATGGCTACAAGAAAGTTTTAAATTATGTATGTGGCTTACAATACATTGCTATCAGACAGTGCTGACCCCCCGGGTGAGTCTGTGAAAACTGCCTCCCCCATCAATACTGCACTTAGGTGCCTTCAAAGGGTAAAGGGGGAGGGGAGGAAGTCAGCCTGGGTCAATGATAACTACCCTGACCACTGGGGGAACTTTTTGTCCTGTTGGATATATAAGTGTTTGTCACTGCTTGCCATTGTCTTCCTGATTTTTCTTCTTCTGACAGTGGAAAGAAAAGAAAAGAAAAGCAAAAAGGAAGGAAGGTCAGTTCTGGAAGCTTAAAGCCAGGTTTCCTCTGGAAGTCTGGCTAGCCAGTTAAAATACGTCAGAGTCTATTCAGGGTACCAAGGAGTGAAAGAGAATGCCTTTCTCTAGGAAGTGAAGGAAATCGCTTACAGGCTTTTGACCCTAGTACCACCGTCAGAAACCCTGAGGCAGAGAAAAGGAGAAACTCTGAGCTTCTGGGACCCTTTGAAGAGTTAGGAGTTTCTGACACTGGAAACTTCATCTAAGAAAGCGAAATCTTGTTTTTGCAAAATAAGGAAACTGGGGTTAGGAGAAGAAGAGGTGAAAGCTACAAGTGGAAGTTTGGGGGGCAAAGGATATGTAATTCATCCTTATGTACTTTATTTCTTTCTCTTTTTCTTTCACATATACAGGAATCATACACAATGATTAGTGATTATTTGTGGCCTAATAATTTACCCTCTTATTTTAATAATCACATTTTGAATGAATATCAGTATAAGTGACTGGGCTGTTTGCTGCTTTGGTCATGGTTGGGAAAAGGTTTTGTTTGTTTGGGAAGGTGAAGTGCAGTGGAGAAATAATCCATTTACCTCGTGGAAGATACACGGAATCCAGACATGGAAACTGGGGGGAAACAGACACGTTCTGGAGCAAGCTTACAAATTCAGCCGAGGTACTTGGTCTGTGTCATAAGCAGTTCTTTGCCTGGCGTGGTGCCTGCCACCACGTAGGCGGCCAGCACCATTTATTGGATTGAATTGTAAAATGAGATCATTTCCACAAAAAGACTTGTTGTCTAATCAGAAGACAGGGTGCAAACCAGAAGAAATTAACTAAATATAATTGGTTTTATTGTTTGTATTTTATATTTATTTTGTCAGTTATTAAAAAAAAACTTTTTCTAGTTTTCTTTTCTTTTTTAAAGAAAAGCCAGTGGGTACGCAGAACACAATACAGACATTGAATTTACTACCTGAATCACACTCACCAAATATTCTCTGTAATGACTTGGAACCATTTTTACCCCACATGCATTATCCTGATTGAAATCCTGCTATAAAGTATCTGCATGCTGGGGCCAGTAAAAACTCATCATTTGAACACAAGTCTGGACAAGAGGACATGGGGTGCCCTGCAGTCTTATCTTCGCTGTTTCCCCTGTAACATGGCTTCTCTCTTTTTGCTTTGTCAATTGCGTTATTCATTTATTTTTTTTAATTTAAGGTAAACAGGGAAAAATAATTTTTATTATTATTTTTAAAATACTTTCAGACTAGAATCTCAATCACCATCTGTGCTGAGCCAACCTGAAAACGATTGCGTTATTTAAACTTGTATGTTATCGCCATCATTTCCCCCCCATTGGTAAGTGAAAGAAAATGCCTTCTAAGGAAGTGGAAAAGCCTGTGAAAAAAGTACATGAACCAAAGAGGTCTAGAAAACCCCAGCACTAAAAAGAGAGGAGAACAAAAAAAGCATTCTGAGAGAAAAGAATGAATATAAAACCCTAAGCAGGTAGAAAGGACAATATAATGGGTATGGGCTACTGAACAACACAGGTGCACAGAGGTTCTGTCCATACTCACTGATGAGTTCATTAAATGCAACTGGTGGGTTTTTAAAAAATTTTTTAATGTTTATTTGTTTTTGAAAGATCGACAGGGTGCTAGCAGGGGAGGGGCAGAGAGGGAGACACAGAATCTGAAGCAGACTCCAGGCTCTGAGCTGTCAGTACAGCGTCCGATGCGGGGCTTGAACCCATGAACCGTGAGACCATGACCTGAGCCCTGAGCCGAAGTTGGACACTTAACCAACTGAGCCACCCAGGTGCCCCAAATGCAACTTATGTTTTAAAGCCATCGTATCTTTTAGAAATCCTCCCTCGATTATTACATAGATTCCTAAGAATGGTTTAGTGATATACGGGAAAATTGATAGGGGTTTTAAGAAATGCTTAAAATAAGAAAATACCAGTTCAAGCTATTTGGAATTTCAATATCCAAAGTATTTTCAGGAATGTATTGGATTTGTACAACACAGGATGCCCGAGGTCACGGAGTGAAAGCACAATTAGATGGTGTTATGAATAAATCTGTTTTAAAGTTTTCATATCTAGAAAGGCCTTTTAAACTACAAAGAACTTAATATTTTTATATCACCTAGAGGTATTTGGCAAACATATGACTCTAGATAATGTTCCACAACAGAACTTCAGAGTAGTCCTGTGATGTTGAAATAAAAGTTGGAATCCTAAATCAAAATTAAAAAAACATACATTTGAAATTTTTTAGATCTTTATAAACCCTTTTTTTCCTCAAAAAGGAAAATAAAATTGAGTGTGGAAGCCATCATCACTCCATGGACTGCCGTGGTTGCTCCTCACTGGTTTCTCTATTTCTAGTGATCTCTCTCTCTCCCTGACTCAGTGATTAGCATAAAGCTCTCAGAATTTTCTGGTGAAGCACTATTTAATCATTACAGCTTCTGGCTGAAGAAACATCCCCATTTCTTTTTGTGTCAGATTGAAATGTGTCTTTCCAGGGTGCCTGGGTGGCTCAGTCGGTTAAGCAGCCGACTTCGGCTCAGGTCATGATCTCACAGTCTGTGGGTTCAAGCCCCGCGTCAGGCTCTGTGCTGACAGCTCAGAGCCTGAAACCTGCTTCAGATTCTGTGTCTCCTTCTCTCTCTGCCCCTCACCTACTCATTCAGTCTCTGTCTTTCAAAATAAAACAAAGACATTAAAAAAAATTGAAATGTCTCTTTCCAATGACCAATGATCAGTGATCGATGTCCTGCTGTGTCACCCAGTCTCCTTTACAGTTGCCATGATTCTGTTAGCCTGCCCTCTTTTGTATGTGACTGTGTGGTTCGTTCAAACCTACGAGCTTGGCAGACCCTCTTGTGCTCAGTTAGAGACACTGGGCAAAACTGCTTTGTTCGGTTCAGTTCTCCAGTTCTCTTGGGCGCATGTACAACAGGGACATAGCCACATATAGCTGCAAGCAAAGCTCTGAGCACAGGGTATGGGATCAACTAATGTTTGTTAAATGAATAAATGACTATGACATTATCTGCTTGTGTAACCATTGCCCAGCCTCGAGAGACTAAAATTCTAAAGGAAACTTCCATCTTTAATCATAGGGTAGACCAGATACCCTGAAATTTCCTGCTGTAAAACGAAATAAAATAAAATTGAAATCCTTTTATTTGAACATTTATAATGTTTATTTATTTTTGAGAGAGAGACAGCATGAGAAGGGGAGAGGAAGAGAGAGAGGGAGACACAGAATCCAGAGCAGGCTCCAGGCTATCAGCACAGAGCCCCATGCAGGTCTCAAACTCAGGAACCCTGAGATCAGGACCTGAGCCCAAAGTCTGACGCTTAACCAACTGAGCCACTCAAGTGCCCCTAACTGACATCCTTTTAAATGCAAAGCCAAGCTCATAAGATAAAAAGAGAAATCCTTAAAGGAATAGGAAAACAATCGGAAATCTGTGCTCTTGCCAAGTTGCTTGGAGGGGTTTTTGCAACTGGTCAAGTGGAGGTTTTGGTTTTAAAGGACAATAAGGAGGAGTAGAAATAAAGCCCACTCAACGTTGAACCTGGAACCAAAACCTCCGGGGAACACTATTGGTGGAAACATAAAATCTACTTGCTTGGTGAAGGGAGGATGAGAGAAATGCACTCTACTTCTGAATGTAAATGGAAAAGAAAAACATCATTTACTGCTACCCTTTCTGAAGCCCCACTAAAACTAGAGCAAAGGGATTTTTTAATGAATAAACCACAAGAATAAAGAGTGCAGGAGAGAATCAGTGATGGAAAAATACTGGAAGCCTGAAAACCTATGGAAGAGTGGTCACTGACTCAGAAGATACTGAGAGCACTTAATCCTAAGCCTAAACAGAAAGCTAAGGAACAGCAGAATTTTGACTGCAAGATTCCCCCAAACTCACAATTGGCATAAGGAATATATAGGGTACGGAGGTAAATTTGATGGTAAGAATGAAATGATTGGTTGAAGGTCAGTTTTTTTTGAAGAGCAATTGGTCCCCAAATTTCCACTCTGATCCCATTTGTCCCATCCCACCATACTATAGGTGATGTTTTTTTCCAAACTGCAGCAAGACGATGAGCAAGAGTTAGTAGCTGATGGATATGAAACACAAAGTCTCTAGACAGTCAGGTACCAGCCCTTGTTTCAGATAAGTGCATCATTCTGATGAGGGCATGAACTGAAAGTTGGGATTCCCCAGCCACTTCTCTCACTAGTTCCCAGGTTACGAGTACCCAGGACTAAACACTCTAGGGAAGACAGGGAAAAACTTTCTGGGGCCTCTGCAAGCACAATAGGAAAGCAGCTGATGCCAGGGGTCCTCCAAAGCTACAACCAGCCAGAACACCCCCATTGTGGAGACCACAGCTGACAAGTCAAACCCCCTTTCTCAGCGCTTCCAATCAGCTTGCTCGCTTACAAATTCCATTTGTAAAGATGAGTAGATACTCAAGGTCATCAGAGAGCAAAGAAAGAGTCTATCATGAGAGACATAGGCCAAAACAAAAAAGCAAATAAACATATAGGAAAAAGAAAACCACTTGGAGGAAATGGAGACCATACAGGAAGAAGAATTTTTTTTTTAAAGAAGGTACAATTATGAATATCCTCAGAGAGATAAGAGAAGATGTTATGTCCATAAAACAAAAATAGAAAGCCAAACACAGGGAAAAAGAAAAGAAACAACATTGAGTAAACAAACTAAAAAGCACTCTGGAAATCAACAACATTCTAGCAGAAATTTAAAATGTGATAAAAGAGCTGAAAATCACCATAGACTAAAAATACATGATAGAAAATATTATTGATAAGATAATGCCAGAAGACTGGTTCAGAAAGTCCAAAATCCAAACAGCAATATAATTCAAGATATTTTTCCCAAATGGGAAGATAAGTGATTCTAGAGAAAAAAGATGTATTGATCATCCAACATTATAGATGAACATAACCCACACCAGGGCACATCATGGCTTCTCAAAACACTAAGGAACAAAGAAAATACCCTACAAATTTCTAGAAAGAAGAGAACATACCACATCCAAAGATTGAGAATTGGAATACGAACACTAGGCCCTAAATGACAATGGAGTAATGTCTTTAAAATTATAAAAGGAATCAGCTTACAATCAATAATTCTATTCTTAGGTAAACTGTGAAAGGAAAGACAATTTCAGACATATAAGACATGGAAAGTTTTGCCTCTATCCAGTACATTGATTCTCAGAAAGCTGGTGAAGGACTCACTTGTCACAAATGAGGGAGGAAGCTGAGAAAGAAGGAGACAGGACACAGGAAACAGGGAATTCGGCACAGGAGAGAAACAAAGAGAATCCCTGGGATTAGGGTGTAGGGACAGCCCAGGATGAGACAGTGCTTCAGACACAGATGCCCACCAGTCCAGCCCAGAGCACATTTGAAGGCTGTAAGCCGTATTTCTTTAAGAAGATGCAATTGATAGAATGTTTGTTGCACCTGAATCTCTTGAGGGATGAGCTCAACAAAGGTGAAGAATTTAGGGTTGAGTCAATGACCAAAAGCACAGGAACCTATGCAAATAAAAACTCAACACTCTAGTTACTTCCAGGGAAGATAAACAGAACTTATTCAGGAAGAGAGCGGAGGAATTTTAAAGTTGTTTGATTCACCTATAAATATAATCTGTATAGTTATAAAATAGCTAGTGCAGAATATAGATCATATAGGACTATATTAGGATGTAACTATGCAAAACGAGCCACTTCCTGTCTTTCCTGGAATTAATCTTGTGGGGACGAGAGGAGTGAGTGGGATAATGGAGGAGGTGAAGTGAGAGACAGCCGGCCTCATCTGTCAACCTCGGAGATTTACGTGTAATGACTAAAATGAAAAGTCTAGAAGCAGTAATGTAAACATGTTATTTAGAAATACGGAGGTAATTCCCAGAAGAAGGGGCTAAAGGAGAGGAAAATGACCGATCTGAAGAGAAAAGATATGCTTGTTTTTCTTTTTTCCTTTTTTTCTTTAATGTTTGGCAAGAAACTCTATGAAATAACAGGAATCTTTAAGCCATGTATAATATATTTTGACAACATTTGTGTTTGTATATACATATACAGGTACGTATGTATATATTTATAAATGTGTGTATGTATACGCAGTTTGACCTCTTTCAACCTCTATTTCTAACAACTTACATACAAAAATAAATCACAGAGGAATTTTTGTATTTCTGTCTGGACTTTGGGTCTTTGGTCGGGGGGGAGAGGAGAAACACAAAAAAAGTTTCCCTAGAACTCTTAACTATAGGTCCGCCCTCATAAGCGTGTTGGGTAAGAATCCTTATTTTGGAAGATTTTCCTTACTATATATATTTTGGAAAATTTCGCTTACTGCTGTATCCCATGCTACTAGCACAGTGTTGGCACATAGCAGGCACTCAACAAATCATTGCTGAATGAGTAAATAGATGTCTGAGTATAAAATTAAATTAGTGGTGTATAATAATATGTAAGACAACACGGAAGATCTTTATAGGAAGACTTTGCAAAATTAATATACTTGTTAGAAGTTTAAAGTTAGCACGTATGATAATTGAAATAGAATGTAAAACTTCCAAATTAGTGTAAGGGGAAAAAGTTGAATTATGAAAGACGACCAATCTAAAAGAATGAGAAAAACAAAAGAATAGAAATAGTAGGACAAATAGAAAACATGTAATAAGATGATAGAAATAAATTCCAATGGGTAAGTAATCGTGTAAGTGGGCTGAAAACCTACCAATTAAAGGACAGAGATTATTAAAATGGATCTTAGAAAATTCAGCTTTATACTTTTACAAAAGACACATCCTAAAGTAAGGGCACATAAATGTCAAAAGTAAAAGGATGAAAAAAGACATTTCATACAAATACTAATAGAAAGAAAGCTCATAGAGCTACATTAATATCAAGCAAAATACACTTTAATGTAAAAAATTACTAAAGATTAAGAATATGTTAAACATTGATAAGTTTTCATTCACTGTAAAAAATAACAGTCCTATCCTTTTCCATATCTACTAACATAATTTCGACATATAAAGAAAAATTGATAGAACTACAAAAAGAAAATAGCAAAATCCACCACCCAGTGGAAAATTTTAAAGCAGTTCTCTCCGAAAATGATAGATCAAGCAGGCAAAAAAATTAGCTAGAAATAGAAGATTTGAATGACGTAATTAACACATTTATTCCAGGGGCTATATATAGGATGCTAAATCCAACAATTGGCAAATACACATTGTGTTCAAGCACACACGGAACACTTATGAAAATTGAATTTGTTATTAAGCCATTAAGCAAGTCTCTGTAAGTGGGAAAGCTGTCATATTATAGACTCTATCTTTTCTGACTAAAATGGAATTACACATTTCTTTAAAATAACATTAAAATGACATATTTGAAGATTTTAAAACATACTTCTAAAAGATCCTTGGGTCAGGGTGCCTGGGTGGCTCAGTCGGTTAAACATCTGACTTCTGAGTTCGAGCCCCACAACAGGCTCTGTGCTGGCAGCTCAGAGCCTGGAACCTGCTTCAGATTCTGTGTTTCCCTCTCTCCCTGCCCCTCCCCTGCTCTCTCTCTCTTTCTCTCTCTCTTTCAAAAATAAATAAACATTAAAAAATTAAAAATAAAAACAAATAAAAGATCAAAAAACAAATCAAGTTAGAAACTGGAAAATACATCAATTTGAAGGATAATAAAATAATACATATCAAATATGTATAATGAACAAACGTGACATTAATGGGAATTTTGTAGGCTTAATTGTTTATGTTAGAAAATCACAAAGAATAGAAATTAGTGTGCTAAGTGTCTTAAGAAATTACAAAAAATAACAGAAGGTACACAAGGAATAAAGCCAAAAGTTGATGTTTTTGAAAATCTTAAAGCTTATATTTTTTACTAGATTGATTTTTGAAAAAGAAAAAAAATAGGATTTAAAAATCACTTATAACTATAAATATAAGATATGTTTTAAAATACTAAGAGAATAGTGTGAATAATTATATGCCTTTATGTTTAAAAACTTAGGCAAAAGGAAAAATATTACATACCAAAGCTGACTCAAGAGAAATAGAAAATCTTCATATTACTGTAACTATTAAGTAAATTGAATGAATTGTTAAGAATTGACTCGCACATATAATCACACCCAAGACTCAGATACTTAGTAGTCCAATCTATAGAACTGCTAAGGAACAAATAATTCAAATTTTTTTTTAGTTTTAGTTTTTTAAAGTTTATTTACTTTGAGAGAAAGAGAGCATGAGCAGGGAAGGGACAGAGAGAAAGGGGGGAAAGAGGGAATCCCAAGCAGTCTCCTCACTGTCAATGCAGAGCCGGATGCAGGGCTCCAACTCATGAACCGTGAGATCATGACCTGAGCCGAGATCAAGAGTTGGACTCTTAACTGACTGAGCCACAAAGGCACCCCCAAATAATTCTGACTTTTTACAAACACTTCTGTTTAATAGACAAAGAGGAAATACACCAACTTATTATATATTTTTTAATATAACGTTAAAGCAAAAGCGTACTAGGACAGTAAAAGAAAAATAACATACCAATCTATTGTTAAATAGAGGTACAAAATAAAAGACAAAAATGCTAGCAAACCAAACCAGCCATGTATTAAAACTCACACTTACACTCACATATATGCACACACATTGAAAAAACTCTATTAACATCACTTTCTATATTAACTCATTAAAGAAAAAATAATATGATTACCTTAATGGATGCTGGAAAGAATTTAATGTCAACACAGTTTCATGATACAAAGGTGTGACTTTCCTTAGACTACTACAAAGTATTATGTTAATTAGGACTAGAATCAACTACATGTATTGGAAACGTGTCAAAATATCAAAAAAGAAGATAATTTCTCTCTCATTAGATGATACTCAAGGAAAAACACCAGCGATGGTACAGCAGCTCTACAGAATCACAGGGGACCTAGGCTCCTCTCTCCTTTGCCAACACAGTGTGGCTTTCCCTTCATGGCCCCAAATGGCCATCGTGGTTCAGCCATTACTTCTGTCTCCCATCCCCCTATGGCAGTTGATCTTTTCCAAAGAAGGCTATAGAAATCTTAGATGCTCTTTTCCAATATGACCTTTCCACTTTTATACCAAAAAATGAAGTTGTTTCTCTCCCCCTTGAACACGGAAGCATTCTATTACTGCTTTGGCCAATAGAATATGGCAGAAATAACAGTGCACCAGTTCTGGACATATCCCTTAACCGAACTGGAAGATACTGCTTTCTGCCTCTTTACAGCCAGCCTCCGCTTAAGAAATGTGACTGCTCTGAGGCCATCAGGCTGTTATAAGCCCACACGTTGTAAAGCAGCTCTAAAGGAAGAGATACCATGTGAAGTGAGATGCAAGAGCACAGAGATGTCAGACATATGAGTGAAGACGCTATCTTGGAGGGGATGATGCAGCCCTGGCCAGAGGAGCTACCCAGCCAAACCCTCTTGAGTCCCTGACCCACAAAACTATGAGCAAGGTAAAATGTTTGCTTTAACCCATTATGTTTCTGTGGTTTTGTTGAACAGCAATGTGTAACCTGAGCGCTTCTCTTTTAAGGAGTTCTTCTAGACTCCTTATGTAACACCTGGCTTTACATGTTGTTGGCCCAAACTTAGTCACATGGCTAAGACATAGAGGTCTGGGACTTGTAGTCTTCCCAGTTAAAAATCAGAGCTCTCTACTAAGGAGGAAGAGGAGAATAGATGACAGGATTGAAAATAGCGATCTTTGACACAAGTTATATCCAAACCAGTGATTCACAAAATGTGGTCTCAGGGTATCAGCATCGGTATCACCTGGAAACTTGTTAGAAATGCAAATACTCAGATCCCACCCGGGACCTTTTGAATCAGAAATGTTGAGGAACTAAAGTTTGAGATCTATATTTAGAGAAAATGAATCTTCCTGGTGGAACGTCAGAAGCATTTGATGATCTTTTAAAATCAGTGACAGAGCAAAGATGTCTGGTATCACTGCTTCCGTTGAACATCATACTTCCTGTTCTGGTTTGTGTAGCAGGAAAAAGAAATAAATGTTATAAGAAATATATAGAAAAAGATAAAACCGTCACATTCACAGTTGCTGTTGTTTATATAATTACAAAAAATAGTTTTTCTGGGTAAGCTGATTCTAAAATTTATATGGAAGAATGGAAGTTCAAGAATAGTCAGGCTGTTTTTGAAGAAAAGGAAAGAGGTGGAGGGAATTAGCACTGCCGTCTCTACATCAAAATTTATTTGGAATTATAGTAATTAGGATAGTGAGGTATTGGCACAAGGATAGAAATACGTGGCTGGAATAGACAAGAGAGCCCAGAAATATGGAAAGTGTGTCTGAGTTAAAGTGGCATTTAAGATTGGAATGGGAAAGATAGATGATGGATTAATTAGTTCTGGGTCAATTAACTTCACTCAAAATAACAGTATTGGATCCCAGTATCACCGAAATATCAATATCAATTCCAATTAGATTAAAGACTCAGTGTAAAAAGCAAAGCTTAAGATTTTTGGACAAAATCATAGGAAGATGTCTTGAAGACTCGATACAGAGAAGAATTTCTCATACAAGATATAAAAGGCACAAGTCATAAAGAAAAAGATTGATGAATTCAACTACATTACAAGTTAAAATGTCTATGCAACAAAAGAAACCATTAAAAAAAAAGGACAAGTCACAGACTGGAAGAAGATATTATATAACATATATCTAATAATTAATATCCTGAAAATATAAAGATCTCTTGATGCAATCCAACAGTTCTGTATGTGTGGCATGTTTTACAAAATAAACATAAAGACTGAAATTTTTTACTGTATCAATCTATATATTTAAAATCTATACTTTTGTATTTGTGCAGATTTGAAGTAAGATGCAGCTAAGGTGAGAATAACAGAATTAATTGAATGGTAAAGTAGAAATGAAGAAATTATCTGAAATCCAGCTCAGATCCAGAGCTAGAAACTATGAAAGAGAAATAAAGAGACATAGAGGGAACAAGAAGTCTTAGTAAATATATAATCGGAGTTCCAGAAAGAAAAGACTAAGGCAGAGGAAATATTTGAAGAGATAATAACTAAAACTTCCCCAAAATTTATTAACAGTGGCACCCACACTGGAGAACAATTTGTGAATACGTACTAAAGTTGAGTGTGTTCATTTCCCAACAACCCAGCAATCTTACCCCTAGGTATGTATAAACCAATAATAATTTCTTGCCCATGTGTACAAGATAATATGTACAAACATATTCATGATGTTAGTGTTTATAATTGGAAAATACTGGAAATATTCATCAGCATGAGAGAAGATAAATTATGATATGTCCGCATACTAGAATACCATGCATCACTACAAATTAATAAACATATGTCAACACACATTAATCTTGCAAAGACTTTGAGGGATAAAACCAAGTTAAAGAAAGCACATGGTACAATGTCATTTACTTAGACGAGATTGGACGTGGTCACGGTAGTATGGCCGTAGACCAATGTCATTTATTTAAAATGTACAAATGTGTGATACAATAAATATCACTCAGAGATGAGCACAAATGTATTATAAGTATAAAGAAATGCTCAGAAATAAATAAATATGAAACTCAGGGTGATGATTTTTTGTAGGCAGAGTGAGGAGAGACAGAATTATGATCAGAAAAGGGGCACATAGGGGTCTTTAATTGTATTGATAATGTTCTATTTCTTAAGGCAGAAGGCTCACAAGTTCTTTACATCACTTTTTATAGCCCTTTTTATGCCCGAAATATTCCAAAATATATTTTTAAGCAGCTAAAATGCCTTTGAGATATAACTGAGGATGTCCAAGAATTGGGGCTGTTTCAACTGAAATGTTAATATAATCGTTTCTGGAGACATTTAACGATTCATAAAATACAGTTTATCTATGTGTTATTCTTGACCCTCATCGTCCTTTCTCCCCTGGAAGACACTGAATTTCCTCCGGGCTGCAATATCATATATCTTCATGGCACGCATGTTCCCCTTTCTGTGTCTCAATGTTCACTGTGTCCTCAGCGTATAAACATCCCCAAGCCTCGACCGTCCTTGATAAATAAATAAGAAACTCCTGTCACTTGCACCTGCTGTGAACGCCTCGCCTCCCCTGTCACCTGGAGTTCTTGGAAGAGCACCTTATACCTCCTGCCTCCAGCCCATCACTTCTGCTTGCTCTGTAAACCACTCCTATCTGGTTCCTATCCACTTTGCTGGAAGAGCTCACACTTGGATTACAACAATCACTTGAAAGTCAACTCCGGAGTAACTTTTCAGTTTAACAGACACCGGCTGCACTTGACATTGCTGATCTCCGCCGGCTCCCTGGAGTTCTTTTGTCCCCTTGGTTCTGAGATCCTCATCCTTTCTTGTTCTCCTCAGACTTCTTACCCTTCTTCTGTTTTCTTCATAGTCTCTGGGTTAGCATGTTTTTTATAAGTCAGATGACCGAATGCGTGTGGGTGCATTTTTGAACTCTCTAGTCTGTTCTGTTCCTCAGTTTGCCTCTCTTTGCTCCAGAACCACATGATCTTAATTACTATGTTTTCATAAGTGACCTTAATATAGAATAATAAAAGATCTCCAGCCCCATTTCTCTTCAAGCTTGTCTTGGCTATTATAAGGCTCTTAGAAGTCTTTTTCCCCCTAGATCTGTCCCCAAAATTTGCGGGAAATTTTTGAAATTCTAAAGTCTAAGAATATCTTAGTTATTCTTAGTCATGTGAAGGATTAATTTAGGGGACAGCTTCTTTAGAAACCTATCTTCTCTTCCACACGTTGCTTAGGCTCCCATTTCATATGCACTTACAATCAGTGCACATTTTTCCCTAGAGATATTTTTGGGAATAATAACAATTATTTATGTGCTTATTATAATTATTTGTATTTGGTATATCCCACAACCCATACGCATTAGGTATTATTATCCCATTTAATAGATCAGAAAACTGAGATAAAGGAAAGGAAACCTACTTGCTTTTTCACACAACCGATAACGTTTTAAAGTTGGCGTTCAAATCCAGGTCTGTCTGCTTCCAAAGCCTGGTTTGGTTTTGTTTTTCTTTCACTATTTATTCCTCCTCTTCTAATGACACAACAGAATAATCACAGAATTGAAATTGAGGTTGTTGGAGATTTGATGCTTACCTATAGATTCCGAACTGTATAGCACATAACATTCAACATCCGTAAAGAAGGGCTCACTATGCTTTCTTATTCTAAATATAAATATTACTGTATGTCTGAATTACTTATTGCTGAGTGAGAAATCCCCCCCCCCGCACCCCGCCCTGGTCAGAGCATATTGACATCAAACAACAAGGATGTCATCAGGTTGGAGAATTCTGTGGGTCAGGGCTCAGCAGCAGGAAGGGTTTGTTTCTGCTCCACCGCTGTGGGGCCTCAGCTGGGGAAAGAGGGATGGCTGGAGGCTCTTTCATTGATATGCCTGGTGCCTGATCAGACGCGGAAAGGCTGGGCTCAGCTGGGGTGTCTCCATACAGCATGTGGCAGCAGTGGGGTTCCGGGAGAGGGAGCAGGTATTCCCAGAGCAAAAGGAGGACACTGCAGGGACCTTCTGATCTAGCCTCTGAAGTGTCCCAGCAGCACCGACATCGTCCTCGATTAACCAACGCAATCAAGTGAGATTGGATGTGAGGAGCAGGAACATAAAGCCTGCCTCTCAGTGGTAGGAAGGAGTCTCGACAAATTTGAGACATCTTAAAACCACCAAGGTTTATGAAAATATCAACCTTATATCATGTTTGTGATATCTGAGCCCCTGTTTCTCTCCTTACGGCTAGTATTGGATCTGGGAGTGATGTCTTCACAGCACCCATAGTTAGATACACTCTGCAGGAGACACGGGACATTTCAATGGGTTCCCATAGCCCCTCACGACAGGAGGATGTGGGGTGTTATTAGAAACAAATTCTAAATCTCCCATTCCTCTCTTCTGGAATTTTCCCATTGCTGTGAACCATGACAAAAACAAAAACAAAAAACAACAACTGGCATCTTGTGGCACCCAAGAAATGTAACAGGGAGTGTTTCCCTGACTTAAGAAATTTTATTTTAAATTATAAGTAATATATGGGGAGATACTTAAAGGACAATTTAAAAACATGTTAATATTTCATTTGAACAGTAAGAGGGCATCTTAACTGAGTACTTAACTTACTACTTGTCAGCACCGTGCTCAACACTTCTTTGATCTTTTAAGATTCTATGCCCTTTCACTCAAAGGGTGGTCCTCAGACCTCAGACCGGCAGCATCAACATCACCTGGGAGCTTGTTAAGAATGCAGAATTTTGGGCCCCAGCCCAGACCTCCCGAATCAGAATCTGCATTTTTAACAAGATCCCCAGGTGATTCATGTGCCCATTAAAGCGTTAACATACTGCTTTATGAAGTAGGCACTATTACCATCTGCCTGCAGAAACTTGCTGAAGGTGCACAATTTTGGGGGTTAGCAGAGCCAGAATCCACATCCAGGTCTGATGGGTTCCAAGCCCCCCACGCTCCTGACAACTACTCCAAAATGCCTCACAGTCATTTTCATCATCATATCAGCAAGGGCTTTGCCACATGGACAACTGTCATCTGTTTACAGGGAGGTCGTGAAAGTCTTCCATGATTCCAAAAACAAGGCTCAGAACAGGTTTCTCCACCAAAGCGGCATTGCTCCATCACTGCCCAAATTGTTTAGCTCTCTGTTTCCCCTGAAAGATTGAGAGTTCCCTACGAGTTGGGACCATTGCCCTGTCTGTTTTCACGTCTCCAGAAATTAACACGGAAGCTGGCACATAACGTATGATCTATTCCTTACGAGCTCATTAATGAATCAACAATAGACCTGTTTGTTCAAGTGATCTGTATAGATTGTGGACAGTTAACCGGAGGCTGATGAGATTTTGCAATAAGAGAAGGTGCAAGGCTTTTCTCTGGCGTTTGTTACAAGCCCAGGATTTCAGCTGCAGAAAACCAAGGCACGAAGCTGTTCTTGGCTTGTCAGCACAGCTTATCTCTCCATGCAGGCAGCCCCCAACCTCAGCCAAGCAATGGAACTTTCTGAGAAACGTTCTTTCATTCCCGGCTCTGGAGCCTAACTCCTCTGTGGCCATAATTAAACCCCACCCAATTTAGGAGGATCATGATCCATGAAATGCCGGCATGCTTGGGCCACAGATCTCCGTGGTCCCTCCATTTATTTTGTTTCTTTTTCTTTTTTCTTTTTTACTCTATTATATCTCGTCTCTTCCTACTGCGAAATCTAAGGAGAGAACACAGCCACGAGCAATGGTTAGTGGTTAGAGCCACCAGATGTCCTGGTTTGCCCAGGACAGACTCTGTTTATGCTTGCTGTCCTGGCATAGTTATCAACAACATCCTCCTTCACTGTCAAACACGTTTATGTCTGGATGATAGATTAGATGGTCACCCTGGTCACTGGGGCCTGTGATGCCCTGAAGTTACCTCAGGAGCCAGATCAAGGCCAGTCCCTCATGCAGGGATCTGCTTTCTGGACTGGCAAATAATCTGTTGTTGGCTATTTCTCGAAGTATGGTCTCCAGGTCACCTGCTGCAGTCAGCGATGGAGCTGCCCAGGCCCCCGCCTTGGTCCTACTCTGTCAGAAGCAGAAGTTTTCTTTTCCCCACGGCCTTAGCCTGATATCCTGCTGGAACATTAGCTTTCCTTGAGGAACCCTGAGAACCTTTGCCTCCCCCAAGACACATCCTCCCAACATGGGGCACCCACAAGCCTTAGTTTTCAGTCTCAAGGCCTCCAGCTTCCCACCACCCCTCAGCAGTGGCCTGAAAACACCACCCTTCTTCTGCACACCACCCTGCTATTCTTAGGCGGTAGCGTCAGAGACTAGAACTGCAGTCCCCGGCAGCCCTTTGATCCCCCCAGCGGAGGAGAGAATCGCCGGAACAGACAGCCCAGCCTGAAGTCAGAGAGTCCGGTTCTCTTTTCTCTGGGCTCTGGGGGACTGCAGGCCAGCAGGAAGGAGCTGAGCTATTCTTAGCCAAGGTGTGGGAGCCTGGCAGGAGCTGCCGGCACTGCCCCAAGGGTCAGAGACAGGAACTGCCCACCCACTTTGGCAGCTTCCCCCCCTTTCCTTTGGCTGCCCCTCACATGAGGAAATGGCCACCACACCCCCCCAACCCTGCAGCAACTATGGCTCAAATGGACCCCCTCGGTCACCTCAGCAGCAAGCTTGTCTCAGCCTCCCTCTTAAGGGTCAGTGTGTGGGTACAGTTAGAAATGGGAGCACTTCACCAAGCCTCTCAGTTCCTTCATGGAACTCGATCACTCCACAGATGCCAAGGCTGAGCTCCAGAGGGGGGGGAGCAATTTGTCCAGGCCCACCTGGATACTTGGCGTCTGACCCAGAACTCTAACCAGTGCCGGGCTGGGTGATGGGTTATGGCTGCTGTAAGGTCTGGCTAAAGTTTCCAAGGTGACAACATCCTCCTAGGTCCTCAGGAAAATGAAGAAAAATAGGATAAGATCACCAATTGTACTTTTGTAGAAAGGGCATTCTTTTGAGTTTATGCTCTTCTTAACTTGAGGTTGGGGGAAAAAATGGCCTTATTTTTATGAAATGACTCTACTAGCATATGATAGTCCTATGTCAGCCCCTAACATTAAAACATCTTTTACTGATGTGTGAAGGGAACACATATACGTGTACCAATAAAGCAGAGCATGCTGACAAGAAAATAAAGCCACAGTTCATTCATTCATTCCGTAAATATTCAGAGGGTTCACTGCTGGCCTGCGTTGTGCCAGGGCACAAAACACACATGGCTTCTGCCCTCATGTTGCTTACAGCCAGATGGGGACAACAAGCGACAAACAAGTAAATGTGTGACTGGAAAAAGTGATGCATGCTACAAATGAGTTTTTGAGAGGAGGGGGCTGTAAAAGAGAATAGAAGGGACTGGCGGGGGGGAGGGGGGGACTTAGTTTCCCTCAGGTGGTTAGGGAAGACTAGAAGATGAGGAGCATTTTACAGAAAGCAGTGATGGAAGAGGAGCGGACAAAGGGACAGCTCCAGTAGTCATCTGAGGTTGGAAGAGACCTTGGCAAGCTTTAGGAACCACAGACAGCCGGTGTTGGGGACAGTGGGCCAGGGGGCCCGTCTCAGAGAGGAGGGTTGGCAGGGAGGGAGGAGCCCAGCCCCTTCAGATCTGATTGGCCACCGTGAGGGGTTTGGCTTTTATTTTAGAGCAAAGGGAAGTCATTGAAGCATTTTTAGCAGGGGGATGAAATGGCCCAGTCTTAATTTTAAACATATTATCTCTGCCTGCTGTGTGAAGAATGAGTAGGGGAAACACAAGAATGGTCAGAGGGAGACCAGACTGGAGGCCACTGGTATTCCAAGTAAGAAATGCAAGAGATACAGAGAAGTGATAGACTTTCCTCAAGATTGTGTTCTACTTGCAAGCAAACACACACACACACACACACACACACACACACACACACAATGAGTCAGATTATTTGGCAAATTCAATAAAGTCATATGTTTGGACACAGAGTTTTGGAGACAAGAGCTGAGAACACTCCAGGACCTGCTCTCTCCCCCTTCAGTTCTAATTCTCTTGCGTCTTCGGATGGTCACTGTGCTTGCTCCTCTAGGTCAATACATCCTCAGAGGAATCTGCCAGGCCCTGTCCCTGCTGTCCCCAACCAGTCCTCCCAGAGGTCCCCAGTTTGGATATGGCCATCTCTAGAGAAAACCCACATCTGGGAAGCAGCTGCCTGGCCACTCTCACAAAATCATCATCTAATCCGGTTGAAGCAGGAGTGGAGTGAAGGCGTGGAAGACTAGGAAAAACATGAAGCCTGTCCAAGATGGGATCTGAGTAGAGTGTCAGGGGCACCACCCCATCTTTGGAGACACGCCTCCAGGGTAGCCCTTGGGATTTCAACTGGCCTTTGTGCCTTCCTCTGATCCCTGCAAACCCAGATGTGTCCCACAGCTGTGTACCATCTGCTACCCTCCACCCCAGAGGAAGCTACAGTTCGGGGGTTAAAGAAGTGAGGGAAAGACAGTGACTCTTCTTTGGCTCTGGAGGGTGAGTTATAGGAATGAGTCTAGACTTCCCACGAAGTAGGCAAATGGCCTGGAATCCATCTGCACAGTGGCTCCCCCAAAACTCTCTCCTGGCATGGAAAAAAAATATTGAAAGGAAACTCAATGTCCTGGGACTTCCAAACTCCTTTCTTACTAAATGGTTCATAGACTGCAGCTTAGAGACTTCCTCTTTCCTGTTCCTGCCCCTCTTCCTTCCTCTGCACCCCAAGCACTTACACCCCAAGTTTCCAAACATGGATCATTAGAAGTCCTGCAGCATCTAGGCTGGCTGACATGCAAACCTCCCCAAAGGAAGAGAACAGTACTCCCATCCAGTAGATGATCTTATCAGCCTCCTCCCTGAGCTCAGAAGTTTGGTGCGGCCCAGACATATGGATCTTTTTAGAGACTCATGCAATTTGGCAACCCTGTTTCACACCCTCCAAGCCCTGCGGCTCCGACATTGCGCTGCCGGGAGTGCACCGGGAGAGGCAAGGAGCAGATCTTTGCAGGCTCTTGTATTCTTCTTCTCTGGTCATTTCTCCTGGCAGCTCTCTACTCAATCTGGAAAACAAAAAGTGTTTCTCTCCTCATTCAATCCTTGGCTGAAAACAGAAAGGAGTTGAGAGAGACAGAGAGAGAGAGAAATAAGGAAAGCAGAAAGAGGGAGAGAAGGAGAGAGGAAGAGATAGATAGATAGAGAGAGAGAGAGAGAGAGAGAGGGGGAGGGAGATAGAGAGAAGTGGGGGGAAGAGAGGGACAAATGAGAGAAAGAAAGAACACAGAACTATACCAGTCAGTTTTCCAAGACAAAGATTGGGAGCTCCTCAACCAGCTACACACTCTGGCTTGCTCCTCCTCCTCTTCTCTATCTCCAGCCACTCCAGGGAGAGCTATTTGCATCCCCCAAGTGTATGTGGCTGGTGCTGCTGGATTGTGCAGTGCACAGCCTGAGCATTGTCTATTTCGACCCTGCCTCCTCCATCAGGTAATCTATCCCGAGCCTCCGATGAGTAAATTCAGCCTTGCTCTATATGTTCCAAAATGATAAAAAATGGTTCTATGGAGACAAAAAGATGTCTCTGAACCTTTGCAGGTTCACATTTGCTCCCCCCACACACACCTTTTTCCCCAGCCAGACACACACGAGAATATTGGCATGTCTTGGAGGGAAGGGAACTTACTTGCTGCCCCTGGAAAAAAGAACGACTTCTCTGCTCAGAAAGCAGCAGCCAGAACTGCCAAGGAAAGTATTCTGGCACTCAGAGATCATCTCCCAGCACGAGACCTCTGGTGACCCCCCCAACTGGGGCATCTGCAAAATTTGAACCCTAAAGGGTGAGGCCATCTTGGATGAAGATGCTAAACTAGGAGGGGTCCCCCAAATTCACAGGAATTGGGCCGTTGAGCCATCCTCCCACCCTCTGCCTCCAAGGTGGTCTCTTCCAGGCCCCAGGCCCAACTCAGAAGATGAGAAGCCAGAGAAGTGAGACGTGAGGAATGCTTTGCCTTCGTCTTCCAGAACCAGGCCTGCACCAACCACCTTATTTTATTTTTGATGGTTTCAAGACAGAAAAGACCTCGACACAAAGCGTAAGAGTCAATAGCTTGGGACAGATGTTTCCTTTCCAGCCACATTTTCCTGCCCCAAGTTAAAAATAGCTACCCTCTTTGCTTTGGCTTCCGTAAAAGGTATGTTATTAATGCTCTCCATTTGGATTTCCAGAGACAAAAGATTGATGGGTCCCTAGATTTTAAAGCCTATCGGCCCATGAACTAGATGCAACATTGGGTGAGAGATAATCCAGACCCTTGAGAGGGGTTCCCTACACCTACCTTCAGGTAGCACCTCACAGAATTTCCCAAGTGAAGAAGGCAGTTTGCTAAGTAGCTTCACTTTTATTTCTCCTTAAATTCTTCCTCTTGCAATTTTCTTGAATCAATTACTACCCCAGGGTAGTCTGGACCCGCTCTGATACTCTGGCTTTAATAGAAATATAAATACGATCCAGTAGCACCCATGAGCAATGCTGAGATAGGCGTGCATGATCAGGAAGATTTATTGAAAGCCTAGAAAAAAACCACAAGGGAAATGAGCAGAGACAATACCAGAAGCGCAGACACACTCACATTCACAAACAATGGATGTCTGACCCATTCTCAGAGAGCTGCTTCCCAGGACTTAAAGGATCCTTACCCAAGTTGTCCTCATCACAGACATGTGCACCCTTTAGCCAAGCTGTGTTCGGTGATCACAAGGCTGCTATCCAGACAATCCACAGACAATCCAGGTCCTGACAAAGCTAAAGGAAAGAAGTATAATAGTTCATAATTGCCACACCTTTCACCTTCTCAGAAGGGAAATAGTGTTGCTTATTATATTTGTTTGTAAAAGTAATGCACAGACGGCTATTGTAGAAACCAAATGTACAGGCTGCCTCCAGACGTGGAGAAGAAAGTGATATTCACCCATAACTTCCCCACCAGAGCCAACCGTTGTGTATGCATGGGATGCATGTTATCACTTCACACGCTGACCTGTCCCCCCTTCCCACAATACAACAGCATCGCACTGTGACGTGCTATTATCTCCATTAACATATCACCAGCTCCTAATAGCTGCAGCAATGCACAGAAAAGCTGTGGACCGTGTGCAAGTCTAGCCGAAATGCAACATCCTTTCTCTCTTACTCAGAAGCTCGTCCCTTAGGAGCAAAAACTGAGATGGTTGCCCAAGGCCAATGATTGGAACGGAGAAGGGAATGAGACATTACATTTTATGCTTCTTTCCTAATCATCATTACATTTTTGCCTTTAATGATATCCTAAGGGGCCTGCGAAAGATGCCAACAGATGACCACGGGCGCCTGCACTGGGTGGTCAGCCCAAGCTCACTCCCTTCTGAGCAACAGCCCCACCCATTCAAACGCAATCGAGGGATGTTATATCAACATCAGAATATTCTCCAACCTACTTCGAGTTATGTACCTGTGGATTTTAACTTATGTATACATACATATACATCCAGAAGTAATTTGAAAACTTCTGTGACTTAAATATTTGTAACAAATCAAGACACAAATTATTCACAAACAAGTAATGATACAGATTAAAAAGGGAACATACTCTAGATAAAGCACAGATTAATGAGACAAAAGGAATTTTATCAGTAACAATTTGAAGACTTTGATAAATATATAATTGCCTAGGAAAATGATAACACTTACTCAAGAAGAAATTTTTTTAAGCTGAGAACTCATAACAATGAATGGAAACAGTATTTGAAAATAGTCTCACACTAAATACCAGGCCCAAATGATTTCATAGGCAAGTCCTAACAAATCTTCAAGGAAGTAATCATCCCAATCTTATAAAAACTCTTCCTGAGAGTAGAAAAAAGAAAAGGAAAAAAAAAAAACTCTCCAACTCATTTTATAAGGACTTTATAACGCCAATACCAAAATCAAACAACGACAGAGCGATGAAGGAAAAAAATACAGGCTCATTTCATATATGAATACAGAAGCAAAAATCATAAATAGAAGATTGGATTCACAAATTAAATTCTACAGTGCATAAAAATGATAATAAGCCATGTCAAAGTTGGGCTTAATGCAAAGTTGGTTTAATGTTAGAAAATCTATAAATGTAATTTACTATACTACCATATTAAAAGAGAAAACCATATATCATTTCAATAGATCTAGATAAGACATTTAAGGAAAAAGTAGTAAGTTCATTATTAAAGACAGAAATCTTTTAGTGAATGAGATATAGAAGGAAATGTGTTTAGCATGATACAAAGCACATATAAAAAATTAAGCAAATGTAGTCCTAAGTGGGGAAACATTAGAATATTAGCCTTTAAGATCTGAAATGAGTCCAGCATGTATAAGATAACACATCTTTACTCTTTGTAGTGGATGTTCTTGCCAGTATATTAACTTTAAAAAAATTAATTCAGAGGGAGAAGGATTGGAAAGAAAAAAATGAAATTATTATATGCAGTTAATATGATCATTTACATGGAAAACCCAAAGAATCTCTAAACACTTAATAGTAGGAGAATTTCACAAGGTAACTCAATAGAAAATTAATATAAAACAATGAATTGTATTTTCACACGCCCACAACAAAAATAGTTAAAAAGAAGATACAATTTACAATAGCATTAGAGGACATCAATCACCCAGGAATAAATCTAACAAAAGATGAATTAAAACCACAACAGGAAAAGTCATAAACTTTAAAGAAGATCCAAACAATGGAGAGCTATGCCAAATTCACAGAAGGAAAGATTTGGTTCTCTCCAAATTAATCTACAGAGAAGTTCTGATCAAAATCCAAAGGGCTATTTCGGGAAGGAACCTGATAAGCAGATTCTAATGCAGGTGGACAAGTAAAAAGCAGAGAATAGCCAGGCCACTTTTCTGAAGAGAATTAGAGAATTAGAGAATTAGAGAATTAGAGCCTCACTACCCATATCAGGCCTTCCTCGAAGCTGCAGTAAATCAGGCAGTGGTAAAGGCACTGGGATAAGTATGGTGACCAATGGATAGAGTCCAGGAACAGGCCCGCATTTACATGAAATGTTGGCATATGACAGAATGGCATTTCAGACCAGCATGGAAAGGAGAGTAAACAGCGCCGGGAAAGTGGTTATCTGTATGAAAAATACATGACACTGGATTATCATCAGGTATTTACCCTGAATCTCTTAGTCCCAACCCCATATTTCTATATTCTTCTCTAAATGCTGGATATATATAGTGTGTGTTTGCTCCATTATGGGAGACCATTCAATTTTTCTACAGAGGCCAAGGAAAGCAAAGAAGACGGGCAAAATTCATCAGCTCTATTAACTACAGATAATAAGTAAGCAAGTCTTGTGAGACATAGGCAGAATTCAGACGTGCTAAAAATAGCTAGCAAGTTTGTAATCTGCAAAGACATGTAAAAATAAAAGAAATGCGGGGGCACCTGGGTGGCTCATTGGTTAAGCTTCTGACTTTGGCTCAGGTCGTGATCTCGTAGTTCGTGAGTTTGAGCAACGTATCAGGCTCTGTGCTGACAGCTGGGAGCCTGGAGCCTGCTTTGGATTCTGTGTCTCCCTCTATCTGCCCCTCCCCCACTCACACTCTGTGTGTGTGTCTCTCTCTCTGTCTCAAAAATAAACATTAAAAAAAATAAAAGGAATATATTGTAAAAAGAGTGGAGCAAACAAAAGTATTACTTACAGGTAGGAAGGGATAGAAACATTAAATCATAAATCACAGGGTGTAGAGCATACCACCGCAGGGTTCACAGCCAGGTCATTATCTACCTAAATTGTCTACCTATTGGTGACACCATTCTGGTTCTTGTATGCCCCAGAAATGCTGAAGAAAGGGACTGAACATGGACTAGCTGTGTGAGCAGACCTGTGGCCAGGCTTATTTGCCCTTGCACCTCCTGACACAGCAAGCATTGGTTGCAAACCAATTGGTTGCAACATTGATTCCATCAATCTTCTATCTACCTATCTCTTACTTCACCTCAATTCCTCTCCTCATAACTATGCTCTCAGAGTATAACATAAGAGAGTAGGGTCCATTCACCGTGCTTGTTTCTTGTCCCAAGCAAATTAACGTATCCCAACTCTTTCCTCTCGTTTCTGACTGTATCTTTTACATAGATTCAACAATTCTTGTGATCCGATCATCATAATTTGGCCTGAGCCTTCCTGTCTGTGGCCACTACAGCCTGCCTATGGCGTACTTGGAGGCCACCACTACATGGGCCTCATTTCCCACAGGACACTGGGGCTGGGAATCTCCATGCCACATTTCCCAGACTCTCCTTTCAGTGGCTTTCTAGTTAGGTTCTGCCAAGAGGATGCACTGGAAAGAGATTGGGGAGCAGGAAGAGAAAAGAAGGGACTCACTTCTGACTTCAAGTCCTCACTGCCTCCCTGTGGTGTCTGAACACTTCCGCCACCAAAGCTCCCTCCCTACCAAACTAGGGTTTAAACCCTGAGAGTTTTCAAAGAGCCAAAACAAGTTTGCAACATGGGAAAAAGGTGTTGGTTCTAAAATATGAAATTGGAAAATCAAAATGAACAAAAGTTTTATTAACTGTCTATAAAAGATAAACTCAGCCAACTTGTAAACACAATTCAACTCTTTAACACTTTTATATAAATGTAATAAAGTCTGAATTGCAAGAACCAAATGAAGAATATACTTTAAAACTCAAAAAATTTTTTGAATCTTTCCCCTTATTTTTTTATATCAAGTCTATTTAACATGGGATGAGGGGCTATTTTAAATTGATTGATATGACATGGATGGGTTGGGGCTGGCGTGGGATGATGTTCCATGGTGAGGAAACTAGAGGTTTATAAAGGGCCTGACAGAGCCTCTCACTCTGGATCTTTCTGTTGCACCCTCCACTATGTGCAATGTAGGTAACATCTTCTTCTAGCACCAGCTTATGTGATGAAGTGGGGGGGCAGAGACACCAAGGGGCAGCCAAGAAAGGCTAGAGTTTTGAAGATACTTGGTAGCTCACCTCTGACTGTAAGGAAACATAAGGCTGGTGCCCCAAGATGGACTTGTGTCCAGTGGCCTGCCTGAACCTGGATTTGTGGGTAGTTGGGGCAAGCTTGTGTGTCCTTGAAGTGGTCCTCAGTGACCTTGGAAAATAGGAAGGGTAGCCAGTTATCACCCAGTATCATATTTGTGGTACAGACCAAAGGAGAACATATCTGGTTTCTTAGAGGAAGGGATGTGTCAGCCTCCCATCCCTGTACTCCTATTTTTCTTCCCTGAAGTAGGCCATCCCCTTTGCATGGAGCAGATCTTCTTTCTAAACTAGGGCTTCTAGAACTTAGTGTGCATAAGAATCATGGAAAATGAAGGGATACAAATATAGATTCAAACAGGTACGTGCACCCCAATGTTTATAGCAACATTATCAACAATAGCCGAACTATGGAAAGAGCCCAAATGTCCATCAACTGATAAATGATGAGGGATATATATATATATGGATATATATATATATATAGTGGAATATTACTCAGCCATCAAAAAGAATGAATTATTGCCATTCGCAACAACATGGATGGAGCTAGAGTGTATTATGCTAAGTAAAATAAGTCAGAGAAAAACAAGTCCCATATGATTTCACTCATATATGGAATTTAAGAAACAAAACAGATGAACATATGGGGGGGTAGGGAAACAAACCATAGGAGACCCTTAAGGACAGAGAAACAACTGCGGGTTGATGGAGGGAGGTGGGTGCGGGGTGGGGCGGGGGGTGGGCCAGGTGGTGATGGGCATTAAGGAGGGCATTTGCTATGATGAGCACTGGGTGTTTTACGTAAATGGTGAATCACCGAATTCTACTGCTGAAACCAATATTGCACTGTGCATTAACTAGAATTTAAAAACAAATTTGAAAAGAAAGAAAAAGAATTATGGGCAGTGCCTATATAAAGCGCAGATACCCACACCTTAACCTTGATTCTGTGTAAACCAGGCTTTGAGAAGCTCTGCTCCAAACAGTTAAGAAATTCAGGTGCTAGAGACAAATTCTTTCCTACTTTCCGTGGCCCTGCTAGGGCAGATAAATGGCATTTGAAGTAATCAGAAGAATCTACTAAGAATGAAGGAAGATCCACACTGACCACACTGGTTTTCCTATCTAGCAAGGATTATAACTCCACATTTTGTTCACAGCCTCTGATTGGGTGTGAAGTAGACCCAGTCTCTGGAGCTGAGAATGTTGAGGGGGAGTTGAGAGAGGATTTGGGAGAGGAGCCAACCTCTTTTCTCTATTAATTGGGAGTCCCAAGGACAAAGGCCTGATTTAAGCATGTATTTTTCAGCCTTTTCTGCCCCTAGTTCCAGGCCTTTGAGATCTCACAGTCCGGTCAGATCCAAATCATCATGTGCGCTTCGAGACAGATTCTATACCATACCATGTGTTCTATCAAATTTGCATTTTAAGCCTTTGGTTTTATTATATGATGAAAGGGTTTGTTTCCTATTTAAAGGAAAGTTAGCCAACAAGATCAGAATAGAGAGCTCTGGGTTTTGTTTCTAGACCTGGGTCCACGTCTCTCTCCTGTACCAACCAAATTATAGTAGATCGGAGAAGGACCGTAAAGATAAGTCAGCTTTCGTGATGCTAGGGAGTCTGCAGACAAATAAATGAAGAAAGATCAGAGGGGGCTGGTCTGACCTTCCTTCCTCCCAACTTGGGCTGTACAGGGGGCATATCATGGGAGAGACTGGACTGAGTATTAGTAATCTTGTGATTCCATTCAGGATCTCAGAGCATCTTCCCAGACTGTGCCTTCCCTTATCTGCTCCCTGATGCCCTCATCTGTGGCTCCCGGCCCCTCTCTCCTCCAGCTTCTTCCTCCCCCATCCAATCCCATCTGCCACAAGACTGACAGCCCAGCTCAGGGGTTCTGCAGTTCACATCTAGAACAACTAGAGAGGAATAGGGAGCTCCAGGGTCAGACAGGTGGTAGAGGGTGGGGTCAGGGGAAGTCCTTTTCCTGGTGAAAGAGCCAGATAAAGCCTGTAGAGTCTCAAACCCAGAGCTGGAGAGGAGGTGACAGGAGAGAGGGTGTCCCAGGTGCCAGGAGAGACCTTTGTCTTATGATGATGGTGACAGGGCAAACTATGCGGAAAATTAGGAACCGTCGCGGGAAAAAACCCCTCCAAATTAACACAAATACACAGATCTTGCAGGGGGAAAAAGGGAAAAGAAAAATCAACAAGGATGGTTTGGACGGGTAAACTGAATAATTACAGTTATTTGTGTGTCCCGCTCACTCTACATGCTTCATTAACATGCAGCACAGTCTCTGGTGTGACTGTCATTCAACGCATCAGATTGGACACGGGCTACGTTTTACCTGATTAGCAAAATGCTCACATTCGTAAACTAAGGTCCACACAGTAGAGTCCTTTGGCAAGATGGTTCTCGGCTGAAAGGTGGAAAATAAAGGAAAACAAAAAGGAAAGAAAACACGAGCGCGCGCGCGCGCGCGGACACACACACGCACGCACAACTCAGAGGAAACTTGCCCCCGGTCACCGGCCAGGCTGACACAAAGGGGTTAACAGTTAAGTGGAAGAAGTAAGACGGGGCCTCTATATAAACTTGAACAAGTCATCTGGGGCCCGCACAAACCTCCACCTTTTTTGGCCTCCGCGGCGGCAACCCCAGCCCCTGCTAACGTCCTCCGCCTGTGGGACCAAGCGGGGAAGCTCGCGGTAGTGGCGGCCAAGGCGAGGGGCCGGCCTTGCCAGGAATAAAGAGGGAGGGGAGGGGAAAAAGCGTGATCGCCCACCCCGCTCCCGGGCGGAGGGCGGGGGCAGCGCGTCCCGCGGGCCGAGCGCGTCTCCGGCTGAGCGCATCTCTGCTGAGCGGCGCGGGAAGGATGCTGGTCGGCAGGGGCGCGCGCGCGGGGCGCGGGATGCCGCGGGGCTGGACCGCGCTCTGCCTGCTCAGTCTGCTGCGTGAGTACCGGCCGCGCGCCCGGGCGGCGGGGAGGGTCCCCGCTCTCCCGGAGCCGAGCGCGCCGAGCCCGGGGAGGGCTCGCGGGGAAGGGCCCCCTGCCCCAACCCACGCCCCCCGCCCACCGCGGCTCCCGGCTCTGGTGGGACCGGGGCCCTCTGGGACCCGCGCGCCACCCGGGAAGCGGTGGGGTGGACGGGGAGGCAGGGCGGGCGACCCCGCCGCGAGTGCCAACCAGCCCAGGTGTAAACGGGCGGATCTCTCTGAGCGTCCCGGAGTCGAACGGTGCGACTCGTTCGAATTGTCTCTAAAGTAAAGCGCCTCGATGATGCCAGAGTCTGTTGAGTGGCCAAAGGTCCGGAGCGCAAAGTTGGAGCCAGAGCCAGGAGAGGGAAGGAAAGAAGCAGGAAAAGTTTCGCGCCTGGGGGTTGATTCAGAAAAGCCCGGGCCGGAGCGGTTGCTGGGAAGAGAGCGCAGGCGCCCACCGACCACCAGCACTGGGCAAGCCCGCGTTTCAGAAGGGCAGGGAGGCCAACCTGGGACAAGGCCCCAGCTGCAACGCCCAGGAGGCCCCGGAGGCAGGCTGAGTTAGGTGACCCGGGAGTGTGGAAGGAAGAAGAGTCCGTGAAAGAATGCTTGCACTTAAGATCTGAAAGCTGAATTACAACTCCCTCTTCCGACACCCACACCCATTCCACTGGAGAGAAGGTGATAGGGGATGGAGCCTGTTGTGTGCCCTGCCTCCCTCTCCCCATCGCCATCCTCGACCCTGGCACCAACTCCAACCTGTTACATTTGGGGGCTTTCTTCCCCTTCCCCCTCCAAGTTCTAGAACTAGGGAGTAGGTTAGCAAGCTAATGGACACCCCTCCACTCACCCACACTTGCCCCTACTTCTTAGGATCTTGCTCTCACTTCGGTTAAGAAATAATAGACAATAAGTATTTACTCTTAATCACTTTCATTTGGGGATAGCATTTTCTATCTCATCTCATTGCCTTTACAAGGTTTTAAACATTGTAAGTTGTTTTCCTTTTGCTCAAGATTCTGCTTCCAGTTTCCTATTGGTACTACATCCTAAAGGCCACCCACCATGGCCCCACAGAGTGACCTGGGCTTGCCAGCAAGGCCCCTTTGCTCTCAGTGTCCTCTGCTGTCCTGCTTTGGGCCCACCCAGTTGGAGAGAGACTCTGGAAAGCTCTAAGTTAGGCTCTGGATTGACCAGTTTGGTGGCCCCAGACGGGGCAGAGAAAAAGCTGTCACTTCTGTGTCGAAGCCCTAGAATGGGGGGACTCCCCTGGGTATTAGCCGGCGCCCTCACAGCAGAGTTGAGCAGATCAACAGCTGATGAGATGCTCCACTGTCCTTTACACAGCTCGTGATGACCTGGGCCTGGGCTGAGTGAGGCCCACCCTTTTCTTATTTCCTCAGCTGGCCAGTCTCAGTCTCGCCTTGGCCTGTAGCAGGGGGTGGGGGCGAGTGACTTAACTCCTGCAAAATCTGGGACAGCTATGCTGAGAATCTCACTGTCTCAGCTTTGGGGGTGACAGCTGAGACATAGGTGCCAATTCTCAATCTTGCCAGACAACTTGAGCCAATTTGTAGCTTTTTGTCTTGCCTGAGAACGTTCTAGAGTTTGTTTATTTCTTTAATACTGGGAGTCGTCTCCTGTCCTGGTCCACACTGTGGGCTAGATGAGTGAGTGACTGTACCTTGAAATGCTAACCGAGGGACATTGCAAGAATTCCGTGCTGTTCCTGCAAAATTTAGGGCACAGGGAGTTCCGTGGTTTCCTCATCATGTACACTGATGGAGAGCTTTGTTCTGGGAAGGTCTTTCTGTTCTCTGTGAGAAGTTGGCCTAAGGATGGACACAGTGGCCGACCAAAAGTAGACTCTTTTTGCTGCAGACGAGGCTGCTTTGGGTGGTGACCAGAGTGAGAGTGAGCCACCAGGGAGCACTGCCATGCCACCAACAGGGAAGAGAAGGCATTCAGGTTATTAGGAAATCCCATTTGTGAGGCTCAGAGCATCTGTCCCCTCCAAGCCCTCCATGGCCTATATCCTTCCTCTTTCTGTAAGGACACCCCCCCCCAAGGCCCGCCCCCTTCGCATTCCTCTTCTTCCTTCGTGCATGCTGACCCCACACCCATATCCTGTCTGGGGCTACATGTAAGAGGGGAAAAAAGAAAAGGGAAAAGAATTTTATCAGATATTTTCCAGAGGAGAGAGGACTCCACCCTTTGACTCTCTGCCACATGGCGACCGAGGAGGAGCAGCCTTGGGGACCTCTGACTAATTCAGTGGTCCCCAGTGGTCCCCCTTATAGGGCCAGTCCAGCTGGCCCGACCTTTGCAAATGCGCAAGTCTTCTGCAGCCTTCCCGCTTTACGGGTAAAACACGTCTGGGCATCTTTTCCTTATTCCTTTGGCTCCACCTCCTGGGCCTCCTTGTTCACTTGTCCTCCTCTTCTTCCTTCTCTGAGTCTTTGTCTCCAAAAGCTCAGGGCAAGGAGTGCCAAACTGCAGCAGATAAACTCAGGCACAAAGTCTTACAAAAACAAAAGAGGAGGAACAAATTCCACTCCGTATGGTCTCACTGCCTGATTTCCTCTAGACCCTGAGCAGGAGGGCCTGGGCTCACGTTCAGGGCTGGATGGGTACTTAGCTCACGCTCAGGGGGCCTGGCCTCCCTCTTTCCTTGACTTTGCCGGATCTAATTAAATGATCCTGAGTGTGGAGAACTCAAAATGTGAACATATGGAAACAAGAACAAAAACACCACCTTCCAAAATTCTGCCAGGGCAGAATTTCCTATTTTTCTGGGTTTTGACTTCTCTAATGAGAACATTCTCTTCCCTCCTCAGCTAAGAAATAAAAGCGCATTATCTATGATTTTTAGTCTCCACAGTCCCTGACTTCGTTAAGGAGAAAGATGCGTGCATCTTGGGAAAGTGAGATGCAAATGAATGGGGATGGACCAAGGTGAACTTCTTAGCACCTGCACTCTGGAGCCCACCCCGGGCTCTAATCCCTTCCCTCTGGATGTAAACGAAAAGGCCTTTGGGCTTAGTTGGGAAGTCTGCTTCTTCCTGACTTGGGGGGGAAAGACCCCAAAGAACCCACAACTGGTACCTTTCAGTGGGATGGCACCTCTAGGTAGCTAGGTCCGTTGTTAAGAAAATGCCTTAACGAGTCTCTGGGTGAAAATAACCTGGACTCCTGGACAGTCCTTGAATGTGCAGGGCCAGACAGGATGTTGAATTCCTGAGCATGGTAAAATACATTGGAACTTTGTGTTTGATGGGCCCAAGAGACACAGGCTGTCCAGATCCAGAGCCCAGAAGGAGTAGAGAGAGGAGGCGAGGTGCCTGGACCATCAGAGAAGCAGTGGTGCCTGAGGGTGGAAAAGACCCAGCGAGGAGAAACTCCTTACAGTGTGGCATTTGCATGCTTAGCACAGTAATGTCTGGTATTTCAAGCTTATGTCGTTGTCTCTTCTGGGCTGGGCTGTAATCTGGCTCCATACTCACAAACCTTTGATAAACACACACTAGCCTGGTGTTAGTGTGCTCTGCGGGGAATAAAGGAACAGGTCCTCGGCTGGCTATGGTGAAGCAAAACTATAGCAGCCAGAGCACAGGGAGGCACAGAGCTGTAGAAAAGGAGTCGGTGGCCTTTAGGAGAATGTAGGAAGAGGTGACTGGGGAAAACATGGGCCCCTAGAGAAAGCTCAGGAGACTGGGCTTCTATGGAAATTCGATGGGGTCCAAGACAAGGTATTTGAATATTAAAGGGAAGTCAGAGTCCGTTGGTATACTGGGGCCATAGATGCTTGGTTTAGGCTCACACCTCAGTTAGCTGCTAAACCATAGGAAGACTTCTGCCCAGTTCTTTGTTCTGGTCCACGATGCCCAAACTCAGGGAGACCTGTAACAAGGATGCTTCCTGAATGTTCCCGAAAAAGATGGGTGGCTCACCACCTCCCAGAGTAGTCCATTCAATTAAAAAAAATAGCCCCCTTATTTTAAGCCTTTCTTTGTATTGCAATGAAATTAGCTTTCTTGAATCATCTAATCATTAACTTCTATTCTTAATGGGAATTGGTTAATCTTCAGTAGCTTCTAATCTAATTCTGTCCTTTGAACTATCATAGAATTAATATGATCCTTCTTCAAGATAATCCTTAAGGATCTTTCTGACCCCACTGGATTATAAGCTCCTTGAGGACAGGGATTTATTGCAATTGTAATGACCGTAACACCAAACCTAAAGAAAGAATCTTCTCTTATCCTGTGCTCCCCATAGCACTGAGCCTGGTCCTATGCACATCATTGGTGCTTATGACAAATACGAATGAAGACATGCGTGAAATGAATCTTCATGAAGTTATTTATTCTCCCTCCCCAAATTCTTCTTTTCTGGATCAGAGGTTAGCAAACTTTTTTCTGTCAAGAGCCACAGAGTAAATATTTTAGACTCTGGAAGCCATATGTTGTCTCTTAGGCATATTCTACTCTGTTTAATTGTACAACACTTTAACCATGTAAAAGCCCTTCTTAGTTCACTGGCCATATAGCAGACATCAGCCTGTAGGCAGATTCGGTCCACCAGCTGTTTGTGGATCCCCGATCTAGATGAAATAACTCCAGGCCCTCAACCATATGGCTTGGTTTCTAGCGCTCTCCTAATTCTGGTTATCTTCCCATGGACACTCCCTAATTTAATAAACTCCCTCCTAAAATACAGCACTGAATGAGACCACTCTACATAGATATAGTTGGTGTGAACATGCCTGACATGGTCGCCGTTCAATCTAAGTGCTTATTCTGAACTCAGAGGATTGTGCTAAGCGCCCTGAGCAAAACACATGAGTATCAGAGATGTTTCCGGCACTAAAGAAATTTATAATGTAACTGAGGTGACAAGACCTATACTCAGGAAACAGCATATATGACTTTGTGCCAGATAAGTGGTAGAGAGACGTGTCTCAGGGTCTCTGAGAAGCAGAAGGAAGGGGGCCCTATACTAAACATAACTGCTGTTTCTTGAGCGTTTACCATACAGGCTAACTGCTTTATGCCTTTTATCTCCTTTATTCCTCAAAACAATTAGGAGGTAGGGAATATTTTTATTGCCATTTTATAGGGAAGGTCTAGAGAGTCAAAGAAGCTTCCCCCCAAGTCCTCACAGCTAGAACACAGTAGAGAAGCCTTCGAACATGGTCTGACTGCAGAGCGCATGCTCTTTCTTCTGAGGCTTCCTTGTCTTCTCAGAAACATGGGCTGTGGGTTCCCAGCAGGATTCTTCTTCCTAGTACCGTATCCCTGTGGGCTGAGACACACAAGAATTCCTCCAAGAAACTCCTCTCAGGCAGGGTGCCAGAATTGGAAAGGAATGGTGGAATGGGGCACGCTGGCCAGGAGGAGATCAGAAAACAACACCAGCAGAAAAAAAAGCAAAAACAAAAACGAAAACAAACAAAAAACCAAAAGCCAAAAACCAAAAAACCCATAACTAAACCTAAGGAGATCTTTGGAAAGCAAGACCGAGTATAGGAAGGCATAGGCATTTAGCTATTTACTATTAGCAGAGCATTCTGGATCTGTGAGTGTTTGTTTTCATCTTTCAAGATGAAAAGATTCTCCAATTTACTAATTGTAGGTAGGAATCTCTTTAAAATGTATTACATTATGCCTTTGCCTCCTCCGTGTACCCCTCAGAAATAGGACTTTAACTTTCATGACTCAGATGGATCATGAAAATGATTTGGTTATGGTGCAACTCAGTGACTTTGTTAATGCTTATTAAGGTGTATATATTTATTTTCTCCTACCGTAAGTGATTCCAGACTGGTGTGGGTTTTAACACTCATGTCTGTTTTTCATTTATCTTTGTTTCTTCTTTTGTAAACTGTTGTTTCTCCTTAATGTTTGTTTCTAAGAGTCTCTAATTTTTAGCCTTAACTAGGATGTCAGATAACCAAGCTTGTTAGAACTCTGTGTAATACAAGAATAATTGCCTTTGAATAAATACTTATAAGTTAAATGTAAAACCTTTACTACATGAATTCTGTGACCTCTGTTTTGGCTTTTTTGGCTTCTTATCCTTATTTTGTGACGTTTCTGATATCTTGTCTCCTCCCTTTGCCCCAAGCTCATGAGTTAGGACCAAATTGGATATCTAGAGTCAAATAGGGTATTTAGGGAGACACAATTAATAAAGGTAGAATGGAAAGTAAACAACAGAAGATAGCCTTTTGTTCGATTTTAGATTGTACTGTAAATGCTCTGTTGGGTTGGGGCTCAAGGCTGTTTGTCTGGAAGGCTCCAGTCTAGAATGGAATGGAGTGGAGCATTCATAGATCGTCTCCTAGAATCGAACTGGTAAGCTGCTATTACTCCTTTGCAGAGTTGGAGAACAGAATCAGATAAAGAAAGGTCAACATTTGATAGTTTAATGCCTTGCATGTGGGCGAGAAGATAGGATAAACAGAGACATGGGGTCAGTCTTGATTCTTATAAATGTTATCCCTCCAAGGTGCAGTCTTTTCATGGGAGCTCTAGAAATGGAGCCCTAGATACTGTGAAATTAAGAGACTTCCTCCCTGCTAGTCCCTACACTGCAGTGCCCAGGTTGGATTGGCTTCCCGGTCTTCTACCACCATGTTTCCTCACTCTACACCAACTCACAAATCCCATCACATAGTCTTGCCTTTCTGCCCTCCCTCTTTGACCTGTTTCTCCAGGGTCTCAGAGGCTTCCCTGCTCACAACAGACTCAGGAACATGAATCTGAGGTTGGGGTTTCATTCTCTTGGCAGGTGGATCCTGCTACCTGTTCCTCGGTGTTTGGCCCGGTGGTGAATGGGAGGAGGCTGCTGCAGCCGGGAGCCCGACCCTAGTGGATCGGTAGCTGGCCTGGGTCCAGAGTTGCTTTGCACATCTGGCACAGGCACCTCCATCCTCAGAACTAGCAGCAGGTCTCTGCGCACATCTGGAAGAGTTCAGAACTGTTTGTCTGGGTGAAGGAGGCCCTGGGGGAAGGGGTTCAAAAGCATGACATCACCTCAGTCAGGCGCAGCTTTCTTTGGAAAGCATAAAGGGCTGGGCCAGCCTGAGCCAGATAGGATTCCCAGGAACTGATGTGTTGGAAGGAAGAAGAGGAAAGGGTGGGCAGGAAGAATGATGTCAATGGGGAGTTCCAGTGGTGCCTTGGAAAGGCTCCTGGGGAGGATGATCCTTCAGGTCAGTGTCCACTTGCTCCCACTACCTGCCCCCTGCAGTGAGTTCATAGCTTAGGGCCAGATTGCTAAGTGGGTCCTGTCTAAGGGCCAAGGAAGACTGGATCTGCTTCCCCACCTATTTTATTTTGATACGTCCACCTCCCATCTAGCCCAGAGAGGAGCCCATCCTTTTCTCTCCAGAAGTATGAAGGATGCATCCTGATTCTTAGCAGTTCAGACTCTCTGACCCTCTTGCTACTTCTACTCAAGAGTCAGCTAAGCCTCAGTGGCCCCACTGTTCCTTGCGTTGAACTATGGCCTCCCCTCTTGCCCAAAACTTTGGGTGATTCAGGGTCTTATCTCTAAAATGCAGAGGATACTATCATTTCATCCTCCTGGTCACATGCACATAATGTCAAAATATGATTATTGTGTTTGCCATTAATATCAATCTCCTTGCGGCAGGTGGGGAGGGAGGTAGATTTGGGAGAGTGAGACTTGTCACTGCTTTTAGGGGAAGAATTGAAACTAACCCCTAACTTCCTTCTTGATGCTGAGGGAAAGAAGAGTTGTCATTCCACGTTGCCATTTACTTGGAACCCTCCGAAAACTACAGCTCTAAATCTCAATCAGGAAATTTTAAAGACAAGCTGTAGGGTGGCCTGGGATCCTCAGGGGCCTTTCCTTGAAGGTGGTACTGACGGGAGCTAAGCTCTGGATACCAAGTCCATCCTACAACATTTATAGGGCCCAAGACAAGAATGGAATAGAGGCCCTCATAGTATATGTCTAAATACTTCAAGGTTACAATCAGGCCTATTAGCTTATAAATGAAATATCCTCTATCCTCTGACCTTGAAAAAACGTACCTCATGGCCACCTGGAAGGCCAGGTTTGAATTTGGGACTCTTTCAGTCTCAGAATTCAGTGCCACCATGTGGCCGAGCAGGAAGAGATGGCCCTTGGCCCCAGCCTGCCCCTCTTCTCTTCTTCTTATCCACAACCTTGGCTCACACTGTAGGGGATCTTGCATGCATGCAAGGAACACAACACCCACATGCTGAATGTGTAAACCTCCTCCCTGGAACTGCCACCTCTTGACCACCCTTGTGCCTTGGATGTCCATATCCTGGGGCTGTGGTTCACCCTCAGAAGGAAAGACTGGGAGAAAAGGCCCCATGAAGATCCTCAAGTGAGCAAAGAGCCATTTGGGCAAGAAGTTTTAGGAGTTCTGGTCCCCAGTGTATGATCTAGAAGAGATGGTACATCTCTGTTGGCCCCACGGACTCCTCATGGTTGGGGGCAGGGCAGAGTAGGAGGAGGAACAGAATTTAGACTCTAAAGTTCAGGGTCCAGTCAGGAAGCTTCTCCTTTCTGGAGGTAGGGATAGCATTGATAGGTACCCCCAGGAAACACAGAAGGACAAGACCCTCATGAAGATCTTCAGAGAATAATTAAATACCAGGAATATTATACTATATCAATTTAGGTTATTTGTCATTAATTCTCCCCAAACAATCCATGTAAGGGAAAACCCCCACTTTAGAGGTTGGTAAACACACACACACACTCACACACACACACATACACACACACACACACACACACACAAAACAAACACACACTAAACTACATAGTTTTTGGAAGAGCCAGAACAAAGGTATCTTCCGCTACATTTGAGGAGAAACCAGGCCTTAAGTTCTCTAGACAATTCACTGGATTCCTAGGTCAGAGCTTCTTAAAAGAAATCTTGGGGTAGATGACTGAGTTTCTCAACAAAAGGCAAGGAGGATGGGTTTGCAGGCCATGAAGGAAAGAATAGAGTTTGGGAATGGGGAAGTCTTGAACGGATAGAAGATTTTTAAGGGGATTCAATAGAGATGGCATGAATCTAGTAATTATTCCTAGAGTATATGAATGTAATGGATGGAGAGTGACAGAAAGAGAGGAAGATATGTTAAAAAGGAAATCCTCCCCTGTATTTTAGATCTTTGCAGTATTTATTCGGATATAACTTGGTATTTTAATACTTTATTTAACCTGTTATAAGCATTGCCTCATATTCTCATGTGGCTTTAGTTTTTTAAATAATCTTTATTTGTAATGATTCTGGTATGTTAAGTGCATATAGCATTTATCCCATTGAAATTCATTTAGTTGTTTGCAACTTTTCCCTCCTGTAAGTAGTACAATCCTGGACACTTGGTGCATGCAAGCTTTTCCTTCCTTATTTTCTTAAGGAAAATCGAGTAGTAAGAAATTCTCCCGTCCAGGAGGGTATTCTTAATGTCGTGATGTCCTAAGTCTCCAGGATGATTTAGGTTCTGATGTTTCCCCCCTGTTTCTCTATAGCCTCTGGGTTCACAAATACGGGAAGCATGTCTGCGGTTACCCTAGAGTCAGCCACCTCGAAAATAAGTTCAACTGTTTCTGCAAATGTGTCCAGCCAGGAAGCCACCACACTAAGTCCTCTTGGAAGTACCACACCGTACCCTGTCTCTGAGGACAGCAATGGGACCACAGCAGCCATCTCAGGTAAAGAGTGTTTGTCTCAGGCACCAAAGGGATGTGGCTTGTACTTTAGTAAAGCATTAGGGTGTCTGCAGACCACCCTTAGCCCTGCCTTCCCCCACAGGTGGAAACATACAAGCCCTGTGAAACATGGTGTATGCATCATGCTTAGGGTGCCCTGAAGTAAGTTCCTGGTAATTCCTGGAGTGATGGCTTTCTCAGGCCAATGCTTTCGCAGCTGATTTGATCAGTAATTCTCCTTGTACCCTGTTTTCATGCTGAGTTCAGCTTAGTGATCAAATAAGGATTGGATGAGGACTCCCTAGACATCTCTGATCTCTTCTAAGTGAAGAAAATATGTATAGGTTCACACTGGTTTTTGACTTCTTTAGGGTGAACCAGATTCCAGTTCAGCATCAGAATCCTGAAAGCACCTCTAATACATTCTCAGTGATAGCCATGGTTCTAGTAGGGGGCTTGAAATGAGTTTGGTAAAGGTTAGGATATGGACTAACTCTTAACTCCCCCAGTTCTTTTTTCTGGTTTGAAGTCCACGCCAATATCATTATCTATAAGGCTTTAATTCAAGACAGTGAACTGAGATGTGGGTAGCAGTGTGTGTGTGTGTGTTTATGCAAACATGTGCCCATGCACACTTTGGTTTTGGCCTATTTCAGAGACTACAGTCAACTTCACTTCTACCTCTGAGATCACCCCAGTGCCTGGAACTGGGAACTCTTCTGTCCAGTCTGTCCAGTCACAGACCTCTTTAAGTGTCACAGTGCCTTCCACCACAGCCAACTTTTCAACTTCAAACATGACCTTGAAGCCCAGCATGCTACCTGGAAATGTTTCGGATCTCCCATATAACAGCACCATCAGTGTGACATTTTCCACTGAGCCTTATACATCATTTTCTCCCACCCTAAGTACCGTCAAGGTAGGTGAACTGGCCCAAAAGTGACAGATTGCCCCCTCACTACATATGTATGCAAACCCCCTCTTCCCCTCAATCTCTCCTCATCCTAGCCAGTGAAATTTGGGTCATGTAAGAATTAACATGGGAAGTATGCACCTTAAATATTGTTGGAAAAGATAGAAAGGGGAAGAGAGGAGTGGAGACAGGTCGCTGACCTGTGCTGTGGGTTTGCATTTCTAGGGATTAGAAAGTAAAGGGGGATTTTTGGAGGTCCATCCAGTCTCCTGTGATTTTTTTCTAGTACCTCTTTGCCTGGGCTTTGACCAGGGCACCATTTCCCTTTGGGCATATTTGGAAACCATTCACCACTTAAAGGGGCAACTTTTCAAACAATGTTTAGGGCAAATACCATTTCCTGTAGGTTGAGAGAGTTTGGGAGTATGCCAGGTATAGAGAAGCAGTAAAGAACTGGGCAGACCGAGAATGGTGAGCTCAGCCTTGGGGTTTGTGGCTGTCAACAGTTCTTGGGCAGGAAGGGTAGAAAATATGAGGGTGTGGTGCCTGGGGGGCAGGCACAAGGGACCTTCCTGGTTTCTGTTTTTAAAGGAACCAGAATAGGAATCTGGAGAGCCCTGGGGGCCAGGAAGAAAATGAGTGTCATCAGGATCTGCCAGGCCACCCCATTATCTTGGTGCTTATATGGCCTTACTGCATGTGTATAACCCACTGCAGGGGAAACAGGCCCAATGGGAAAAGTTCCACCCCTCTTCCATTTCTGCACCATCCAAGCTAATATTTACCAAGATTGCAAATAGCTACTTGTTGGCAAGCCCAGGCTAGTAACAAAAGTTTTGATTATCTGATGGGGATGGGGGGTAAGACGGAAGAAGAGAGTAACACCAATATATACATCTAGTCCCCTAACATTTTTAAATTTCTTTTTTCCTAAAGCCTCTTAATAGAGTACCCCACAGAAATCAAACTGGACAAGAGGTGGGGGTAAAAATGAGGGGCAAAGATACTTGGCTTATTTGCTTTGTTTTTGTTTCAATACAGGGAGAAATCAAATGTTCCCGAGTCAAAGAAGTGAAACTGACCCAAGGTATCTGCCTAGAGCTAAATGAGACCTCCAGCTGTGTAAGTCAAACTCCCCTCCACCTCACCCCCATCCTTTCCTCCTCCCTCTTCTCCCACAATCCCTTCTGAACATCCTTAAGCCATCTTGGACTGGACCAGATTTGGTGGGGGTGGGGAGACCTTAGTTGGTCAGGCACTTTCAAAGACAGAACTTTGATTTAGGGAGTTAAGAGGCCCCATCTGGTGGGCAAAGAAGGCAAAGACAATTTTATTTAAATTGAATTGTGACTTTTTCCCTCCTCTGTAGTACATTTAATATATACATGTCAGATTTAAGTTTGCTTGCATGTTAAGAAAGTCCTTAGTGAAATATAAACTAGTGACGTAAAGTGCCAGTTTGCTTATTATTTACATATAACTCTTTAATCTGTTTAGAATTCCTTTGTGCTATAATGCCATATTTTCATATAACCGTCTTTCCTAACATTGTTTATTGAATGATCCCCTTTGTTGATTGGAATGCTGTTTTTTAGCTTATATTAAGTTTTTATGTGTCCCAGAGCGTATTCTTCAGAGATACTTTATTTGCTCAGTTTGTCATTTTTTGCTTATTTTAAGTTTTTAAAAAATTATTATAACTTTACATGATAGTACTCTTAATATCCAGCCATGCAGGTCTTGGCTCACTACACCATAAAAAGTTTATTTTTTGTCTATTCTTTTAGAAAAACTTTAGAACATCTTGTCAACATTTAAAAAAGAAATGTTAACATTTTCATTGGAACTGCTCTAAAATCTCAATATTTTTCTGGTCTTTTCTTGTGTCATTCAGCATATTGTCTTTGTAGTTTTTAAAAACTAAAAGCTAGGTTTTTTTTTTCCTGTAGACTTTATTGACTTTTAAAGTTTATTTGTAATACAGATTTCCCATTAAATATTCAAATTGATCTTGAGAAGGATATTAGAAAGTTGAGTTTTGAAAATTTATCTTAGGTTTAGCCATTTTCTTTACCTTGCTTATTAATTCCAAGAGCTGTCTACTTGATTCTTTCTCATTTTTAAGGTGAGCTACCGTGTTCTCTGCCACCATACAATGTTTTTCTCCTCCTTTTGAGTAGTTGTGCCTTGTTTCAGTTTCACATCTTACCGCATTGGTAAGACCATACAGCACGGCGTTAACTTTGAATGTTGATAGCAGATGTCCTTGCTTTGTTTCAGTAAATCCAATTTCCTGACAGTAACAGTTTCCTTGATGAAGAATGGAACGACGGGACTCTTCCTATTCACTTGTAGGAAAAAACATTTCCTTACAAGTTGGGAATCCATTTAAGGAAACCATATGTGTGATGTGTGGCATGCACACCCACGTGGGTAGACTACAGTCTGTAGAGAGCATTCAGTTATTTATTTTGTCCATTCTGACTACCCATATCTTACCTGTGATTATCAGTTAGGTCATTCTGACTCACAGATCTTTTAGAATGATGCGTAAGGTCTTTGTTTAGCCCAGAACTTCTAAAAACAACGGGAATTCCAAAGACATAAGTTCGCACAATAGAATAAGTGCACGATGCAAAATAGTGAACTTAAACATGAATATACAATGTACAAGTAGTATAGGAATTGCAAAGATAGAAGCTCACACAGTAGAATAACTAAGTGCAATTTGCAAAAATAGTCAACTTAAACATGAACATACAATATACAAGTAATACTCTGTGCGTTTCTGATACCTATTTTCAACTCTACTTATTAAAAAAAATTGCCAAACCCTTTCTTAATTATAGCTTAAAAAACGACTTTTAAGTAATATCCTGACCAAGCACTTATTTGCCTGTGTATCATGCTGGTCTGTGCCAAAATGCTGCTTCTGCGTGCCACTGATTTAGAGCTAATTGCAGGGCAATCTAAGTGTCCGTCTGTTGCCTTTCAAGGTTCACATTTAACTAGGGTCATCATACAAGACAAGTGCCGGAAACTCACTGCTACGCCAGAAATAACTCCTCTTACTGTGGTTGCTTTCTCTCTGTGGTCTTTACTGTCTCCTCTATTCATGCCACGGCTGAGAAGGGCTGCTCTCTCCTCTGAGATCTGGGGAGGATCTGTGAGCAGGGATGTGCAAAGAGGAGCAGTTCCTCCACTATCCTAAAGAAGGCCTCTCTGCACTGTTCACGGTGAATCAACTCTATGACGGCACTTTTCCCAGGCCCCTCTGTCACCATTAATCCCCCTCTCCTCTTGAGGGCTTTTCTTCCCCAGCCCCCACGCAGCAGGGCCTCCTAAGTCTCCCCAAGATAATTGTCCCCCCAGTCAGCAACCCTTGGTCAGAATCTCTAGCCAAAGCTCCCGATTGTGTTTCAGATTCCATTCCCTTGAGTTCTACTGCATGCTTATCTGATAATCAGTCTATTCCAAAGGCTGTGAATGGCCTGGTGCCTCCTCATTTTCCTTAGGTTGCATTTGCACTCGGTGTCAGAGGGCCATAAGGCACTTGTTCTAACCGTGGGAAACTCAAGCCCTACTCATTCCAATGAGAAGCATGAAGGATTTGAATTCCCCTAACACTATGTCCTTGAGTACTTGAGCTCCTGCATCCAGTATATTCCTGTAACAGCAATATGCACGCATGTTCTCAGCTATCCAGATGTTCACTCTGCGCTGGGACGAATGGAGTATCCAACCTTCTAGCTCTCACTGGGTGGATTGTTCGGGCCTGTCTTCTGTGCCTGCGTTATGCAGACAGTCATTCCTCAACTACTCTCCTTTTGCTCCCCACCCTTCACCGCTAGGCAGAAATCACCTCTATCAGCCTGGGGAGGGAAGGCAACCCCACACTCTTCTCAGGCACCTGCCACTGCATCTTAGAGCCCTCCTTAGCAGGATCTGTCACTCTGCATCTGACTTTCATTCTCTCTCTGCTGCAGTGTCAGGGTGATTTAGTTTTTGTGGTTATGGTTTCCCAAATCGTTTCCACAGTGTGAGATTACTTTATTCTCTTCTGCGGTTCCCATGTATCTAGGGGAATACACCAAGACATGTTTTAATGGTGGTAGAAGACACATAACGTGAAATGTACCGCCTTAACCATGTGTAAGTCCACATACAGTTCAGTGGTACTAAGAGCATTCACATTGTTCTGCAATCTCCAGATCTCTTTCCCTTTTCCAGAACTGAAACTCTACACCCATTAAAGAACTTCCCATTCCCCCCACCTCCTAGCCCCTGGCAACTACCCTTCTGCTTTCTGTCTCTATGAATCTCACCACTCTAGGTACCTCGTAGGAGTGGAATCATACAGTATTTAGCTTTCTGTGACTGGCTTACATCACTGAGCATAATGTCCTCGAGGTTCATCCATGTTGGAACCTGTGTCAAGATTTCCTTCCTTTTTAAGGCGGAATCATATCTATACCCATTTTGCTTTTATCCCTTCATCCACCAATGAACACTGGGTCACTTCCATCTTTTGCTGTTGTGACTGATGCTGTTATGAACATGAGTGTACAAATATCTCTTTAACACTCTGAGTTCACTTCTTGTGGGCACCTACCCAGAAGTGGAATTGCTGGGTTGTATGGTAAATCTATTTTTAAATTTTTGAAGACCCTCCACACTCTTTTCTATAGCAGCTGCACCATTTTGCAGCCGACAGGGCACAAGGGTTCCAACATGTCCATGTTCTCACCAGCATTTGCTGTGTCCTGATTTTTTTGATAGTAACCATCCTAATGGGCATGAGGTCGGGATATCTCCTCGTGCTGTTGACTGGCATTTCCTAATGATTAGTGATGTTGAACATCTTTTCATGTGCTTATTGGGCATTTGCATGCCCTCTTTGGAGAAATCTCTATTCAAGCCCTTTGCTCACTAATTTGTTTTTTAGAACTACCTTTCTTTAGAGCCACATGTGTTTATATGCAGAGGCCGTATTTCCTCATCTAGTTCACATCGCCCTTACTCTGCCGTATTGACTTCATCTAAGGCAGGCCGAAGATCATATCCCCCAGCCCACGCCTTCCTTGCCCTCTGCCCAAACACTAAAGGTCAGTTTCCATGCGGAAAAAAATCACTTACAGATGGAGGACAGATGAAGACAGTGTGTCTCCTGGAGAGAGCCTGAGATCTGGAGACAGTATCACACCTCGCCCGTGGTCAGCCGCTCACTGGTGGTGTGACTTGTAGCAGAGCCCTTCACTCCAGTCTTCTAAATGAAGACAGGGTTTTACTGCCATGTCAAGCTCACACCAAAATAGATAAAATGAGAGAGAGAAAGAGAGAGAGAGAGAGAGAGAGAGAGAGAGAATGAGAATTGATCCTAAAATCTCATCATTAGGAAAAATCTTTTTTTTTTTGTTTTTTTAAATTTATTTTGAGGGGCACCTTGGTGGCTCAGTTGGTGGAGCATCCAACTTCTGCTCAGATCACGATCCTGTGGATTGTGAGTTCGAGTCCCATGTCAGGCTCTGTGCTGGCTGACAGCTCGGAGCCTGGAGCCTGCTTTGGGTTCTGTGTCTCCCTCTCTCTCTACACCTTCCCCACTCATGCTCTGTCTGTCTCTATCAAAAATAAACATTAAAAATTTTTAATAAAAAAATCTATTTTGAGAGAGGGAGAGCGTGAGCAGGGGAGAGGCAGAGAGAGAAGAATAGAGAGAATCCCAAGCAGACTCGGCTCTGTCAGGTCAGAGCCCAAAGCGGGGTTCCAACTCACGAACCCTGAGATCATGACCTGAGCCAAAATCAAGGGTCTGATGCTCAACCAACTGAGCCACGAAAGTGCCCCACATTGGGAAAAAATCTTGAGGATCATTTGGAAAAATACCTGTCCCTCTCTCCCTACTCCAAATGCTTAATTAACACACTTCCTTAACATGTTAAGAGGCTTGGCAAAGTTTGAGGAGGCTGCTCTAGAAAGGTTAGATGGTTTTATTATTGCGGTTATTATTTTTGCAAAGTAACATGTGTGAGCAGATGTGGTTAGGGGCTTCAAATCTGATTCTCATGAGCAAAATGGCAACGTCTGTGGCTTCCTCCTGCCCACTCTCCCATGATATCTGCCCACAGCCTCTCTGGGGGGAGGATGTTTATTTCAAGCATCCGGAGAAGCATTGTGCTTTGTTCAGGGTCCACCTGCTCCTCTCCAGGCCCAAACACAATTCACTGATGCCGTTGGATTCCAGAGTGGGAGGCTGGCCGCCGTTATTCCCTTGAATTTAGTCCAAGAAACTAAGCAAAGGGTGGAGGGACCCTGTATGGAAGCCAAACCAGTTGGAACTTTAAGTTGAACAACAATTCACTGAGTTCTTTGTTTGTTTGGTGCTATGTTTAGTGCAGTCTGGGTTCCAAATTATGTAACGTACACCCACTGCCCCCATTAAAGAAGAGTCTTAAGGTCTTGTCAGAGAGAAATGACAATGACGGTAAGGCAGAATATGATCAAACATCGAAGTGTGGGTTCTAAAGGGTTATGGAGTATGGGTATTACCATTATTAATAGTAACAATACCAGCTGCCCTTTGTCGAGTGCCCATTAGGTTCCACACGCCTTGTTGGGCGCTCCTCATACAACACCTCTTTAGTCACAACTCAGTCTTCAGCTGTGGAATGTCATGCTCAGACTAGTTGTATGACTTGCAAAGACTCTAGTCAATAGCAGAGGCAAAGTTGATGCCCAGTCTATGGGAGATAGGACCAGTTTCATTGAGGATCTGGGATTTGAGTTGAGTCTTGAAGGATGCGATTTCCAAGGAAGAGGGAGATGTTCTTCCTTTTTCATATAGGCAGGGCTGTGAAGGTCACAAGCTCTCACACACTTGGGCTTCCCATGATGGCACCCTCAATCTGAAAGCCTTTCCCCACCAGCTTCTCCTGCACACATTCTCCCCATTCTTCAAGGCCTACCTTGAGGTATTTCTGATAACCCCCAATCTGGTGTATACTCACCCTCCTTTCAATGTCCATAGTACTTTAGCTGTACCTTCCTCATGGTACCTGCCATGTAACTAGCTCTGTCACCTGTCTCTTTGTGCCTCAGCTTCTTCATCTCTAAAGTGGGGAGAATAGTAACACCCATCTCGAATGGTTGTACAAGGTCTAAATGAGTCAATATGTGTAAAACACTTGGAACAGTGCCTGAGATATAGAAACCGTCAATTATTTTCATCGCTATGAATGCCAACTGAGAGCTTTGGCCATGTGGAATTCATAACTACCCCTGCCCCCCCCCAAGACCCCCTACACATGATACATGTGCAGAGATTTTCACACAGCGTCTTCCATTCAGGGCCTGGTACATGTCAGAAGAGTTGAATATGGTTGAGGTAGAGCGTTTAGGACTCTGCAGGTTGAGGAAGGTGCCATTTTGTGTGGTTTGTCCAGATTGTGCCGGAGCCTTGGCCCGCCCCCACCCCCCGCCTCTCTCAGGACAGAGATAGATTTCATCCAGAGACATTCCAGATGCCCAGAGTTGTCCAGGCAGGAACTTCCCTCCTCCTCATTCAGAAGGCATGGTGTTTGGGAGGGTGCTCACAAGGAAGCAACCTAAGGCTCCCCAAAGAGAAAGGAGCCCAGAGAAGAAAGCCACTGCTGATCATATCCAGTGGTATCCAGAATGCCCACAGCAGAAGCTATTTTCAAGAGCCAGATTTTTCCAGAAACAGAGCTTCTATCCAAGTACTTCCTTAGAGACCTTTTCTTTTCTTTTTTATATGTTAATTTATTTTTGAGAGAGAGAGAGAGAGAGAGAGAGAGAACGTGAGTGGAGGAGGGGTAGAGAGAGAGGGAGGCACAGAATCTGAAGCAGGCTCCAGGCTCTGAGCTGTCAGCACAGAGCCCAACGCAGGGCACGAACCCACGAACCGAGAGATCATCGCCTGAGCTGAAGTCAGACTCTTCACTGACTGAGCCACCCAGGTGCCCCGCCTTAGAGACCTTTTCTTGAGAGGTGAAGCAGCAGTGACCTGAGAATGCATTTTTCTGTGACCTTGGCTCCTGAGGGCCTTCTGAAGCTACCTCTGGACTCCTGTCTCTGTGACCCGGAGCTTAGCTAGCCCTGCTCTTCTGGCCTCCTCCAAGCCCAGTGAGTTCCACTCAGCTCCCTTCAAGCCCAGCTGATAGAAGAAAGCTGAGGCCCGAGGCCAATCCTGACCTTGCCTTGCGCAGAAGCAAAGGATCCTGGGGTTTCCTGCCGTGGGCCACAGCAGTAGGAAAATACCCAGGCTGCTTTCCAAGCCGGGAGGCCCACAAGGAGCAGTCCTGCCCCACAAACAGGAAGCTGTCTCCTCCACGGAGGCTCAGTTCGGATGCCCCTCACACGCCCCAGCAGTTTTCCCCGAACAGGAAAGTTGTCGGAGCCGTTCAGGCATTTCCTCCTCACCATCTGCCATCCGGACAGAGGAGAGAGTCTTGGTTTCGGTTCCTTTCCTGTGCAGGGGAGGCCGCTCTGATTGGAAGCTGCTGGAACACATCCTGGGAGGTGTGAGAGCAGGGTGTTGGAAGGGCACAGCCAGTGTTTCCAATTCATCTCTGTCCCGGGACTCAACTGTCAAAGAATTATTGGAGCTTATCTCCTGGGGCTGAGTTCCTGAGTCCTAGGGACCAGCCAGCAACCAGAGCCATCTGTGGACCTCATGTAAAACTGGCCTCCATGCTTTTAATGGGGAAGTGGGGGAGGGTAGACTGGACAAAAACACCATTTCAGTTTGAGCCATGCTCCTTGTGAGCCCCGTTGGGGGAAATGAGAGAAGGGCCCAAGGATGCCACTGAGTCTATAGCCATAGACTTGTTCTCTACTCACTGCCCTTGGCTTTTCCTCCAACCTTTGGGGCTTTTATAATCTTGAAACAAAGGATTTCCTCTTCATCGGTAATACATGATTAATATTTTCTGTTATTGGCAATTTCTTTTGAATTCAATTTGAAATGGTATATGTGTATGTGGGAAGTCCTTAAATAAGATAATGTTTCCTGAATTTCCTCTCTGGCCTCTCACAGTGCCACCTATGGCCCTAATAGATAGATGTTCGGCACGGGAAAATTTGTGAGTTTTTTTCTTATTGTGTTTTGGCACATGTGTAGTTCACAGGATTTTTTTTTCCAGTTAATTTTTTAGGCAAAAAGGGTCCTTCTTATTTAGAGAGTCGTAGTGTGTCTTTCATCAGGATTATTGCCTGAGACTCTCAGTGTAGCTCAGGGGATAGTAAGAATTTCATCTTCTGCTCCCCATTTCTCTCTGTCTTCCCAGGAAGAATTTAAGAAGGATAATGGAGAGGAACTGACTCAAGTCCTGTGTGAGAAGGAACAGGCTGAGACTGGGGCTGGCATGTGCTCCCTGCTCCTGGCCCAGTCTGAGGTGAGGCCTCACTGCCTGCTGCTGCTCTTGGCCAACAAAACAGGTATGGGGTGCATCTGTCCTGGGGTCTAGGCAGGGAGGAGGGTTTAGGTTAGAGAATCCTGGGTAGAAATATGGTATCTTAGCCCAAAGAGCACAGGTGCTGGGGAGAAGGGCTTTGGGAGATGGAGCACGTTGGCCATCAGAGCATCATCTAGAATATCACAGGAGGGTACAGGAGGATGAGCTGTTCCAGCTTCTAGATTCAGCAATCCCTGTTTCTCATTCTAGAACTTTCCAATAAGCTCTCTCTTCTGAAAAAGCACCAGCCTGACCTAAAAAAGGTAAGTTCTCTAAGATGATGGGAATTCTCAAAGGGAAAATTGGGTCAGGGGAGTTCACTGGAGTAGAAGAGAAAGTAATGATCTTTTCTAGACTTGTCCTTCCTACCTCTCCGTCCTTCTCCAACAGTCCCTATCTTTCTGCGCTTGAACCAAAATTTTATGGCACAGCTTAAGAGATGTCAGCCTTAAATGCTTTTTAGAAAATCCCTGAGGTCAAAGTCTTCCTGTGTTCATCTGCTGTTGGGTCTAGCGTGGGCTGGGCTTCTCTTCTAGAACTCATATCCCACAAGTGACAGGCTGTCTTTTCTGTTTTCCCTTTAAGCTCGGGATCAAAGCCTTCTCTGAACAAGATGTTGGGAACCACCAGATCTATTCCCGCAAGACCCTGATTGCACTGGTCACCTCAGGGATCCTACTGGCTGTCTTGGGCACCACTGGCTATTTCCTGATGAAGCGCCGCAGTTGGAGCCCCACAGGAGAAAGGCTGGTCAGTTTTAGGGTCCAAGGCAAACGAAAAGTGGTTTTCTGGGGGAGGTCCCTAAATGTCATGCAGTGGGGAGGAGAAATACCAGAAAACGTACTTCTGTGTTGTTACACATGGACGTGCAAGCATGCACATTACCATGTCCATGGACAAGTCTGAATAATATATAGCAGATTAGGAAGGAGGCACTAATCGGGGCCAGCCCACCTGCTCACTGTGGCAGCAGATGGCTCATGTTATCCATTTAAGATTTTGCCTGGGATAGTTCAGCTGGGTACAACCAGAACAGGATGCTAAATCAGTCACGCTTACTTGCATATATATTAAATGTGCATGGGTGCCACTTAGCTCACCAGAACAGGACATATGGAAGGAAAATCTACAGTTGGAGTGTTCTGGATGAGGGAGGACAGGGCTGAGGTTTGACTCTTGGCTTCTGGCCTGCTACCTACTCTGGGGAGGGCATTGCATCCTGGGACTGCCTGGTGTCTGGCGGGAGCTGGTTATGGAGCTGCAGTGGCACGGTGTTGTGCCTCTCCTCTGTCCTTTCTCCTCTAGGAGCTGGAACCCTGACTGCTCTTCAGGAAGAAAGGAGTCTGCACATGCAGCTGCAACCCCCTTCTCTCCCTCCTACCCCATCTCCCCCCATCTCTGCCTCACTCCCCTGCTTACCAGATAATGCTCCTTTATTTATACACTGTCTAGGGCGAAGACCCTTATTACACGGAGAACGGTGGAGGCCAGGGCTATAGCTCAGGCCCTGGGGCCTCCCCTGAGGCTCAGGGAAAGGCCAGTGTGAACCGAGGGGCTCAGGAGAACGGGACCGGCCAGGCCACATCCAGAAACGGCCATTCAGCAAGACAACACGTGGTGGCTGATACTGAATTGTGACTCGGCTGGGTGGGGCAAGGCTGGGCAGTGTCTGGGGCAGGGGCCCCTCCCTGCATCTGACCACTTGCTGCCTCCATGCTGGAGCACCCTTCCTTACATTCTACCCTTTCCTGCTGCACACACCCTCGGAGGCTGTTCCTAGGGCCCCATACTGCACCAGGCTGAGGGGTTCTCTCCACCTTGGGGACAGGGAGGTAACCCCTGCCATTTACATGTTCAACTCACTAAGCCCAGACTCTGGTCTACTCTGAGTAAAGGCGTGGGGGGAAGGGGGGAGCCGGATGCCAAAGTGCAGAGAAGCTACCAGGGTTGGGGGGTGGGAGGTGATGATCTTGCATCGTTCACACGTGGGCTTCTGTCCTCTCCCTCCTCTCTGCCATAGTAAAGGAACTCCCAGGGGAAGCATGGGCTTTTTTCTGGGCTAGAATTTCTTCCCAGGAGACTTTGCCTTTTCCTGTTTCTTCCTCCTATCTGTCTTCTCTACATTAGGGAAACCAAAGCAACCCAGTGCACCTGCTCCCTTGTAATGATAGAGCCAGAAAGACTCGTTATTCTAAACCGTCCCCTTTATGCCCTCGCCAGGGGCACTGGCTTCCCTCTTGCTCTCCAGTTTCCCCTGAGCGCCACACCTCCCTCCACATCTGCCTACAGAAGCTTGCATCGTTTTCTGGCTGAGCCTGGAACGAGGTTCCAAGTTTTGAACAACGTCTTGTGTCTGTGTTTGGCAGACAGGGTAGGGGGACATGGGCCCATGCATTCCTACCTGTGAGGGCAAGTGGGAGAGAGCGAACAGCTCAGTCCTTGTCTCTCTGGGGCTTGCGGAGCCTTGTCTCGGGCCCCTGTTTCTCCCTGTGGGTCAGAGTGGACAGGACCATGGGACCCGATCTTTGAGCCAAGCCTCTTGAGTTGTGCACATCTGAGGAAGCCCCTTGCTCACAGGCTAGGTCCTGGCCTTATCTTCTGATCTCTATGGCTTCTTCCTTCCTCCCCCTGACTCCTGGGTTGAGCTGTGGACTCAGTCTCCCAGCAGACTCCTCTTGGTCTCTGTCTTCCTCACCCCAACCCCCTCACTGCTCCATACCCCCATGTAGTCAGGGCCCCTTGACATCTCCAGAGAACCTTCACCACAAGCCACCTCCTCTGTAGGTGACCCAGGTTCTCATTTGTATTTTTGTTTTTTTTCCAGAGGGGTAAGCAGGGATCCTGGTTTCAATGACGGTTGGAAATAGAACTTTCCAGAGATAGGAGGATTGGGTGGATTTTATTTCTGAATAAAAAATGGTGTGTGTAAATACTGTAATTAAAGTGATACTGAGACACATCTGTTCTGTGTCGCTGTCCCAGCCAGGTGTGTCTGAATGCCCCGGCGGTTTCCCCGTCAGACCTCAGACCTGGCCAGACTGTGCAATGATATGATGGAGAGGGGCTAGCAAGGAAAGAGGTGGGCCCGTCTTGGGGACACAGGTAAAACCCAGGGTGCTGCCCTTTGGCCAAGTCTCCATTTGTGAGGGGAGCTGGGCAAAGCTCACAGGAAGGCTGGATGTTTCTAGTCCTAGAAAGACCGACCAGGATGCAGCAGGGGCCTTGAGGCTGGAGGGCGGCATGCCAAGGACATAGGAGCTGCAGGCGTCGTGGACACCTTTCTGAGAAGTGGCACATTTGGGTCACTGTATGCAAAATTTGCATAACCAAGCGAAGGAGCCCCGTGTCACACCGTGTCCCACCCCAAGCTGGGAGCAGAGCAGTGAAGGCTGGTGACTTCTGGCTGTCGACTCTGGGAGGGGGTGGTTTCTACCTTCAGCATTAAGACACCAGCCTAACTATAAAACCGTCTGTAAGTGCACCCCCAGCTCCCAGACCCCCCACCCCCACCATAGGAAGTGGGGGAGGGACCACTGCCAGACACCACCCAGTGGCTTCAGGAAACACTACTAAGTGTATCAACAGTAGCAGAGGCAGTTGGGGCCAAACAAAGGATCCTTCCATTCTTATCTGGCCAAAGCCAGACCTTTCCCTTTAGTACTCTCCCTACCCCCACTTCTCCCTTGCTTTTCTCCAACTGCTCTAACCAGAGGTTCCTCTGCAGAACTCAGGGGACAGGAGGTGGGGGTGGGGTGGGGGACAAGGGATGAGATCTAGAGCTTTCCCTAGGAGGTGATCGCTGATTCTGGGAAGAGGTGGGAGAAAGGGAAGATGGTAATCTGGAAAGAAAAGGCAGATTGGCCTCCATCTAGTTACATCCTGCACTGAGAGCAACCCACATGAGGATCTGGCAGGTTGAGGATGGCAGGAGACAGGGTTCAGGCTCCTGGGAAACATGAGAAGAGGAGAAAAGGCACGTGGACCTTTGAAACAGGTTTAGCCTCAGGCCCAGCAACTTACAGTAGTATTTTACCCTGAGTCTATCAGCCAATGTAGGCTTTGGGAGGTAGATGTGTGTGTGTGTGTGTGTGTGTGTGTGTGCGTGTATTTAGGGGGTTGCATGGCGGCTGGTTCTCTTTGGTGGCTGGACAGCATGCCCTGAAAAACTCCACTGCATTCTTTAAAATCAAACTTTCCCACCTTTGGCCTGAGCACCCTGGTGCAGCAATGGCCCCACCTGCTGGCCATGATGGGCTCCTACCACTCAGCTTCAAGTCACTTGTTTCCATGCTGGGGTTCTCTCCTGGCTGCTCCTCCCTTAAACAGCCTCCTCCAGTAGATCTCATATATGAAGCTCATACAACTCTAAACAGTCACCGTTGAAGAGAATTTTAAAGATGCATTCAACGTAACTCCCTTATGTCAACTTAAAGACAAAATAAGGCCCGGAGAGGAGGTGTAGCTTGCCCAGATCCCCTGGAATTCAGATGTCCTGAATCTGAAGCTCTGCCCTTCATCCTACCATCCCGCTGTTCCACCAAGGCTTCAAGGTTCCTCCACTTGGATGTCATGAAGCTGGCAGGGGCCAGTCTCAGGATAGGTCTGGGGCTTCTAGAGCCTTTCATCAACATGTGCTCTTCCAGGCTTGGCCGGCCAACCATGTCCCAGGCGTTTGAGGCAAAGGAGAGACTGAAGAGCCCAGGACACAGTAAGGCTCAACTCCCACTGCTGTGCCCACCGTCAGCCCCAGAGAACTAATTTTGGAGTCTTACATAGTCCATTGTGGAAAGCGTACCTGGAAGTGTCTTCTGCCAGTTGCACCTAAATGGATAAATAGGATTGTCCTCTAGGTGTAGACACATGGGTCATCCATATTGGATCCCCTCTAGGTAGGTTAGTCATATGCTTCCTCTTCACCCAAACCCAGCAGCAGGTAAGCAATTTTGTGCAACAGGACGCTGCTTCTGTCCCTAAAGACCCCATCCGATGAGTTCACAGCCAGCATTCAGTCATTCCGACAGTCTCATGGAGCACTTGCTATGTACCAACACAGCGCCAGTGGCTGGGGACAGAGCAGTGAACAGATCCTTATGGAGCTTACAATTCTGGTGGAGGAGGGGCGCCTGGGTGGCTCAGTCAGTTGAGCATCCGGCTTCGGCTCAGGTCATGATCTCACGGTACGTGGGTTAGAGCCCCGCATCAGGCTCTATGCTGACAGCTAGCTCAGAGCCTGGAGCCTGTCTTGAGATTCTGTGTCTCCCTTTCTCTCTGACCCTCCCCTGCTCATGCCGTCTCTCTCTCTCTCTCAAAAATAAATAAAACATTAAAAAATTAAAAAAAAAACAATTCTGGTGGAGGAGAAAGACAATAAACACACACAGCCATCTAAGTCAATAAATACGTATGATTTCAGGTTGTATTAAGAGCCGTAAAAAAACTAAAATGATTGAGCGTGATGGTTGGTACTTTGCCTATTTGGTGGATACTCCCAGGGTGGTGAGAATCGAGAGCATAGCTCATTTGAATGGAGTGAGGGAGAGATCACGCCACGCAGGGGAAATGGCAAATGCAAAGCTTTGTAGTACAAACCTCGGCAAGTTCGAGAAGCCACACATAAAGGAGGGCAAGAAGGCCACTGAGGCTAGCATCAGAGTGAGAGCAAGCAAGATCAGCAGGCCAGATCACATCAGGCCTTTTGGGCCTTAGTAAGGAGTTTGGATTTCATCTAGAGATCAGGAAACCACTGGGAGGTTTTGAGCAGAGAAGTAAGGATGATCTGATTTATGCTTCTAAAGGATCAAGCTGGACACTGAGTAGAGAATGGGGGTAGGGAGGCAGGAGAGTGGAAGGGAGGAGGGCAGGTGGGGTATCACCACCGTATCTAGAGGAACCATCACAGCCAGGAGCAGAGTAAGAACAGCAGAAACAAAACAGAATTCCAAAAAGGTCTTGAAGGTCCCGCTAACAGGACTTGTCAGCTCCAGGGAGTCCTTCAAACACCAAAATAAATAGTGTATTTTATTTAATATTCACAGAAACCCTATGAAGTACTATTATCTCAGAAAACAAAACTGAGTTTTCAGGGGGCTGTGCTTGAAGCTCAGTGGGCAGAAGCAAAGATGAGGCAGATGTGAGTTTATTTGACCCCACAGATTTTTAAGTCCTGAAAAGAATACTATAAATGTATGAAAATGAATAACAACAACAAAATGCAAGGCAGCAGGTGAGAAATAACACAAGAAAAGACTGAGTGAAGTATTGTGTATCCAGAGGTGGGCGGACTCCTTCCGGCAGGGGACAGACTGGGGACAGTGTGTCCTGGGAAGATGTACCTGAGTGGGGTGGTAAAAGTGGGTACAATTTTGGTAGCACAAATGGGTGAGGATATTTGAGGCTGATAGAAGGGCATCCGTATGTACCTGCAGAGATAGGAATGTGGGGAAGTAAAAGGTCCTTTCAAAACACTGGGTGTCCCAATATAGCAGACAAGTTGGATGTATTAAGGGAAGCCAGGTATCAAAAAGGTTTGTGTCATTGAATGCCAGGCCACAGACCTTAATCGTATTCATTAGAAAAGAGAGTACCACTGAACAGTTCCCATTTATTCATTGACCTATTCATTGATTCAGCAAACCCTTTTTTTTTTTTTTTAATTTTTGAGTACTTATTATAAACCAGGAACTAAGCCGGGCACCCGGGATAAGACACAGACCTTTCTGTCAAAGTCTTCACACTGGTGGACATGGGAGGGACAGATGACAGTACAATTAGGATTGAACCTAAGTGATATGGTGAAGAACACTTTGAGTGGAAGGGGCATGGAAACCATGGAAGGCTTCCCAGAAGAGGTGCTATCTGGAACAACTGGGTTTTAAAAGAAGACACTAGAGATCAGTGTTCCAGGAAGAGGAAGGAGCCTTGGCCCCGGTGCAACGTGAGGATGGTCATTCCAGAAATGTGAGGGGTTCTTTTAAGGCCCAAGCAAAGAATATGATTCTTCTTCGTATCTTCGATTTCTGTGCTGAGACTTTCTATTTGTTCTTTTATTTCAAGCATGTTGTAAGTGCTCACTGAAGCATTTTTATGACAGATGTTTTTAAAATTCTTGCCATATAATTCCAAAATCTCAGTCATCTCAGTATCAGCATCTGTTAGTTATCTTTTCTCATTCAAGTTGAGATTTCTGGTCCTTGGTATTACAAGTGATTTTAAGTTGTATCCTGGACATTTGGGATATTATGTTATTAAACTCCAGATCTTATTTCAATGTCCTGTTTTAGCATTTCCTGTTTGATGCTGCCCTGGTTGCGGGGGGGGGGGGGGATTCCTCGTTACCAGGTAGGGGTGGAAGTCCCAGCCCTCCATTCAGCTGTTGACACCAGTTGGGGTGGGTGCCCCATTATTGTTGGGCCAGAATGAAAGTTCAGGCCTGCTCTTATCTTTGTATTGATGCCACCCTGGTGCCATATCATTCTTTGAGTTCTGAGGTCCCTAGCCTTCGTCACTTTACCTTTCAGAGTCTTCTTATGTTTTCTATATAATATCCACAATTCTTAGAAGCATGTAGCCAGAGGAATAGGAAGCGGTGCATCTATTTCATCGTGTCTGGAACCGGAAGTTCATGCAAAAAATATGAAGGAGGAGAAGTAAATCACTGGCCATGAGGCCGGAGGGGTAGGGAGGTTCTAGATCAGCCTCTCAGAGCCCTCTACACCATTAAAAGTTCTTGAAAATTTCAAAGAGCTTTTGATTTTGAGCTTTACATCTACCAATAATCACTGTATCAGAAACTAAAACCAGGAAATTTTGAAATTATCCAGTAACTCATTTAAAAATGATAATTTTCTCATTGTGTGACTATATATTAATGAAAATAAATGTATTTTCAAAAACAAAAACACTTAGGGAGAAGAAGGGCATTGTTTTACATTTTGGCACCTCTCTTCAATATCTGGCTTAATAGAAGACTCCTGATTCTCTTTTATGTTTCTGTGTTCAATATGTTGTCAAATTACACATCATGTGGCCTCTAGAACATCGCAGTGCCTACACTTCAGAGAGGAGGAAAGTGTAAAAAGGCAAGTCCCATTTTAGTGTTATCACAAACAATAGTGTCAACCCTAGAGACCCCCTGGGAATGTTTAAAGGCCCCCCAGGGGACCCTGGATTGCACTTCGAGAATTGCACCCTTTCCATGGCTGTGGCCGCTGAGCCCAGGAAATGCGGCTAGTATGAATGAGGAACAGAACTTTTCATTTTATTTCATTTTAACTAATTCAAAATTTAAAACTGAAACAGTATAATTTTTTGTTAAATATAACCTTGCTGTTTTGGTAAGAATACATTTCGCTTTAACCCTTGAAAAGTTAGCATCTGAATTGAGATGTGCTGTACGTGTTAAATACACACCAGATTTTGAGGACTTAGAAAAAAATGAATGTAAGGGACCTCTCATTAACAATTTTTTATATTGAGTTGGTGTTGCTATGGCCATTATTTTGAATGGATTGGGTTAAGTAAAATGTATCGTCAAGATTAATTTCATTTGTGTGTTTTAGGGATTTTTGTTGTTGTTTTGTGGTTTTGTTTGTTAGTTTTACTTTTTATTAAAAAAAATTTTTTTTAGTGTTTTATTTTTATTTTTGAGAGAGAGAGAGACAGCGTGAGCAGGGGAGGGTCAGAGAAAGAGGAAGACACAGAATCCAAAGGCAGGCTCCAGGCTCTGAGCTAGCTGTCAGCACAGAGCCAGACGTGGGGCTCGAACCCATGAACTGTGAGATCATGACCTAAGCCAAAGTCGGACACTTAACCGATTGAGCCACCCAGGTGCCCCAGTTTTACTTTTTAAAAAATATTTATTTATTTATTTATTTATATATTTATTTTGAGAGAGTGAAAGACTGGGGATGGGGGAGGGACAAAGAGAGGGAGAAAGAATCCCAAGCAGGCTCTGCACTGTCAGTACAGATCCTGACGCGGGGCTTGAACCTGAGAACCGTGAGATCATGACCTGAGCTGAAACCAAGGGTTGGACGCCTAACTGACTGAACCACCCACCTGTTTTATTTATTTATTTATGTATTTATTTATTTTTAATTTTTTTTAATGTTTATTTATTTTTGAGAGAGAGACAGACAGACAGAGTGCGAGAGGGAGGGTCAGAGAGAGAGGGAGACACAGAATCCGAAACAGGCTCCAGGCTCTGAGCTGTCAGCACAGAGCCTGACACAGGGCTCAAACCCATGAACCGTGAAATCATGACCTGAGCTGAAGTCAGACGCTTAACCAACTGAGCCACCCAGGCACCCCTGTTTTACTTTTTTTAAATGTAGTTACTATCAATTTAAAGCTGCTCATATTAGGTTTCTACCTGGCAGTGCTGCTCTAGCTGAACCTGGACGAGGAAGCCTTTTTATGCATGTGAAGTTTATTCTGTATTTTGAAGGTAATGTGGAGCCATAGAAACTCCCAGGTAGTTGGGGCACCCGGGTGGCTCAGTCGGTTGAGCATCCAGCTTTGGCTCAGGTCATGACCTCACGGTTCGTAGTTCGAGCCCGGCATTGGGTTCTGTGCTGACAGCTCAGAGCCTGGAGCCTGTTTCTAATTCTGTGTCTCCCTCTCTCTCTGCCCTTCCCTTGCTCGCACTCTGTCTCTCTCTCTCTCAAAAATAAATAAACATTAAAAAATTTAAAAAAAAAAGAAAGAAAGAAACTCCCAGATAGGGCAGCAGCAGCAGCAGATTTGCAGTTTAGAAAGTTCACTTTGGCAGCAGTGTGGAGCGTGGGTTGAAGGAGGAAGCAGCTAGGAGGTGATTACACTACTGAGGGTAAGGGAAGCTTGGGACCTGGAGAAAAGTGGCCTCACCGGATATATGCTGGGAAGACAAAATCAACTGGCATCGGTTCTTCAGTGCAGTGATGACACTGTGGGTCATACGGAAGAATGTCCTTATTCTCAGGAAATGCCTGCAGAAATGTTTGAGGATGCAGTGTCCTATTATCCACAATCGACTTTTAAGTCCTGTGTATTCACATGGAAACATCTCACACATACACACACTGCACATTGGTGAGAGCCTGGGGTGGAAAGGCGAGTGGCGTGTGAGTATTATTATGAAAAATATATGCATATGACGAGGGGATGTGGGGAGAGAAAGCAAATGTGTTATGAAATATGAGTCTCTGTGAATCTTGATGAAGTGATCTAGTAAAGTAGGCCACCATTTTACTCCTCTTTTAATCATTCTGGATGTTTGAAATTGTCCAAAATGAAGAGATGGGGGAAATGAAAAAAACAAAAACCCTTAATGTATTGATTGGATGTGAGAGAAAGGGGAAAGAGCAGGCGAGAATGATTTTCTGGTGTCTTGCTTGACAATGGAGTGGACAAAGTTGTCATTCTTGAGATGCAAGCACAGGAGAATATACAGGACTGTGGAGGGTCAGGATGAGTCCAATGTGGAAAGTGTGCCCTTTAAGGTGCCTTGGGGACCCAACAGGCAGCGGACAAGCTGAAGTTTCTAAGAGGCAACTGTTCTAGAGACGCAGACCTGCATGTTTTGGAATCTAGACAGTAACTGAGGTATTGGAGAGCAGGATAGTATCTAGGGTATGTGGGGTGGGGAATGAGAAGCAAAGGAGGCATGAGGACAGGACCCCAGGGCAACGCTAATGTTTAAGGGTCTACAAAGGAGAATGGCATGGTAGACAGTCTCCAGGATGCCCCCCAGGACTGCCTCCTCATATCTGTCCCAGCAGTGGTCTGTGTGACACAGGCAGACATGATGTTATGTCACTCCTGATATTAGGTTATAAAAGACACCATGGCATTCATTTGGGCTCATTCTTCTTGGATCGCTTGCTCTGGGGGAGGCCATCTGTCATGTCATGAGCAGCCCTATGCAGAAGTCCACATGGTAAAGAACTGAAACCACCTGCCAACAGCCATGTGGAGATGGGAAGAGCTTGGAAGAAAATATTGATGAATGAATGGAGGGATGAATGAATGGATGGATGGATGGATGAACGGATGAGACTGCACTCTCATGAGAAATCCTGAGCCAGAACAACCCAGCTAAGCAGTTCCATCCGACTAAACTGCTCCCAAATTCCTGACCCTAAGAAACTATGTGAGATAATCAATGTGTTTAAAGCTGCTACATTTGGGGTGATTTTTTGTGCGACAACGGACAACCAGCACTGAGGCCTCAACGGAAACTTAGAAGAGTGGTCAAAGAGATATGCAAACTTTGAGACTAGGATAACACAAAACCAGAGAAGAGAATTTTACACAGCGGAAGGTCTTGGATACAGTGTCCAAATGCCACCAAATGGAAGGGAAATGGAATTTTCAACAAAGGGGTGGTTGGCAATCTTGGTGAAAGCAGTCCGTAGGGTGTAGGAAGGCAGAAAACAGATGATAGTAGACTGCAGCGTAAGTAATAATAAAAACTATGATCTTCCCATTGCCACATTATAACTGGGGGAGAGGGGGAACCCTAGTGATAAGTATCATAATCCCCATTTCAGGGAGGAGAAAGCCAACGTCACACTGCTACTATGTGGTAAAATCTGCCCCCCACCTCTCCACAAGTGAACTACTCAAGAATTCTGTCTAACTATATTCATTACTCTCTCTGGGAAGCGTTCTGCTAAATTCCATTTTGGTAACCTCACTCCATTGGCAGTGATGTTCTTGCGTCCTTTATAATTTCGGTGCCCCTGACGGCTGCCCAGCTGGGATAGATGCCCCTTCGTCTAGTTCTGCCTAAATCGGCCTTCCTGCCTTAAGTAAGTCCTTGAGAAAAAGGAGTGGACAAATTAAAGTGAGTGAAAAGCCCTTCTTCCATTCATTCCATCGTTAGTTACTCTGAGTTCTTTGTAAGAGCCTCAGCTACCGGGCCAGCCTTCTGAGACATGGATGGGCTACCAATGGGAAGTTTTATATTTGAAGTCAGCACTCCACAAGCAGAAGAAAGTCTGCCTTATCTTCCTGAAGAGGGGGCCCATACCCAAGGTTGAATAAAGCACAGCATCAACGAATGAAGCAATCAGAGTAATCACTCAGCAGTGATTAATGGCAATAACTCCTGGGTCTCATACATGAAGCTATAGATATGTAGCTATTTCTAGCCCCAACTCTGTTTTAATGTCTTTGACCTTCAATCAGTGCACTTTCCTGTGATCCACACTACCTCCCCCACTAAGAGGTTTCCTGAGAAAGGTTTGCCCTGTGAGAAGAGCCCTCCTCAGACCTGCTCGAGCTTTCTTAAGTGACCGTGTGGTGTCTCGGTCAGTCTCCCTGGCTTTGGAATCAGACAGGCTCCCTTGAGATTCCAGCTCTGACATTATCTATGTGATTTTGAGTGGGTTACGCTTTTAACTTTTATCACTTCCAGGTTTCTCATCTGGCAAAAAAAATAGGGATAATAATATTTACCTCACAGCATTCCCATCAGTATAGCAGGGAGAAAAAAAATTGTCTGTAAAAATATGACTGCTAAATACCCTCATTCTAGTGTGGGGCACGAACCATCTTAGAGGCACTTGGTTCATTTGTTGAGGGAAATGCTTTGGTAAAGTTATGTGGCTAAGAAAAGCAACTGAGTCCCCTCACATTTACCCGTCTCCGTAGTTTCTTTTCTGACCCTAGATTGCGAATAACTTAGAATGGAGAGATTTGTTCAAGAGAGCTAAATTTCAGGGAGCCTGGCTTGTTCAGTTGGTTAAGCGTTTGATTCTTCATCTCCGCCCAGGTCTTGATCTCAGGTTTTAATCTCAGGTCTTGATCTCAGGGTCATGAGTTCAAGCCTCACATTGGGGTCCACGCTGGGCATGAAGCCTACTTAGAGAGAGAGAGAGACAGAGAGAGAGAGAAAGAGAATGAGATCTGGATTTATTTGTGTAATAAAGTAGTAGGAAACTTTTGCCTGCAGGGAGAGGTGGGGAACAGTAGAGAGAAGAAAGAGAAGGGAAAAATGGCAGCCAGGAGGGAGGGCACCATGTGAGGGAGAGGGGGACCATTGGTGTGGAAGTTTCCAGCTCTTGCTTGCTCTAAGTGGTGTTGCAACCATCCTGTCTTCTTCTGACCTCCAGTAGAAGTCTTCCACACAAAATGGCCGTATGTTCTTTGAGTTTCAGGGATAGAAGGAAAGCAGGAACTCAAGAGAATGACATTGTCAGGAGGCAGATGCAAGAGGTTGAATTCAGCCAGACAGGAATTCATAAGGAAAAGTGATCATGAAAATGTCAACCCATCTCCCAAGAATCCTTGGAAATTTGGGGGAGAACACAGACATTCCACAAAATTGGGTATGGGGACTGAGCTATTTCAAAAATACATGATCCAAGAAGGCTGGCAAAAATCAGATTACATAAGGATGAAATGAGAGAAAGTCCATAAAGCATAATTAGCTCCGAGCCCAGCCTGTGATAAGCACTGAACTACAGGTAGCTTCTTATTATGATTTAGTGTGCAATTTCCTTTTTTTTCCCACCCCTTTGAACTTCAAGGGTTCACAATCTACTTGAAAATTATGATCTAGTCATTCATTCATTCTACAAACATTTATCAAATTCCTTCTGTAGATCAGATAAGTTAAATCATTTCAGGCAGGAGCGATCATCAGAGCTAATGTTATGCAGGCTTAGTATGTGCCGTGTAATGTGCTACATGCCTTACCTGGCGTGTTACATGTATTCCTCGCTACAGTCCTAAGGAGGAACAGTTACACTCCCAATTTACAAATGGTATGCTACGGCACAGTAAAGTTAAGTGGCTTGCTTAGGTCACACAGCTAGCCAGTGGGGAGCCAACATTTGAACCCAAGCAGCCGGGATTTCAGTGGACTCTTTTAAGTTCTATGTTGTTTTTTTTAAATGTTTATTTACTGAGAGAGAGAGAGAGAGAGAGAGAGAGAGAGAGAGAGTGAAGGACGGGCACAGAGAGAATCCCAAGCAGTCTCCGCACTGTCAGCGTAGAGCCTGATGCAGGGCTCAATTCCACGAACCGTGAGATCATGACATGAGCTGAAATCAAGAGTCAGACGCTAAACCTACTGAGCCACCCAGGCATCCCTCCATGATGTTTTTGAATGCAGTTGACCTGTGTGAGTTGTGGCCTATAGAAGGGAGGCGGAGATCATGAGGTAAGGGTCCTGGTGAGGTAAACCTACAAGTACCAGCAGGATTTTCTTGCCTCCTCTCTCCTCATCCCTTCCATTCCCTTTCTAGCTCTGAGCTTTCAAGGTAGGGGTGACATCAGGAGCCCCACACTTAACATGTGTTCGGAGCTGCTCATCAGCTCTGCCTGTTCCCACCATTAAGCAAAGGGAAGGAGGAAACGAAAGAGAAGGAAAAGACCCATTAAAGCAACCAATAGATCATTAGAAGCAGACTATTTTGCCATAATGCAGCACAACAGCAATAAATAAATCAATCACGTGGGGGGGTGGGCAATGACTTGCCTATAATCAGCTATTAAAGGCTTGTACCACTAATTAGTCTATTAATTAGAACTGTTCTCATCCTTCCACATGTTATCAGCCTGCCAAGGCAAAGAAAACTCAGCCCCAGGGGCAAGAGATAAGAGAAGTAAGAAAGACGGAAGTAGCAGATTCAAACAGCTGGGCACGTCTGTGTTTTAAAAGCACGGCTTAGTGCCCAGGGCAAATCCACCTGCTAGTAAGAAAGGAGCGTTTATCAAAAACCAAAGGGCTGTTGTCTTTGTTGAGCAGAAAAGGAAGAAACGATTTAATCTTTAAAGAGAAAAACCACCATAACCACACAAGGGGATCTGTGGAGGACAGCTCCACTTGGGTGTTCCCTGGGGGCACTGGACAGTGAGAAACACACTTGCTGAGCGCAAAGGCAGGGTTATCGGAAGACTCAGGAGCACAGCTGTCCATGTCCTGATGCTGAAGTGTGCTCATCTTGGGCAGCTAACACATGTTGAGTGCCTACTACGTGCCAGGCGCCACCTCTGTGCTTTATGTTTGCAACATCTCGTTTGATGATTTCATTGACATTCTTAGGATGCCCTATGGTTATTTCTAGGAGTTCTCAAAAAGAAGCCTCATAGGAGCTCTCACAGCTGTGGTCACCAAGAGACGATTGTTCGGCTTTTCCTCTCCTGTTCTGACTCTCAGTGGTCCATGCCCCCTGCCCACCCAGAGCTTGAAGAAGCCTCTCCTCACTGAGGCTGACTCAAAGGGCCTAGAGACTGGCAAGTTATTCTCGAACAGTTCAAACAGGCTCTGAGCCTCACAGCTCTCTCCACGTCCCCAGGAGGGGCATAGTGGGTAGGACTGTGACCCTCAAACCCCTCCTCTCTCTTTTCCAGTGCCTCTGCTCCCCTCCCGCCCTCCCCTAGTTACCAAACTGACATCCCATGCACTCAAATGAAAAATAGCAGACACGGAGTGGGGTGTTGAAGGCAGGTGTCTCCACTAGCAACAGCCCACCAGCAGCTGCTAGGTTATCTTGTTTCATCCTTAGAAAAACCGTGTGACAGGCTATTACCAATCCCATTTTGCAGAAAGGGGAAACTGTGGCTCAGAGAGGTTAGTTAAATCATTTGACCGGTCGTCCCCAGGCAGTGACAAAGCACTTAGCAAGACCTCAGTAAATATTTGCGGACAGACAGAACTGGAAACATGGAGGTGACGGAAGATCTCCAGCTTTGCGGGACCTCAGAACTCCCAGGGGCCCAACTATATGGTAAAGGGGGGCTGTCAATTGAAATAACCCTCTGGAGTGGCAGAAGGGCCAGAGGGGGGGAGTACGGGGTCAGCTTCAAGGTCAATTGCTCCCTACCCCACTCCCTGCCCTAATACTTGTTGTCCTATAGATCACTTCCTACCAACAACACATCACCCCTCCTTCCCAAAGAAACTCCTTCGGAAATGGTAAGTGGTGACATTGTCCAGCCGCTTGATCCTCAGGATGTCAATATGTATGTGTCCCAACAGTGCTTTCTGCTTTGTGGGTGGGAGGGAGGGGCAGTGGAGACGTATGTATGGAGAAAGCCTGGGCTTAGGAGCAAGTGACAAGCCTCTGTTCCCTGACAACTAGCTAGGTGACCTTAGGCAAATTGCTTTACATTATCTACCTTCAGTTTCCTCGTATGCAAAATAGAAAATGCCAGCTGCCTACCCCCAAATGTTATTGCGAGGATCAGGTGAAGTAATACAACACTACTATTACATAAACGGAGAGAACTTCACAATTACAGAGTGATTTCATATATATCTCTGGCAACCTTCAGATCCTCAACCCTGAGTATTATTATCCCTATTTTTCAGTTGAGGAAATCAAAGACTCAGAAAGATTAAAATTCACTTGAAAACAGTGAGCAGTGCTATTATTCAAAAGCAGAATGCCTGGTCTTACCACGTCTGACTTTCAGATCATGCAGCACCACTGCATTTGCCCTAGCGTCCCACCTCTGGGGTATGTGTCATGTTCAAAGCTTTCATTCATTCAATATATACTTGTTGCATTTCTACGTAGCGCCAGGTAGTAAGGACATTTTGCAGAGCTCCTCGCGTGGCAGAGAAAGCAGACATCATGTAAGTAAGGAACATTACCATGTGAGAAGGAGACAGAGGAGAGGTGATATAGGAGGAGACCTTAAGGAAATCTGAGGAGTGAACAGGGCATAACCTCATAAAAAGTCAGGGAAGGGCATTCTCAGCTCAAGGTGGGAAAGAGCATGGCGTTTGGGACTACTGAAGCATAAAAGGTAAGAGGGAAAGTGATGAGAGAGAGAGATTGGAAGGTCAGCTGAGTCTAGATTTTGAAGGCCTAGCAAGTGGGTAAAGGAGTTTGGACTTTACCTTAGCACAAGGTGGAGCTACCTAAGGGTTTAAGCAGGGAAATGACTGAGAACTTTGGAAGACTTTATTGGCTGGGATGTGGAAACTGGATCTGAGCTTGGCAAGACTGCGGGCCAGTAGACCAGATAGATGGGGACAAAGGCAGAAATTCAGGCAGGAAATCATGGTGGTCTGAGCTCCAGATAGGACCATAGGATGGAGAGAAGGGCAATCTTTGAAATAGATTTAGGAATCAAAACCAAGAAGTTGTGATTGATGGGGAGGGTGCATGGAGAGAGGGAAAGGGAAGAGTCAAAGATGACATTAGCTTGTGTGACTGGCGGATGATGGTGCCCCTTATTGGAAAAGGGGACATTGGGGGTAGAATATCTGCTTTCTATCAGGTATATTCTACAGGAATTTGTATCCCAACTTTGCCAAGGACCTCTAAATTATGGCAGTCTTGTCCATAGGACGAGGAATGGATGAAAAGATCCTGCCAACTTGAGAATTCCATTTGCCAGGCCCTGAGGTGTGCACATGGTGGCTGTATGTTGGTGGTGCGGCATCCATTTCCTCTGGAGCAACAGGATTCATCTCCCTGGGCTTCCTGTGGGGCTCCTAGTCCCTCAACTCAAAGAGCTTTCCTTTGGTTTTTAAGAGCTGTTTGTCAAGGGCAGACTATATTAGGCACATCAGTTGCAGAGGGGGAAACTGATCTTAATAGAGTTTATTACCTAGAAGGACCAAGAAGACAACTAACCACAAAAATAACTACAGATCCATGTGTATAGTGTTAATGGCCACAAATGGCATAAAGAAAATGCTCCCAGAAAACCAGGGTCACAGATGGCACTTCTGAATGGGAAAAATCGGGAGGAAAAGGTATCCGAGTTGGTCTTAAAGGAAAGATGGGATTTCTATAGGCAGAAGTGTGAGATTGGGGCACAAAGGAGATACTCTGAAGGAGGAAACAGGATGTTCAAAGATGGCAGCGGGTACAGCTAATCACCAGCTCAGAATCCTGCTGTCTTAGGGTTTTTGCAGAGACAGTTCTTAAACTGGGGTTCCTGGAGTTTTGAGAAGTCTGTGAATGCCCTGACTATGCAAAACTGTGTTTATGCATGCACATGGACTTTTCTGGAGAGAGGGCCCACAGCTCTCCTCCAATTCTCAGAAGGGTCTGGATCTGAGAAAACGTTAGAACACAGCACTCTAATTCTCCCGAATTAGAATTCACAGGTGGGCTGGAGGCGTGTGTGTGTTAAACAAGCAAGGTTGGGAATGACCTGTGCATACCCGGGATCTCTTTCTATAGGCCCAAGGAGGCCTTGGGATGCTAAGCTCACAAGCTTCCTGCCCTTTGCCCACCCCTGATTCCCCATCCCCATTTTACAAGGGCAGTCACCACTGGCACTAGGGGCTCCACTGCCCTAGGAGAAATAAAGGAGGCAAGGTCAGAGGGGCAGGGGGGAAGAATTCGGGAATCATGCAAAAACTCTGAATCGCCTTTAAGATACGGTGGAAGGGGAGTCGTTCTGGCCTAAATCTGGAGATAGTCAGTGGGCCTGGCCGGTCCCCCCGCCCCGCAACAAGGCTTCGGTCAAATTCTGGGAATTTCCCAATCCGTCGGCAGGGCTGCGGCAGATTTTCCCGGACGCGAGCGTGCCGTGCCCGCCGCGGCCGCTGGGTGGCGCGGCGCCGGGCCCCGAGCGTGGGAAGCGCGGGCGCGCGGGCGGGCTGAGCTCACACTCCCGGGAAGCGGCCGCGGCGGAGCCGGGGTCCGCAGCGGCTGCGCATCGCGCGCCTCCCAACGGGCGCTCGGGGGCTGCGAGGTGGGCTGAGCGGTCCCCCGGGAGAGAGGAGGCCGGCCGGAGGTGAGAGCGGGACCCCGGCAGGGTGTAGGGCGGCGGGGGAGGGAGGTCACCGCGCGCCGGGCCTGCGGACGCTCTCCGAGGGCCCCGGAGGAGGGAGGGGGTCCCCGGGGGCGATGCCGGGGGCCCGGCCGCGCTCCGCTCGCGCCCCACCCCCGCTGCGGTGCGGCCTCCGGGTGCTGCTGCCCTGGTCGCGTGGGTAGGAGCGGATGGCGGCCCGGAGCAGCCCCGGTCGGCCTCCAGGCTCTGGGGCCAGGGCTGGTTGGGCGGGGGAGGTGGCGGAGCAGCCCCCGGGCCCCGGCGCGGCAGCCCCTGCCCACTCCCACCTTGCGTTTCTCCGCTCCGCAGTGGGCGTGGTGCCCCTTTGCTGCAGAGGGGGCGCCCGGAGTTGAGGAAGGCAGTGGGGGAGGGAGAGCGCAGAGACAGGTGGTTGAGGGGGCGAGGGCTGGTGCGCCGAGGCTCGTGATATTAATGCGTATTTCTTTCTCCCCCCTTCCTCAGGGGGCGCGGAGGTGCGTGTGGAGGAGGCGGCGGGAAGGCCAGAGGCATGGCTCGGGAGAGGGCAGGCTGCCGGAGATGCCACTGGGCTCGTCTCCGATCAGTCCCCCCACCCCCCACCCCCAAAATTAATAAAGTGGGTGGGATGGTGAGGGTGGAGGAGTTTGATGAAGACCTGGCCCCGAACTGCCCCCAACTGCCCCCAGCCGGCCGCCTGGCTCCCGCGTGCATATCCGGGAGCCTTATACTCCGAGCACTCTGCAGGGGCTGGGGTGGTGGGAGGTTTGGTGAGAAAGACCTCGGTTGAAGAAGCTTCAGCAACCAAGTCAGATCCAGAGATAGGGGTTTGCGGGGGGGGGGGGGGGGCGGGAGGTGAGGGGAAGTCTCCGGGCCTGAAGCCCTTGTTCCTAAGTGGTGGGAGGTGGGGTCTATAGGGAAATAGGGTAATGTCCTTAGGACCCCCTCCCACCAGCTTTGTTCAGAGCCATAGACCAAAATTCGGGATCCGGCATTTGCCAAATGTGCTTATTTCTTTTTTCTTTCCCTTTCGGTTTGTTTTGTTTTGGTTTGGTTTTTTTTTTTTGTTTTTTTTTTTTGTTTTTTTTTTTTTATTTTTTTTAGAGGAACTGCAAATGACAGAGCAGAGGGACGGCTGGCCCAGCCAATCCTGGAGCCGCTGCAGCACTTGTTCCCCAAACAAACACGTTCTGGTGCAAGGACAGAGAGGAGGGGGCTGCTGGCTCAGGCGCCCGCCCGGGACCATAGCCCCCTTGCTGCTCCCCTATGGGAAGGGCAGACTGGCACCTTGGGCTGCACGGACAGAGGCCGCCCTAGGCCAGGGTGGTAATGGTGCCGCAGCCCCTCCCTGCTGCCCAGCGTGGGAAGAAGAATGCAGAGCCAGGCAAGTCTCTTTCTGTGTCCTCTGGGGTGGAAGAAGCAGGTATAGACAGGGCCGGGGCAGCCATCTTTGGCATTGGTGGTGAAAGCCTTTACCTCCAGCCCCTTGGGTTTGGTTCCACCCCTGGCCTGTCCCTGGCACTCAACAACTGTGGCTATGTGCTTATTGGTGCCACCATGTTATATAACGCTTATATAATCTCCCAGGGCAAGCGCTGTGTCTCCGCTCTCGGGTCACGCCGACACTGTGTCCCTGTGAGAGGCAGGATCTGTGGAAGCTTTAGGGTGGACCTTCTCCTCCTTCCTCAGCCTGGCTGCTCCTCCCCATCCCCCGTGCTAGGAAGGAGGATGGGAGAACAGGGGCCCATCCACATCAGCCGTAGGGGGCTAAGAAAGAAGAGTTGACTGGGCGGCTCCTCACCTTCTTGCTTCTCTAGGCCCCATGCCCAGAGAACTGTCTGGTGGAGTGGATGCCCTTCTTGCGTTTTGAGGTCAGCATTTGTTCTTGGGGCCCTCTGGCATGGCAGATGGGTGTGGTGAGATGACCCCTAGAATGTTACGGAAGAATGCGCGGTACGTAGGGTTGGGTAGACAGAGGCAGAAATTAACTCTGCTTTGAGGTTTTGAGCAGACGTGATTAGAAGGATGGTAGTGGCCTTATGAGAAATTTGGAGCAGGCCTAGGAGCTAGGGGATGGTCAGGGAAGGGTGTACAGGGAAGTGGATCAGACAGCAAAGATAAACATGGTGTTCTTTTACTGTACTCTCCACTGGGCTGTCCCTGGTTACCAGGGCAACAGAAGCAGTGATGAAAATCATGCCTTTCGTTCAGTGGAAAAATCTAGCTCCTCCTCCCGCCTCTTCCTTCTCTAATCGCCTGCGACCCATTGGGAGGTTGATGGCTCTAGGGATCAGAGATCGCGGTGTATCCCCATCAGGACCCCCATTCCCCAGGTTTTTAATCATCTTTCCCCTTCCAGCACCCCTTATCTCCCCCAGAGCTCAGCAGTTGCGCAGGAGTTGGAGTGGAAGGAGGGGGAAGGGCACGGACGTCATTGCAGGGCAGGGCGAGCAGAGCGTGGGCAGAGACGTGGATGCAGGAATGACTGGCGCACGAGGAGGGCTGGCACTGATCAGCTAGATGGCACTTGTTTCTGGGGTGGTAGGACCTGGGGGTGGGAAGGATGGGTGAGGGCCTACAGAGCGTAGCAGCGTTGACTTCCCATAGATAGGGAAGAGAAGGGCCTCGAGGTCTTTTTTATGGTCTCAGCTCCCAATAAAAACTAGGGTTCATTCATTTAGCAGGTCCTGGGTACCTGCCATGTTAGCTAAGGTTCTGGGAGCTGGGAAGACAGGACTGGTCCTTGGAGAGATTGTAGTGGTGGGAGGAAGGTGGGTATATAGGGGAAGATCAGTCTGGCTTTGTTACAAGCCTGGAATCTGGGGCCCCAGGCGAGGAGGCTGGTGGTATTCCAGACTGGAGGTGATGGATTAGGGTGGAGCCTAGGTAATGCAGAGGAAGAGTCTTCCAGAGAGCCGCTCTGGCTTGTGGATAGGACATGGGGAAGAGAAGGCGCTAAAATTTTGAGCCAGAGTGATTGACAGAAAAACCGGGATTCAGACTTCTTTATAGGAGCACCATGTTTGATTTGATTTTAGGCATACTGCCCATGGCAGGATGCCAGATAGAAATGTTATGGTCAGGCAGAGAAAGTTTGCAGTGGAAGTCAATTTGGGGAAGAGACCTAGAGTAAATTGTTTTACAAAGCCTTGAAGGTGTAGGTTGCTGAGAACGTATGCAGAGAGAGTGAGCGCAGGGTCCAGGCATCGGCCTAGAATTGGGTGAGGCTGTATGTTTTGTACTTGTTTATGATCCCAGCGCCTGCCCAGACTGCTGGACCTGTTTCTGCTAATGAACACACACGTCTTCTACCATACCACACCCCTTTTTGAAGTTCAGGTTTCTGTTTAAGTTTCCTTCTCCCTAGTAGCTACGTCCAGGAGGATATGTCCCGGAAAGATAGATATATACGCATACTTCTCCACGCTTTCTCCTTGACCTTTGCTGTGCCATTCACTTAGAGATTCCTGAGAGGCCCCAAAGTGTGTCTGCTATAGGGATGAGCCTTGGTCTTTAATTAGCCTCCACCAGCAAAACTGTTTGTTTTGGTTCCTTCCCAGTCATCACTCTAGAGGAGTAAGAGCGCTGCACAGAGTGTCAGGAGGCCTCTGCCAGCTACATGGTCTTGGGCGAGGCACTTCCTTTTCCAGGCCTTAGTGCCTAGTCTGAGCGATTTGGTTTCTTCCATCTCTAAAGCGTTCAGATTTGACATCCAAGGCTTTCTCCGCCTCTACCCAGGTTTCTGGTGCAGGGCAGGCTTTTTGAACGACCTGCCTAGATTTCTTTGATGCTTTGTGGAAAGGAGTAGCAGAAATAGAGGCCTGGTCTCCTGAGTAGACCCCTGTCTCCAAAGTGGGTGGGAGCCCTCCAGAGGGAGTGTGGCCCCTATCCCTCTTGGGAATGTGGAAATGCTGGAAGAGCAGGTTTTCTCAGTCACCAGGAGTTGGCAGACTACAACCCTTGGGTCAGATGCCTGCTTTTGTAAATAAAGTTTTATTGGAACACAGACATGCCCATTGTTTATGTATTGTCTATGGCTGCTTTCATGCTAGGTTGGTGTAGTTGAGTATTGCAACAAAAACCATGTGACCAGCAATCCCGAAATATACCGTCCTGCCCTTTACAAAAAACTGTGCCGTAAACCACCCACCGAAGTATGTGGATCTCCACTGAGATGCTTCCCTGGGGCCATTTCAGAGTCCTGTGGTTCTTGAAGATTCTGTGTTGGGCCTTCCTTTGTTAATCCCGTGAGACGATGATGTGGCAGTTGAGATAGTAGATTAGTGGAATCAACCCAGAGATAGTTGTCCTATATCTGGGAAATCCCTTTCATTTTCAGTTCCTAGCTGAATTTCCCTAGAGCTAGGAGGTGTCCCTCCACCCCATGTCTTCAAAGCTGGAGACCTCAGTTCCTCTGCAGGGATGGGTTGTGGCCTTGCTGTGACAACTGGCCCTCTGTTTCACCTCATTCTGATTTCCTAGGCCTGCGCAGAACAGAATGGACCAACCCAGACCCTGGAAGGAGAAGGAGAGGCTCATGGGTTCTCCCCCGTCCTGCACCGTATTTCCCTTGATGTCTTTGATTTGTCACTTGCAGCCTCACAGTCCCTTTTAGTGCCAGGGCCCTTAGAGCTGGCTTTGCCGAGAGCCTGCCACCAAGCCTAGTTTGTCTGCCTGAGCCTGGCACTCATCCACTCTGTCAGAGCAAGGCCCTCTGGCTTGGGGCTTCTAGGGTGTGCTCGCATCTGTGTTGGCTTGGGTCCGGAATTAGTATTCAGGATTCTCGCAGCCAACACTTACGGTGTCTTCTTGTGTCCAGGTTTCCACCCTTTTGACCTGGTCCTCAAACCAGAGTCTTGGTGAAATTCTTGGTTACACACAGGACAAGCCACCTCCTCCCCCCTCCCTACTGTAGGACAGCCGCACAGCAATTGCATCACTCCTGGTCTGGGCTGGGATAGGAAGTGAGACACTTTGGTGGCAAGAGGAAACCACGTTCTGGGAACAGCGTTGGGGGGTGGGGGGGGGGGACTGAGGTTTATTCCCATTGCAGCTGGAAGGGAGGAGGCTGGCAGTGGGAGGAGGGAGCAGACAACCCAGAATAGCAAAGGAGCTGAGCACACTCAGAGCTGCTTCTAGCTGGTAATGGTAAGCCTGGTCCTAGGAGTCTCACTTCACACCTCCCTACACACATTCTCCCCAGAGGCTGGCTCTCTGACTCTCCTCATTCCCCCCAGAAAAAGAAAAAAAGAAAGGGTCCTCATCAAAAGTCCTCTCTAAATACCTTCCATTTGCAGAGGTTAGGGTGACCCCGTCCTGCCTGGACTTGACCCGATGTTGGCCCTAGTGCGTGGACGTGGGGAGGTATTTGTTTACCAGGTATTTATTAAGGGTCTGTTATGCGTGGGGCGCTGTATGAAGTTCAGAGGCTGCCAAGGAAAAGAAAGGATTCACAGTCTGGTCTGGAAGGTGGACGGACCATTGAATCCATTTTAATATGATCTGCACTTGAATCTAAGCTTCTAGAGAGCGTATCCATGTCTGTCCTGTTCGTTGCTGTCATCCTGGCATGGGGTACCGTGCTTGACACACGTGCTTGTCTGTCCTGTTTGTTGCTGTCATCCTGGCATGGGGTACCGTGCTTGACACATGTGCTTGACACGTGTTTGATTGGTTGACCCGTCCTAATTTGGTGCGTCCCGGAAGTGTGCGGGAGGTATCTGAGTAGGCAGGTAGAGGAAGAGGGGAGCTCATGACAGCCAGCGTGGCCGGTGTGGGGGGAAGATGGAATGTTCCTGGGCATCCTGGTGATGTGACTGCAGTTAAGGAGAGAAGGAACGCCCTGTGGAAATGGGAATCCTTGGGCATCAGGGAACCATGGGAAAAGAGGAGAATGACCCGGTACACGGAGGCAGGACAGCAGCAGCCCACACTATCAGAGAAAGCGGAGGGCTGGGGAGGAAAGGAGAACCAGCCAGTGGCAGGGAAGGGGAGGGGGAGTGGGAACGGTGGGAGAGGAAACACGGCCGAGTCTCCAGGCCCAGGGTGAAAGCAGAGCGGAAGCAGGTGAGTCCCAGATGGACACGATGGCAGTGACGGGGAAAAGACAGGCCTTCGTCCTGTGTTCTGCGGGTCTCCAAAACAGCGTGTCCAGGAGCGACCCCACGACACCACATTTCTCTGCAGTGGGGCAGACGCGGCGAAATTAGCTGCAGTTTGAGGTGATGGCTACCCTCTAAAATTCTTACTATGGAATCGTAAGTGAAGTAAGTGAAGATTCCGTTAGTATGAGAACACTCCGTGTTCCTGTCACCCAGCTTTAACATGTAGTCAACATGTGGCCTCTCTCATTTCATTTGTACCCCACCCACCTATTCCTTACTCCTCTCCTATATATATATTTTTCACAGCAAATCCAAAACATCATGTTTCATCCATAAATCCTCCAGTGTGGCTCTCTTACAGCATAACTCAGTCATGTATCACCCCGAAATATCGCCGGTCCCCCCAGCCAGTGTTTACATTTCCCTGCTGGTCTCAGGTTTTTAACGGTTTTGCTTGAATCCGGTTCCAAACAAGATCCACTCATCTCATTTATTGATGATTAATATCACGTTGTCTGTTAATAAAGACTACGGGCATGCTTAAAATAATTTATGTTTTGTAGCTCTGCCTTTTAGGTTTATTTAGCTGCCCTGCTCTGACTCCCTTCAGCTGCCGGCACCAGCTTTCCTGAGTTCTGTTGAACTCTGTTGTGATTCCTGAGTGCGCTTCATTCTTCTTGTCTTTGTGGTTTAATATAACTAGTCATTTATTCCCTCCTTCAGTAAGTACTTCTGGAGGGCCTACTCCGTGCCAGGTGCTCTCCCGGGCACTGGGCATGCAGCTGTGGAAAGAGAGCGTCCTGGGAGCCTACAGTCCAACCACACGAGAGCGGTTTGGGTCTGTCCACCTGTTGTCTTTTTCCCCCACGTGTTCACCCCAGCTGAGTTGAGTGACCTCGAGGTCACTTGTGTGCTGTCAGATCTGCTGTATTCTAGGGCTTGGTATTGCTGTTCTCGTGTGGTCATTTATGTGGTTGATAAGAAGTGCTTCTAGAACTCTCCAAGAAGTTGGGCGTGGCTCCTGTGGGAGGCCTCTTTCATAGGCTTGTGACTGGGAGTCTAGCAGTGTCGCTGACTGACTTGGCGTGGATCCGTGGGGACTCTTGTGACCTGAGTCTTCAGGACTAAGCAAGTTAAAATGGAGAGCCTGCTTGCCCTGGGGGCGGGGAGGGGGAGGTGGAGAGGCTGTATGACACATCTGGAAGGTGCTCTGAAATGTTGAAGGGCTCAGCAGACACCAAGTGGTGCTGATGCGTTTTTTGAGCAGGTTGGCTGCTTCTGAAACTCCGTGAAGGTCAGGCTGCTGGGGGACGTTTGCCTGTTCTGATGAGGTTACCTGCCTTAGGTAGGTTCCTTTTCCCAGTTTGCTCTTCATTGCCACGCAGTCGAGTCCCGGCTAGCCATACTGCCTCAGAGGCAGAACCCGATGCCACTGATCAGGTCTGTCTGGCTAATAAGGCTATTAACTTATTTGCATCTCTCTGTGTAAATAACAATCAGACCTGTGTTGGATCCCTGTGACCCTCTGAGTTGAGAATGGTCTGTGATTCTTCTGGGTTTTTTTGTTTTTTGTTTTTTTCCATTTGCAGTTCAGATGCAGCTGCATTGTGGTTCCAAGCCTTTAAAAAAAAAATCTTCGTTAATAAAGTAAATATATTCCCAGACACAAAGACTAGTACTCTTTCACTTCTCCTAGATATTTTATTATATGATAGTACAGAGTATAATAAATACGCCATGATGTATAATTCCTGTCATTGAAGGAGTCATAGGTTAGAGTTTGAGAATACTTATTATTTCCAGTTAAGTAGTCTTTAATTATTTTGATCAAATGGCTATGTTGGTTAAAATTTTTGAGCAGATTGCCGTGTGTGTTGTGTGTTTATAGTTTCTATACAGTGAGCCGTGCAGTACTAATACGTTATATACGTTATAAAATACAAAATAAAAAGAATTTTTTAATGCTTATTTTTTGACAGAGAGAGAGAGAGAGAGAGCACAAGTAAGGGAGGGGAAGAGAAAGAGGGAGACGTAGAATCCGAAGCAGGCTCCAGGGTCCAAGCTGGCAGCCTAGAGCCTGATGCGGGGCTCGAACTCACGAACTGTGAGATCATGACCTGAGCCAAAGTCAACGTCCAACCGACTGAGCCACTGGGCGCCCCCAAAATAAAAAAGAATTAAAGGAAATTGTGCTCCAGTGTATTCTGTGCCTTCCTGCAGCACAAACCATTCCTGGTCCTAATGGAGGGCAGCCCGCACTCTGTCCCCACCCCCTCACACATTCAGGGCATTACTGCTCTCCCAGAGCTTCCCTCCCCCACTGGCATCGCCAGTTTTGTACCCTTTCTACCGGATTGCTTCCATGTGCTGTTGTTTCTCTCTTCTTTGACCCCACCTCTTCCAGCTCCTGCCCTTTTCTCTGCCCCCAGAGAGTCTTAGGTCCTTGCAGCCTTCACTTCCTCTCTCGACTCCCCTCTGGCAGACTTTTGCCCCCTCCCACTCCGGGTGAAAGTGGTCTCGACGAAGCCAGCCGTGACCACCATGTTTCTAAATCGAGCCCTGGCTTTTTAGTCTCCGTCCTAGTAGCTTCGGCGGTTAGGCACATCTGGTTGGACCATTTTCCTCAAAGCTCTTTCTTCACTTGGCTCCCAGGACGTGCATTTCTGGTTTTGTGCCTGTCTCATTGGCTGTTCCTTTGCGGCATCTCCTCTCCCTGACCTTGAAACATGTGCCCCTTCCTCTCCATCTTCTCTCTTTCTCTCCGTCACCCTCTCCCAACCCATGGCTTGAAATACAATCTCTATGAATGTTTTCTAGAATTTGCTTCAACGTAATCCTGGGAGATAAAACAAGATTGACCATGAGTTGTTAGCAGCTAGAGTTGGGTGATGTGTACCTAGGGGTTTATTATACTGTTCTTTGTAGTTTTATTTATGTTTGGAATTTTCCATAATAAAAAGTTTTAAAAAATCTATAGGCTAGTGACTGCCCCCCATTATTTGTCTGAAGCCCAGCCCTTCTCCTGAAGTATAGACCTGTGTATCCATCTGCCTACTAAACTTTTAACTTGGATGTTAATAGGCATTTCATGCTTATATGCCCAAAACTGAACTACTGATTTTCCCACTCAAATATATTCTTCCTGTGGTTTCCAGTCTTGGTTATGGGATTGGCACATGCAAAATACATATGGTCATGCTTGACTTTACTCTTTCTCTTACATTTCTCATTCAATCCATCAGCAAGTCTTGTTGACTCTACCTGCAAATTTATCTAGAATGTGACCCATTAGAACTACTTCCACTGTCTTCACCGGTGTGCAAGCCACTGTCCTTTCTCAGCTGTTTCTCCCTTGCCCCTTACAGGCTATATAGTCCACAGTAGGCAGAAGGCTCCCATGATACAGAAGTGACATCATGCCCTGCCATGCTCAGAACTCTGCAGTGGCTTCTGGTCTCCCTCAGTGAAAGCCATGGTTCTTGGTGTGGTCTAGAGGACCCTGTAGCTTATAAACACCGTCCAATGGAAATATAATGTGAGTTATGCATGAGAGCCACATATGTAATTAGACATTTTCTGGTAGCTAAATTGGAAAAGGAAACAGGTGAAATTCATTTTAATAATTAATTAACCCAGTGTGTCAAAAATACTTTCATTTCTGATAGATATTACAGGATTATTCATACTAAGCCACACTCATAGCACATCTCAATTTAGATTAGCTCTGTTTCTTGTGCTCTGTAGCCTCACGGGGCGAGTGGCTCCTATGTTAGAGATGCACGCCTCTGTGATCTTCTGTGTCCTTATCTCCTACTAGCTCTTCCTTCTTTCACTTTGTTCTGGCCACACTGGCCTTTTTGCTGCTCCTCAGATAAACTAGGCATTTCCTGTTTTAGGCCCTGTTCCCTCTGTTTGGAACACTTTTTCCCAGATAGCCCCGCGGCAGAGTCTTACTTCCTTTGGGTCTGTGACCAGAGACTACCTTTGCGGTGCCCTACTCTGCACTCACACGTTTGTTGGCATCTCCTGCATCCCTACCCTACGGTGTTTTTTAGTGCCATCACCATTTAACACACTGTAATATTTCTATTCATATATTTTCCCTCTCTCCCTGCTGGTATCTGAGCTCCATGAGAGCAGGGACTTTTGATACTTCTGTTCACTGCTATATTTCCAGAGCATGGAACAGTGCCTGGCACATGTAAGAGATAGGTAGATGTTGTTGAAGAATTAAATGACATGAATGATTAAGAAGGATTCGTTTTTAGCAAGCACCATTCAGTTGATTACACTTCATTGTGTGGTGTCATATTTTTGCAGTGTAGCAGTTTGAAGATCTTGTTGAAGTCAGGGTATTTTGAAAGAGACCCCTTTATAAAGAGGTGATTATGGGTGCAATTTATAATATAAACGGATTCAAGACCCCTGAAACACTGCATTTCATTCATTTCCTTGGGTTATTTTATTTTATTTTAATTTATTTTTGAGAGAGAGAGGGACAGAGCAAGTTGGGGAGGGGCAGAGAGAGAGAGAGGGGAACACAGAATCCGAAGCAGGCTTCAGGCTCTGAGCTGTCAACACAGAGCCCGACGCGGGGCTTGAACTCACGAGCTGTGAGATCATGACCTGAGCCGAAGTCGGATGCTTAACCAACTGAGCCACCCAGGCGCCCTTCCCTGGGTTATTTTAAACCAAGTTTGAGCCTTCTGTTTCAAGTGTGTGCATAGGTATGACATTTTAGAGATGATGTCCTTACCTTGAATGCAGTAACATCATCACATAATGGTGGAAACGATTTCCAAATGCCTGCTTTTAAAATGTTCTTTCTGTAATGTAAGTCTCTTTCCAAAAGTAAAGGTTTTCTTACGCATTTTTGAAATGTCACCTTTACCTTGAAGGGGAGGGATTAAATATTTGTTTAAAAATATTCATTAAGTAGCATTCTACCGACAGACACTCACTGCAGAAGAGGTCGGCAAACTTTGGAGCTGTGATGTTTTCTCCTTTAAAAGATAATATGTAATTCCTCTTTAAGTTGAGCACCTCTTTCAGGGACTCTGCCTTGAGATAAGCAGTGACCGTGTGGTCAGATGATTTGTAGGCCTCACCCTCTCATTACGGAGGGTTGTTATTTGTTGTACGGAGGATAGAACCCTTAAATTTGCTTCACCAGGTACATGTAAACTGTACTAAAGTACACAGTCAGCTGGGGATGCCACTGGGCATTCTTTTGTGTTTGGATCTCCTACTCAGGCACAGGATGGCCCCTGGACCTTAAGTGACCACCAGACATACAAATGGAAGGAATGTACCAGTGTCAATTCACACATTAAATAATAAGATTTAATTCCTTATTTTCAAGTAAAAATAAATACAGACATTCTAATCATTTCTTCTTCATCCTGATGGATCTTGTACATGCGTCATCCAACGTGATTGCTCTAGTTGGTTCTTCTATATTAACCTTGTCTCCATAACTTTAATCCATTTGAGGGCTGGGTCTTCTCTTTTCTGTTGCTCCTAGTACCTAACAGGGCTGGGTTTCCAATATTTATGGACTGAACAGTGTTGGGGAATAATAGATCCATTCTGTGACCTCAGTATCTTTGTAGGACAACAAAGTCTGGTACCAAAGATGTCTTTGGTAGCTGCTACAACCTTTTCTTTAACAGTATTGAAAGCATTGGTAGCCTTCAGGAAAACAACATTGCAGTGTTGATGCCTGATGAGTCTTGATGCCTCATCTGGTTCTGACAGATAGCAAAGATGGCAGCCGTGTAAGGTACCTCCATGCTGTGGAGGAGATGGTTGTGCTCAGGTGCTGCTCTGGAAGTGAGCTGGCAGAGGTTGCTGGAAAAGATGGCCAAGGTAGCTTGAGTTGCCAGCTCTCTTCTTAAAGAGAGGTGATACATCTTTAAAGCATTATGGGACGCCTTCCATCAGCTCACTGAGATGCCGAAAATGTTTGTGCAAGTATGCCCTTTATCCATGTTGACCATCTAGGAGGTATGTCAGCTGGATGTGTTCACTTGGAGTTGATTTTTCCACTGCTCTGACCAGAAGCACAGTGTAAAAGATGAGTGGCTGAAAGGAGAGTTGCAGACTGTGTCAAGAACAGAGGCCCTGTGTACTTTCTGCCATGTAGACTGCCTCTCGTGTTCCCTGGACCCCACATTGATGAGCAAGGCTTGGTCCAAGTAGACCAGTCCTTGCTTCATAGCTCAGTGGTCCTTCAGCATCTGTTCATTGATGCATGTTGGTACAGGGCCTCCTAGGTGAAAGACTCTATCTTTCTGAATGGAGTGGGGTGGGAATGGGAAAGGAAGGAATATGCCATTGTGAATGGGACATGGTGTCTGTCCTCAGGGAGCTAATGGTTAGTGAGAGTGACAGGCATCTGCGCTAAAATACATGACAAAGCATGAAAGGGATGTGAATGGAGTACAAGAAGGGGCTTTATTAGCCAGAGGGGGCAGTTGGGAATTGGAGGATGTCTCTTGGAACATGAAGAAGAAGATCTCGTCCATCTTGCTCATAGCTGAATTCTCAGAGGCTAGCCCAGTGCTTAGTTCCTATTAGGTGTTCAGTAATTACGTATTTGTTAATAATTGGGTAGTGAAGGAGTAGGCCTTCACCCAAAGAGGCATTGCAAAGGCCCAGAGGTCAAGGAAGAAGTGACTGCTTGGGAGAAAGTAGTTGGTGTGCTCTGAGGAGGTATATGTGGCAGAAAGTGGGCATCCATATTGCAGAGTTAAGGGGAGTCTCCAGAGGGCCTCCACCAACTTCGTAGGAATTTGACTGTGGTGGTTTTTAACCTCTTTTGCACCAGTACTCATTAGGAATTGCATGTAAACGAGTCTCTTTCTCCAAGGAAAAAAAAAAAAAGAAAAAATCACAACAGCGCAATATAATTCACAGATCCCAAGTTATAAAACAGTGTTGTCAGCCGGGGGTCTGTCGATGCTCTTGCTGAGATCTCTTCATGGGTAGGAGATACTTGTTTTGCCTTCGATGCAGACGTGCCAGGTTTTCAGGGCACTGATGGGTGGCCTGCGTAGTCGTGACCCTGATGAGCTCAGGAAAGCCGTGGAGAATAGGGGAGGGGTTGCTCCTAAATGGAGAGATCCAGTGTTTGTTCCGTTTAGCAGAGGACAACAAAAAGTATACCTGGGAAAAAACCGGGGGAGAAAATGAACCTTCAAAGGTTACTAATTTGGAATAGGGATGCTTATGCTAACTATTTTCTGTGACGCGGTTTCCAACGCAGACACCCGGCCAAGTAGTAATTACAGATATAGAGAGGCAATGTTTGCATTTTTTGGGAACAGCGCTTGTGGGAAGGAGTCATTAGAGTTTCATGTTACTATGGTACAGAGTTCAAAGAGCTCCTTAGCTGTCCGGATCCATCCAAGAGCTGCCTGGAGGAGGAGGCGGCGAGATTTCACAGGCCGCTTGAAAAGGCTGAAAGATTGGGCTGAGGGTAGTTTAAAATTGGATTGTATTGTTCTCCTTGTCATAGAAGCATTCCCGTAAAGAAAGTATCTGTGTATCTTCCGTTAAAAAATAAATTAACCAGATTTCCTGTCTCCAGGAGTTTATAGTGTACCTGATATACAGATAGGATAGTTGGAGATTTGAACAACCCAGTGTGGGCAGCACAGTGCTGACTTTTCTGCCTGTGTGTGTCGTAGGAAGTCCATCCCATGGCGGTGCGGTGAGGCAGTGCTTCATTCCAGGGAACAGGGTTGACTGACCGTCAGCCCTGTGCGCGGCCACGCTTGGTGCTGGCCGGCAACAGAAGGAGCCGCCGGAGGCCGAAGGGGAAGTGCCCTTGAGCTCCTACATCTGGAGCAAACCAAGGAGCCGGGTCGGGGACCCTTGGGAGCAGCCGTTGCTCGATGCAGGCTCTTCCTACCCTTACTGAGGCCTCCCACTCATGTGCTTAGCGGGATTTTGCTTTGCAAAGAGGTTAGTCTGTGAGTGAGTTTTAAGTTTTTTCGGAGCGCCCGGCTGGCTCAGTTGGTTGAGCGTCTGGCTCTTGATTTCGGCTCAGGTCCTGATCCCAGGGTCGTGGGATTGAGCCCCGAGTCAGGCTCCACTGAGCATGGAGCCTGCTTCAGATTCTCTCTCTTTTCTCTTTCTACCCCTGTCCACTGCTCGCACTCTCTGTCTACAATATAATACAATATTTTTTCAAGGAGAAGAGGCCCTCCTGAATTTCCCAGAGTTGTGTTCAGACTACAAGTCCAGACACTTTAATGGGGGCGTAAAATCAATTTAATGGGTTGACACCAACATTTTTTTTTAATGTTTATGTATTTTTGAGAGAGCGAGACAGAGAATGTTGAGTGGGGGAGAGGCCGAGAGGGAGGGAGACACAGAATCCAAAGCAGGGTCCAAGCTCTGAGCTGTCATCACAGAGCTCAACGTGGGGCTCAAACTCACGCACTGCGAGATCAAGACCTGAGCTGAAGTCGGATGCTTTAACCAGCAAAGCCACTCAGGCGCCCCCAACATTTTTTTTTAAAAGGACATAATAGAAAATCTTAGACTGCATGGTATGTGGTAAAGAGGAGTACGAGTTTGTGAAGGCTTGTTTCAGTTTTATACATTTCATGTTTATGTGTAAGTACATAGCATTACACGCTTACATACATGTATATCAGAAAGCACACATGTAGTGTACAGGGTCACCTGTAAACTTCATTTCTTACTGTGGGTCAGGGTCCAAAAAGTTCGAAAAGAAAAATGGTCTTGGAAGGATTTCTCAGCTCTTAGTGTAGACAGCGGGTTCCAGCCACTTCCCTGGAGGCCATCTCTATGGTGACAGATGTGTGAGAGGGCTTTTTTTTTTTTTTTTTTTTTAGAGAGCAGCAGAATCAGGCACTCACAGCGTGATCCTGGCTTGTCTGTGGCTCCTCGCCCACTCCGGCCCCCACTTCCCGGTACCCAGTGTTTCCTGCCACAGGATGGGGTGGGAAGGGCAGGGAAACCTCACCAGGGGATGGGAGCAGAGGTCACCCCTCCCCTCTGTTTCACCAGGTGTCATTCCCTGGAGTGCAGCATATTCAGCCCCCTTGCCTCTTCTCTGTCTCTTGACTTTATTAGCTACGTCCACTTGACTTGATTAGCCACATCCACACCAAGGTTAGGGCAGGGGGAAGGCCATCCCAGAGTACTGTTTTGCCCTATCGTTCATTGGGTAGGGATGTTAGAGTTCACACAATCTGGGGGAGATCCTGACACAGTGCAATGAGGCAGCCCAGCTCAGTGATTCCACTTAGATTTGTTGATTCTCTGCCCCCATCTTTCCTCCAAAGGAGAGGAGTCTTTCCTGGATTCTAGCTGCCTCTCCTTCCACCAGCCGCGTCAACCGGCCTGCAGAGTGCTGACCCACTTGTCATAACCTCAAATAGAGGTTTAAATTAGGACCTTTAATCTGTAAGAGGCTTACAGCCTGTTGGGTGGCCAGCTGCTCTAGACTTCCGTGGGGCAGAGCTGGGCTTTGCCTGCCTGTTGTTGTGTTTAAGGAATCACGGGGGTTGATAGCTTCATGTCAGGAATAACCAGACATATAGACTCAGTTTCCAAGGGCCAGAATAGCAAGGTCTTTGGGAAGCAGAGTTGTTTTCCCAGAGTCTCTTTGGCTGTCAGCACTCACACGGGCCGGGGGGGTGGGTGGGTGGGTTCTATTGGGCTGGAATGCTGTAGTGGTATTTCCCTTTAATGATAGAGTGGAAAGTCCAGAATTCCATGGGGCTTAGGTGCTCACCTTGCTTCTTCTGGATACTGAGCCTGGATCCTTGCTGATGTGCAATTAGTTCTGCTGGCTCACCCTGTGTTTCCATCCCACAGATATTTATTAATCAAGAGCCTTGTGCCCAGGGTGGTGCTAGGTGCTGTTGGGGACACATAGAAGCATGAGAATCGGAGCTTCCCCCACATTGCTCAGTGTCTTTTTGAGGAGATCAGACGAGTACATACTGGAATGTTCGTTCATCCCCCAGGCAGATACTTACCTGGCTGGCAGCTGTTCAGGGGAACAGATTGTCGAGTTCCAAAGTAATCAGCGCGGGGGATGATTTTTGGAGACCTGAGCAGGGAGAGAACACCAGGGTGGTCAGAGCTGGGCCCTGAGTTGGGAGATCGAGAAGGATGGGAGCGGGGAAGTCATTGAAGGTAGGAGGAGTGGTAAGAACAAGCAGGGGCACTGGGTGGGCCTCTTCTGGAGGGCAGGTGGCTGTGGAGGGCTGTGGAGCGCCCCCCCCCCCCAGTTCTAGAAATACCCCGTTTCAGGCCTAGGCACTCTTACTCTTTGGACAACATCGAGACAGCTCTTGGGTTCCCTCTCTTTTCTCCTGCTCTTTATCATTATTAACAATGAGAATAATGATTCCTAACTTTTATTGAGCACTTACTGCATACCACCATTCTATATGCTTTTACCTGGATTTTCTCATTAAGTCTGTCCAGCAACACTCTGACGTAGGTGTTACGTATTATTATGTGCATTTTACAGCTGGTGACGCTAAGACATAGAAAGGTTGAGTAACTTGCCACAGTCATGTGGCAAGGAAATGGTTGGGTCAGGAGTCCCCCTGGGGCACCCTGAAGGCAGAAGCCCATGCTCTTAACCTGCTGGTTCCTGAACTCGTCTGAATGTTGGAATCACTGGGGGATCTTTTAAAATTTCCAAAGCCCGGGCCAATTACATTACACCCTAGATCAATGACATCAGTCTCTGGGTGAGAGGGGACTTGGGCATCAGTACTTTTTGAAAGTTCCCGGGTGATTACCATGTGCCACCAGGTTTAGAAACCATTATGTTAACCTCTGAGTTTGGGGGCCCTTGAATATTTGATTGAATCCCTTTTTATCTCCAGGGTAGCGGGGCCTCTCCCCCAGGCCCGCCTGAAGCTCACCTACCGTTCTTCAGAGCGTGACTCCAGCCTCTTTTCTGAGGGGGCAGGACGCGTCGCACCCCACGGCATCTGGGACCCCACTGGGTGGGCTGGGGTGGGCAGAGGGGTGTTCTTCTGGAGGGGGTGCCTCTCTTCCCTCGGAGGGCCGTCTTGGGGCAGAGACACTTTGAGAGCCCTGGAGACCGTCAACTGTGGTTTCTCACGTCTTCTGCTCCCATGGGCCCCTGACTTCAGCGGGGAAGGGCGAGGGTCACTCGAGGGCAGATCTCTTCTTGACGCGTCCCGCTCCTCTCTGCCTGTCCCCGGGTGAACCTGAAATGGACACGAGGAACAGAGTCGTTTGGGTGGCTGGGAACAGCACTAAATTTAGCAAAACTGTAGCTGGTGGGGGGCTGGCCCGTAGTGAGCCAAACCCAGCCCGAGTGGACTAGATTTATAGTCGGCAACACGGCTAGCGTCGTCTCTGCTTAGGCAAGTTTGTAGTTACACAGGATCCTTCTGTGTCTAGAGCCCGGAAGCTTGTCAGCCTGTCCTACAGGAGCTCCCCGACTCTGCCCCTGGGAGGCTTGGCTCCACCCCCACTGACCCTGGGGATCTGGCTCCTCCGTCCTTCCCTCACGTGTCTGGAATTCTCACTTCAGTACGTTAGCCTTGGCCTGCACGTTCTTCCATGCCTCTTGGCAGCCTTGATTCCCAAGGCCCTGGAGAGCAGACATGAACTTTGGTGGATTTCTCTTAGGGCATCTGACATCTTAGGATACCTTTTGGTCAAAGTTGCTGAGTGGAGCAAAGAACTGGGATGGTCAGTTGAACAAGGTTTTAAGGGACTAAGAGGTCCATTCTCTCCACTTAAAGTGAATTACGATGTAGAGTGACCATGGGTGGGCTGGAAGACTTGTTCGCAGTTGGAGATTTCTTTGGTTGCCTTATTTTCTGCCCTGACGTGGCCCATTTCTGGAAGGAGGTGGGTTTTGTGGAATTGGAGAGTGGAGGTCTGCCGGTGATAGGTCATCTTCCTCTCCTGGACCTCCTTCCTCCCCTTCTCAGATCTCATGGTGGCGGCGTGCCTGGGAAAGCCGCTGTTGCCTCAATGCCCTGGGAGATTAATGACCAGGCCACATTTTCTCAGCCCTTTCCAAAGTGGACAGTTACACTTTGGCCAGGGCTGGGGTCTTGTCTGTGTGACATGATTTGTTAGTCTAAAGCATTGGTTCTTGACCACGGGCATTTCCCCAGGGGACTTTTGGAAAAGAATAGGGACATGTTTGGTTGTCACAATGGAGGAGAAGGAGGTATGTTGCTGGGGTCTAGTGGATAGAGGCCAGAGATACTGTTAAATACCATATAGTGCACAGGGCAGTCCTCCCTACAACAAAGAATTATCCAGTCCAAAATGTCAATCCTGCTGAGGTTGAGAAGCCCTCGTACACAGGGGACAGTCTTATAGGCCCTTCGAGGCCATGTCTCCCAGATCTTTCCTTCTGTTAGAAATGACTTGAGACCAAGAGCTGTCTGGCCATCGCCTTCTCCCTTTGTGCTCCAGGTTCGTTCCCCCTCTCCTTAGCATTTACAGTTATATATTCTTCTATATTCATATATATTCTTATATATGAAGAATTCTTATATGAATTGTGTTCAGGAGGTTTCCAGGGAGTTGCTTAAACCTTATATAGTACAGATTCTCATAGAATCCCACCATTAAAGCACTCGTGAATCCTAGGTCAGTCTTGTAGGTGGCTTGATGCAGTTATGTCCCTGGTGCACCTAAATCAGCTATAGTGTTGGCGTATTTCCATGCTGGTACCTTTGATTTGAACTTTCAGTGCAACAGAGAAGCCCTTCCAAGCAATCGTCACATGGAATGACAGGGTCTAGCCTGCCTTGCAGACCTGAATTGTGCTTGCTAAATTCTCTTAAATGCAGGAACATACTTACTGCCCTGGAGAACATGATGTTGCTTCCCATATAAAACATCCAACCTTTTGCTAGATAACCTCAGCTGCCGAGCACATCTCTCGTCTGCCAGCACCCTTCTCCTGCAGTCAGCAAGGCTGCTTTAAGGCCAGGACAGGGAAATGGATGTCTCCCCAAATGAGGACCTGGAGGGAGAATGGCTGTTTGTGGATTCAGGAATATACTGGATTTTTACATTTCAGGACAAGCTTCAAGGTTCTCATGTGACTTCAGTACTGACTCTACAGCTGTGATGTCTGAGAGCAAAGGTGTGAATGGAGCTTTTATAGTTTGCAGTGTTGGGGGGGGGGGGTAAGGGAAGAGGCAGTGAGTGTGGTGGCAGGGCAGAAGCCAAGGGAAGATGGACACATGTGGAAGATGGACTCCCCCATTTGACATCCTCACTCCCAGGTCACTTCTCAGTGTTGTTTCTCTGTGCTCTGACACATGCACTCCATTTCCGTGTGTTCTAGTGAGACCAATATATTTTTAGATGAGCCCCAGCCAAACACTTAGGAAGGTAATCCTACTTAAGGGAGTAAATACAAATGATGTTGGGGTTACCTGTTTCGTGTTTTAACTTGGAGTTTGCTGCCTCCCTTGGTTGGTGGAAATCCCCGGGAGATGGATTATATTGCAAATCCTGGTATTCCTGGAGTTCAAGTTCACTGCTTCCCTTATTCTCAGATACAGGACTAAGGTGGTAACTGTGGGCTCAGGAACTAGGTTCTAGATTACTTCTAGCTTAGTAGGCAACTAAGGCAGTCGAAACCAAAAGCCTCCAAAGTCCTGGTCGGTGATGGTAAACATCTGAATGCAATGAACAAATGCATGCGTATATATTTAGAAAGTCACACCCTGTCGAGAAAGAATCTCTGGGTAAGCCTAGATTGCTCATCCCAGCCACAGGTCTGAGCACGCCCAGGGTCACATCCTCTTATTCCATGATCAGCTGAAGTCACTTCCTTATGTACCCAAGGCTGCCCACACCCAGCCAGTATTTCCTGCACTGGGTCAGGAAGTGCTGATCACCCCTTTCAAAACTTCTTGGTAGCTTGTAGTCATCTACCAGTGTAACTGAGCCGCCTTCCAGCTTAGCTACCATCTTGGGTCCCAATCCTGCGCTTGTCTTTGGGTCCTTGGCTTCTGCTTGGACTTGCTGGCTTCCAGGCCCAGAGTGACTTCAGGTGTCTGGCAGCCACTGGAAATTTAAGCCCTGGGTTGCCTATGTGGAGCTGTGTTGTCTCCCCAGTCTTCTCGGTTTTCACTCCCTGCCCCCCTGGCCCTACACCTTCTGTCTTATTAAAAAATCTTATTTCTCATAAAAATTACTCCATCTTTCAACATGTATCCATAAAACCCAAATACATTTTCAAATTCTGTCTCATAGAACATAAAGCTTGATAAATTAATTTGGAGTTTTAAAAACATGTTAATTTTTTCATGCCTTCAAAGTTTTGTAGAGTAACCCCTACCATTTATTAAAAGGCAATAAGAATGTGATCAAAAATATATATGTGTCTTTCATATTTCATGAGTTGAGATAGTAGACACAAAAATCTCTTCGTGCTCAGGCAACAACCCATTTTTCCTAGGGTTTTTGTTTTTTAATCTTTCTCGGGAGCTATTTTTTAGTCTATTTTTGCATGACATATGCATTCAGAAAAGTGAACAAATCCTAAGATTTTAGGACCAAGTGTTTATAGCCTATAACCAACATCCAGGCCAAGCAAAGAAATAGAATATTACTAGACCCCTCCGTCCCCTCCGTCCCCTCCGTCCCCTCCCTGAGAACGTCTTGTGCTTCTTTCCAGTTATAACTCCCTTCCAAGGGTAAACGCTATTTTGACTACTAAAATTACAGATTAGTTTGGTCTGCTTTTCAACTTTATATACATGGACATTCTCTTTTGTGACTGGCTTCTTTCACCCGTCACTTTGTTTGTGACATTCATCCATGTTGTATGCTATTGGTGGTCGTGTAGTATTCCATTTCAGTAATAGACTACAATTTATTATCATTACATGGCTGATGATGTTTGGATAGCGCGAGCATCTTCATCTTCCAGAGAAGAACTGCTGGATCATAGTTTTAGTAGATTGTGCCAACGCGGGTGTAACAATTGTACTCCCACTAGCAACATAGGAAAGTTCTGGCTGTTCCATGTTCTTGTCAGTATCTGGTATTATCTTCCTTTTTCACTGTACTCATCCTGGTAGGCATGAAGTAGTATTGTACTCTGCTCTGAATTTGCACAGTCATGATACTGGCCCTTTGGATGTCCTCTTGGAAGGGACTGTTCAGGTCTTTTGCCCTTTTTCTATTGGGTTGCCTGTCTTTCTCTCATTGGTCTGTAGGCAGCTCTTCATATATTGTTGGATATTTGTACTGCAGATATCTTCTCCCTTCAGTAGCTTTTGGTGTCCACATCTTTAGTGATATCCCCAAGGTTAACCCATGTGAAAGCATTGGATTTATAGATCATACTTTGTACAGGGATCTTTTATTCTCTGTTAGTGATGCTGAGCTTGCAGCTTCATTTTGTCACTATTGACCTAGAAAGGTGCTGTTGGAATTTTGGTTGTATTGGGTGGGATGGGGACTCTTGAAGTTCTTGACATACTGAGGTGCTGCTGGCACCTTTGGGGTCCCATAAAAATACAAATTGCAATATCTAAGTGCTTGCTGTGTGCCATATACTGTTTTGAGCATTTTACATAGACTATCTCATTTATTCCTCAGACATGTTTATCAGTTAGTTACTACTCTTCATTTTTAAGTGAGGAAACTGAGGCTCAGAGAGGTTTTGTTTGTTTGTTTGTTTGTTTGTTTGTAATTACTGAAGGTCACATAAATAAGACTCTGGTTGCAGAGTTCCTGTTCCGTAACCATTGTACTACATAGAAAGTTGCGTTTCCAAAAATCCGTGTTTTATTAGTGTGCCTGGAAGAGTGCCTGGCACATAATAAGTGTTCAGTAAATACTCGCTGAGTGAAAGAATTCAACAGTGGTGAGTCGAAGTCCTCGCCAAGTGGGGAAGTTTGTCCTGGCACTGGCTATGTCGGCATGAGAATGTGTGTTCCATCCTGCTATATGTCTTGCCTGGAGTGGTGCCTGTTGTGGTGTAGACATCACAGTGGGCATTTGTGGAGTGAATGACTCAATCACAGACAGACTGCAAACTCTGCTTAGCAGAAGGGACAAACTCAGAGAACACCGCAGGGACCAGGGCCAAGGAAGGCACATCACAGGGGGGCTGCAGTGATGGCCCAGGGAGAATCTGGAGCCTGGCTAGCAGCGCCCTGGTTGTGCAGCCGCAGGGCAGCCCGGTGTGTGGACGCAGAAACAGGGTCCAGTGTCAGCAGGTGAGGCTGTCCCAGTTACAGGCAGTGAGGTCAGAAGAGGTCCCAGCAGCAGTGCGGGTCTGGCAGGACGCAAGGTCAGGTAATCCGAAGTCACAAGGTTGCAAGCAGTAAAAGTTCAGGCTGGCAGGAGAGAGAGCCAGGGAGCGCTTGGAGGGAGTCATCTCCTGGGCTGGGTTCCCCTCCTGAATGAGGCCTTTCTTCTCAGGCTGCAGAGTGCCTGCGAGGAATACACCAGACCTCAGGGCAGGGTGAACCAGAGACTTCTCCTGTGCTGGAGCCAGCAGCAGCCTTTGTGAATGTGTTGTCAAACTCTTTATTTAGCGGGTGAGGAAATGAAAGCTTAAAAATGTGAGGTTATTCGGAGCCGGTGTTAGAGCCTACGTTGGAACAAAGTAATACCGAGTTTCTCTATTTCCTCATGCCATCCTCAAACATTATCACATGGTAGAAATTGTGATACTGGGGGAGAGGAAGGAAAGGGGGGAGCCTTAAGGAAGGATGATGGCATACGGGGAAGAAGGGGGGGTCAAGTGCCTGCAGGACAAACCTGGAGGGGCAGGGCAAGTGGCGGAATTGGGGGAAGGAAGCTGCTTGCACGATGACTGCCATCTTGAAACCAGAATGTAAGTTCCATGAGGAAAGAGTCTTCTTCATTTTTATTGAAGCACAGTATACAGAGAAGTCAAGGAGGGCAAGGACTTTTTTTTTTTCCTTGTGACAAATGCATCTTGTGACTTAATCATCATCACCATTGTTAAGTGCACAGCTCAGCGGCATTAAGTACATGTACATTGTTGAGTATCCATCACCACCGTCCATCTCCAGAGCTGTTTTCATCCTGCGAAGCTGAAACCTGCACCCATTAACATTAACTCCCCATTCCCCCTCTCCCCAGCCCCTGGCAGCCACCATGACTGACTATGCCAGGTACCTCGTATAAGTGGAAATTTCTCCTGTTGTCCTTTTTGTGACTGGCGTATTTCACCTGACATAATGTCTTCGGGTTTATCCATGTTGTAGCACATACCAGACTTGCCTTCCCTTTAGAAGCTGAATGATGTTCCCTTGTATGGATATACTCCATTTTAACTATCCATGCGTTCATCAGTGGATACTTGGGGCATGAACTTTTACATGGTTTGCTGATCGATGACCAGAACAGGTCCTGGCTTTGTAGGCACTCAACAAAGAATTGTTGAATGAATTTTAATTATGTTGAACATGAGGTGACAGTGGATATTCAAGTAGACTGTCCAACAGGTGTCCTGTGATAACTCAGGTCTAAAGGGGTGGGGACGGGGGGTGGGTGCCTGGGTGGCTCAGTTGGTTAAGCATCAGACTCTTGATTTCGGCTCAGGTCATGATCTCACAGTTTGTGAGATCGAACCCTGCGTTGGGCTCCGTGCTGAGTGTGGAGCCTGCTTAAGATTTTCTCTCTCCCCCTCCCCTGCTTGCACATGCTCTCTCTCTCTCAAAATAAATAAATAAACTTTTTTTTTTAAATAAATAAAGGAAAAGGGAGGGGTGAATCCAGTAATGTGAAGATACTCCCAGGGCACAGGCCTGAGCCACCGGAGCAGGGGCCTGGCCTCAGGACAGGTAGGAGCAAAGTCAAGAAAGATGCGGGAAAGGTGATCTCAGGGTAGTGCCCTGACTTAAAAGCAGGATAGCAGTTTTAAGAAGTGTGTACTAAGTAACATCCAAGTCAAGAGGATGAGGTCTGAGGAAGGAATGCTGCAGTTGGCCAAGAGTGATGAGACCAACGCTTGAACTCGGCTCTGCCTGACATCATTTTGGAAAGAAATCTCTATACAGTGGTAGTGGTGGTACAGGCCAGAATGTAAAATCAGGGGAAACACATCTGAAACAGCCGAAGCTATTAAATGCTGAGGCACCAGCTCTGGCAACAGGTGGAGCAGCAGCAGAGAAAGATTCACGAAGCATAGATCATTCTCAGGCTTCATGGAACTTGGAGTATGGTCTAGCTCTTTGTTGTAAAGAGGAGAGAGCAGGGCACCCCAGGCGGAGGAAGCAGTGAGGGGAAGAGCTTGGGGGAAAGAATGTGAGTGTGCATGGGGATGATAAGGAGACCAGATCAATGAGGCAGAAGATTTTCAGGGGAACATGGGAAATACGGCTGGCACATCTATTATCTTCTCCCTTTTAAACTTGATTAAAAGATGGTGATTGGGCAGCCTGAGTAATCTCCATCTAAAGTAACTCAGCAGTCTTGTTTATACTGGACACCAGAGAATCCCCAGGACAGCCCCGTTGCCCTGTAAGTATAGTAGAATATTCTGTCATGGACCCTGGTGGTTGTAAAGATGCAGGTGCATGTGACAGACACAGCTGGCTCAAATAAATATGAGTGTGGCTATTTCTGAGTTGTATGGTAGAGAGTCAGAGCCTCCATTCCGAGTAACCAGTATTCACTGAGCCCCAGCTGAGAGCCGTGCCAGCTGCTAGATGCTGGGCTATCAAGACGGAAAGGCTGTGGCCTAAAAAGGAGGAGTTGAGCCTGGACTGTTCTAGATTTACCTGAGTCTTCAAGACTTTCCTTCCCGCAGAACCCAAAGAGATGTTGGACTGAAGACCGAGAAAGCGGATGGCGCATCTGCCACCATCTCACTCTCGGAAGGCTCTAGAAAATGCCGAGCTGCCCACACGCTACCCGAGGGCCAGGCAGAAGTCTGTACTCTCATACATACCCCTTCTGAAAAAAGCAGTTTGGTAAATTCTTATGTACACCCACAGGGTTGGCCCTAGATCTTAAGGAAATATTCAGAAATGGCTTTTAAAGATAATACCCAGATAACCGCCCCCCCTCCCCGCACCCCCCCTCCCCAGTCCGGCTGCCTAGAAGCTATTTATCTCAAGGAAAATGCCCGGAGCATTCCCACAGGATATAAATGAAGGATCCAAGCGTGTGGAACATGAATCCTCCGTGCAGGGAACCAGTCAGATGCTGCCCCCCAGTGCAGGAGGCACGGCAGAGAATGTGAGGCAGGAGTGCCGGAGTCCTTACCTGCTTCTGAGTCCCAGCATTTTCCTGGCCAAGAAGCGAGAAGCATCACGCTACCTGCCTCCAGCTCCCTCTGAGATTCTGAAAAGGAAACCAGGACCCTAAAGGAGGCTTTGGATCCCTTCAGGCTTGTGCCTGTGTTATCGGGCACCAGTGTTGACCCCGGCCCGCCTCAGGTTCTCTGAGCATCCAAGCCTGCCTAGTCTCACCCAGCCCCTCAGCGACCAGGTTTCAGGGAGCCTTACGTACAAATACACAAAAAATAGAAATAGCGTGTTTTCTGTGCTCCAGGTGCTGTCCTAAGTGTTTTCTGTTTATCAAGTTTTCTGTTTATTAACTTGTTTAAACCTTAAGGTAACTCTCTGGGGTCATTGTTGTTGGACAGACGAGGAAACTGAGTCACGGAGTCATATCGTATCTTTCCTGAGATCAGTCAGCTGATACCAGGCGGAGGCAGAAATGGAACACATCTGCCTCCAGAGCTGGTTACTCTTCAGGGAAGACAGCCCTCGTGGGATCCGTGGGAGCCACCAGAGGCCAGAACAGGGAGGTCATTTGTTGACCAGTCGTACTCCTGGATCCGGTTTCTCCCTGTTGGAGCCGGCTGCCCCTGTTGCTTCAGGGAGGGGACTGCTGCCTTGTTGTGTTACCCAAGTTTGCCAGGAGGATTAGCCTCTTCCTCGTGTCAAAACAAGCCAAGCAGGGAAAAAAACCAACAAACAACTCATGACTTTGAGCCGAAAGAGCCCTGCAACTTCCCCAGCAGGACGGGAGACCTCCACCGCAGAGGCCCCGGGTGTTTCCGGTTATGTCCTGGTCATCGGCATATGTTCCTGAGAGGGGCGCTGAGACCCCTCGTTCTACAGGCTAGGGCCCCGAGGCCCGACCCACTTGGCGGTCAGTCTGTGCAGCAGCCCACCTTCTCTCTGCTCTTCCCCCATCACACCATGGGGGCCGTCAGAGTGTCCTGGACAGCTCATGGGCACCTGTGGTCTAGCCTGGCTCTGCCACAAGCCAGCTCCGTGCCCGTGGGCGCTTCTCGTTTCCCATCTGTAGGATGACAAGAGTGAATGTGAGCAGTGGTTGTCAAAAAAAAAATTATTTTTATTGCAGTCGAACATTTTCTTCAAATAAAACGTTACTGATGCTGTGGGGGCGCCTGGGTGGCTCAGTCAGTTAAGCGTCCAACTTTGGCTCAGGTCATGATCTCACGGTCCGTGGGTTCGAGCCCCGTGTCGGGCTCCGTGCTGACAGCTAGCTCAGAGCCTGGAGCCTGCTTCAGATTCTGTCTCCCTCTCTCTCTCTGCTCCTCCCCTGCCCACTGTCTGTTTATGTCTCTCAAAATAAAATAAAGACATAAAAAAAAAAGTTAAAAAAAATGTTACTGATAGGGGCAGAATATGAAACAGTTAAAAGCAGAGGTCTAAATTTTCAAAAAATAAACAAGAGGGGAAAAACACCGTGGACCAGTCAGACTTCTCTGATTGTTCCCCGAGCCTGCTCGGTTTTGCTTCCTTGCCTTTTCACACATCGTTGCTGCCCCTTGGGTTCCCTTTGTCCCTTCCGTTTTTATTGGGAAGTTTTGGATTTTTCACATTCCCTCTCAGCTTCGCCCTCCTTCGTGGAGCCTCTCTTTGCCATGTGGGAAGCACCCAGTTCCGGGGTGTCTCTTTGGGAAACGGGGGGGCGGGTGCTGGGCAGGGGCCATTCTGGTATTTGGATGCCCGCTACCGCGGCCACTGCTCAGAGCCCACACCAGCATCTCTGCCAGGGACGCCCATGTCCATGGAAGTTTGTCTCTCACTCGGTGATTTCGAGTTAAGTTTTGCCTGCTATGCTTCAGTTCCCTCATCTATAAAATGGGACTGGTAATAATTGCACTTACCTCACAGTGTGAGCAAAAGGATTAAATGAGCCAGTAGAGTGCTTAAAATAGTGTCTGGCTCATGGTAAGTGCTGTGTGTCTGTTAATCCTAGATTACCTGCCACACTTGTGTTGTGTCGGTGGGCTTGCTTGGCCCTGTGACCACGAGCTCACCGTGAGCAGACTGTCGTTGGTATTCCTGTAGTCTCGGTGCCTAGCCCAGTGCCTGGTCCGCAGTAGGCATTCAGCAGCTATGCGCTGAGAGAGCAGGGAGCTCGGATTTGGGCCGAGGGGCGGGTAGGCAGATCTGAGGGTGCAGAATGGGACAGTGTGGAAACTGATGTTGGAGGGGTGGATTGAAACCAGATGCTAGGGGGCCGTGGACAGTAGACTGTCTCGATGAGGCATTGGAGAACCATGGGAGGAAGGCGTCAGAACAGAAGGACATGATGGCCGAGGGTTTCAGGGAAGATACTGGTAGAGGAATCTTAGAGTCTGGACGATAGAAGAGAGAGCCTGGTGCTGGCGGGGCCACCAGTTAGGAGGCGTTGGGGACACAGCTGGGAGTCACGAGCTGTGTGGGCAGGCAGTGTACTATCTGCTCTCCCTTCCCCCTTTCTCAGCACCACGAGGAACCAGGCCAGCTGGTTGTGACCTTCCCCCGTCCAGCCCTGACTGTTCCCAGCCCTGGTACTTGACTACGTGCGTCCCACTCACTCTGACACACCTTTCCCGGGTTGCCAGGTTACCGCAGCCCTGTGCTGCGTGAGTCCTTGTGCCGCAGCTCCGATGCCACTTCATTCCCGCCCCCCCCCCCCCGCACTTTCCAGCCTCTCTACGTCTGTGTTTATTATTTTAATCTTAAAGTGAGAAACAGTGAGGTTGCTGGAAGTAGGCCACCAGCTTCTATTTGCTCTTCTCACCAAGGACAGGCATGTTCCCGAGACCTGGGAGCAGAGCCCCGGAGCCCCGGGGGGAGGGAGGTGTGAGGCAGAATGTGGAGAAGAAGGCACGGGGGTGCTCAGGCTGGTCCGCCATCTTCTTTGTGGCCCGCGCTTGTGGCCCCAGCCTTCATGGGCTCCTTGCTGGTCATGCAGCTGTTCTTCAACATCGCGTGGTAGGGGGCCTGGTCCCGGCCTCCCTGGCAGGAGAGCACAGGTCCTGGCCGTGGTGTCCCTGCAGACCAGTGGCACTGAACTCACTCTGGCTGCCTTTGTCCTCTGAGTCTTGACCACAGCTGCTTGTGCGGTGTGTTGGCTGGATATGAATAAGAAAGCTGCTCTTTGCCCACCTGTGTTATTAAGCACCTGCTGTATACAGAGTTTTGTGTCCAGTGTCCACATACAGGCAGATAGAGAATTCAGGACACCCTGCCTGGGCAGTGGGGAGTAATAAAAATAACTGCCATTTAATGAGTACTTACTGTGTGTTGACCCATGTGATAAGTACTTTGTATATATTATCTCATTTAATCCTCATGGTAATTGTGTGTCACTATTGCTATTAGCAGTCTCTTACAGATGAAGAAACTGAGGTTGGCTAATGGTCCTGGGTCACATAGCCAGTGAATGTGAGTCTTCCTGACCCCCGAGCCCCTACTGTTTTTCCTGATGCTCTGCCACCTCTCGTGCGTTAGGACGTGTTGTCTGTGTGTTTGGAAGTCTTGGGTCCGTTTATTGCTCTACTGCTCACCGGCTGGGCCGTCTTGGCCAGCTCCCCTTGCTTTTCTCATTTACTCATCTGTAAAAGGGAAATAAGTGTGTATACTTCACCAGGCATTGGCGGGGGGTGGTGGTGCCATAGGATAGTTGGTCATAAAACAACTTTGTAAACTAGGAGTTATACATACATTACATCTCATTTAAATGAGTCAATAGTAAAAACCTATTTAAAAAATACATTTTTACAAAAACATGTATCTTTGGGTTTGTTTGTTTTTTAAAAGAAATGTGGTTAGTCCCACCTTTATTTTTATTTTTTTAATGTTTATTTATTTTTGAGAGAGAGAGCATGAGCAGAGGAGGGGCAGAGAGAGAGAGGGAGACACAGAGTCCAAAGCAGGCTCCAGGCTCTGAGCTGTCAGCACAGTGTCTGACTTGGGGCTTGAACTCACTAACCTTGAGATTATGGCCTGAGCCGAAGTCGGACACTGAACTGACTGAGCCACCCAGGCGCCCCAGTCCCACCTTTAGACCAGGGCTTGTCAGTGTGAAAATAAGGAGTAGCTCGTTAACGAAGGACAGGTATTCAGGGGAGGTCTCCTAAGAGGAAGGGATGTCACTAGCATGTCTAGCACAGTGATGAAGAGGCTGGGCTTGTGAGTCTTGTAACTGGCTGTACATCCTGGAACACACCCCACAGTTCCTAAGTCGTAACGTGCAGGCAGTAGTATTTTCGGCTTTGCAATGCCCTTGTGAAGACTGAGTGAGCTGTGAGGCCGGGTGTATGGCAGGTGTCCAGTGGATACTGAGGTCCACGTTTATGAGGAGGAGGACACTGGGTACACCAAAGGCAAGGGGCACCCGACTTTGGGGACTAGGCCCTATTTGAAGACTCTCAGAAGGGGGACAAAGGGAACATCCATATCTGTGGGACTGAGGGCCAAGGCCACAGGGCAACCTTGATATGAAGCCAAACTCCTGTTATGGGCTCTAAGCCAAATAGAAGCTCTGCTACTATTCCTCCTCTGGGGGTCAGTAGGGGTCAGGGCTGTGGGAGAGGGGGTAGCCTCTCCCTGTGGTCTCGCAGGCCCCCAGGAGAAGCCTGGGTCTTAGAGGTCAGCTAGGCAGCTACAAGCTTGGGTCTGAGCAGGTTACAAATCAGCAGGAGGATGATGCGTTCCACGGTGTGACTTGGACTCGTCATCTTGGCCAAGGAGCAGAGTTTACTCACAAAGCATTTTTTTTTTAACTTGTTACTTGGTTCTGTGTGTAAGGGAAAAGAGACAGGGAGCCCAAAGTTGGGGAGGGGGGTGGAAAGAGATGTAAATGTTGGGAGTGGCTTGCTGGGACACATTTATCTATTCCTTACACAAAGGTGATGCGTAATAACTTTGAGTATGGCCTGGTGGTAAGAAGTAGTCAGTCAGTAGTCTCTGGGCAATTTATGATGTGAGAATGAGCGGACACACTGATATTTTGGATATTTAGAAGTGGGCCCCACAGAAGCTGTGCTGTGTTTCCGTGCCTGTGGTCATTTGCCCATTCAGCCAGCAGACAATTCCTGGAAATGGATGTGCCATAATGGTGGCATCAAGGGCCACAAGACACGGTCCAGTCCACGAGAAGCTTCCTCGCAGTTAGGCTGTTTTATAACTGCTCCCAAATCATGTTAGCTCTGGAGGCTATTTTAGGAACTCCTTTGGTTATGAACCATCTCTTGTATTTAATTCTGATTCTCTTTCTCCTCTTGTCCTGGATTCAGTAACGGCATCAACAAACATCGGGTGCATTGTGTTGTCTTAAGTATTGCAAGTATTTAGAAGAATACGAGATAACTTGGTAAGAGCTCATTAATTAACTAGACCCGGCATAGCCTCCCAAGGATGTTTGGCTTTCTGCGGGCGGACACTCTCCGTGTCTCAGAGGACCCTGAGGTTCTGTCCTCTGCCTGTCAGCATCCGAGAAGTATCTGGAGCTGGGCAACAGAGTAGAGGGCTTTCCTCCCTCTTCTCCTTGCTTGGTGCACGTGTGTGATAACAGCAAGAATTTTGGCCCACCCTGGGAGGCGCCGGAAGGTGGCGAGGCTCCAGCTTTCCACCTGAAGGCTGTGGATGTCACTCCTTTGCTCCTTTCTCTTCTGCCACCGTGTCCGGTGAGGACAGGGTTCTGCTCTTCCCTTAACCAAAGTCCAGTTGGTAGCCATAGGGAGCTGTAAGTCTCTGGGCTTTGATACTCTGGATGAGTATGGGTTTGACAGTGGTCTTCCCCACCTGTGGGATGAGCACAGCTGATTTCTGTCTCCTGCGTTCTTAGCCTCGCATGGGGTCACAGGGAGAACCATGGAGCAGACCCCCTGGGTTCAGGGTTGCAGTTGCGCTGTTTTCCGCTTGGCACATCCTTAGTATTCTCCAGCCAGAGGACGAGGTGATCACTCGTGTTTGCGAAAGCACAAGTCGGATGGATGTCCCTTTGGCATTTGCTTGGGAACCCTTTCTAGAAACTGGAGTAAGATGAGTAAACTCATGTTGGACAAGTCTGGATCAAAGGGAGGACAGAATAACAGAACTCTCAGAGGACCAGGGCATGCAGGGAGGGGCCTTGGACGAAGCGAGCCCGTTTCCAGTGTGGTTGTCAGGGACTCGGGGTGAGCGTATTGACAGGGAGGCCTCCTCTAGCCCCCATCAGCCAGTCAGCAAGTATTGATTGAATGCCACTGGGAGTTTAGCTTTGGGAAGAAGGGAAGAGAACTCTAAAGCTTGCCTGGGCCCCATCTTTGAAACGTTCATGCTCCAGGGGCAGGCCCCAGACAAGCATGACAGCACATTGCCAGGCTCTAAGTTACAGTGTGGGGCATGCATGTTGTTGGCGTCTGGCGAAGAGAGAAGAGTCACAGTGGCACACGTGTGGCCTGCCTGGGAAAGAGTGGAGAATAAAGGCAGATGTATTGCTTCATCTCGCAGAGACCACGAGTCTCAGTCCAGTGGCAGCAGTGTCCGGGCGCCTTCTCCTTGTAGGAACTTGGCCAGGTAGAAAAGAGCACTGGGGGAAGCGGCCAGGTACGCTCAGGATCCGAGAGCAGGGTTTGATTCCCAGCGAAGGGAAATGGAGCAGATGAGCAGACGTGTGTGAAAGCGCCTGGCGTAGTGTTTTTTCGTATAGAAATAACTCGGCAAAGGCTTACTCATATATCCCGAAGATCACGATGAAGAGAGTCCCAAAGAAGACACCAAAGTGAGGTTTGAAAACGGGTGTGCGGGGTTGGGGAAGGGGGGGAATGGAGAAACAGGGCAGCCGCGCTGGTGGGCTGGGACAGAGAGAGGGAGTGGGGGGTCCTGAGGCAGGAAGCAGTCACTGCTGGAGGTCAGTCTCCTGCCTGCTAGGGCTGCCTTTGCAGCATTGTCCAGCTTCTGATCCCTGTTAGGAGGGAAAAAATGTCAAACTAGAGCGAGTATAGAGGAGGGCTGCTGGCCTGTGAAGGGTGGTTAAAAATTGGCAATATTGATTCCAGGGAGGGAACGATGTCGGTGGAGGGAGCCTGCCGGGCGCAGCTTTGTGTATTTAAAGGACTGTCACATGGTGTGGGTGTCAGGCTTCCTCTGTGGAACTCCACAGGTCAGCTCTGGGGCCAATGGGAAGAGTGACAGAGAGGCAGATGTTGATGCGTGGGACTGGATTTCTCTTCCACCGTTTGAGCTGCAGAGGACGTGATGGAGGGCACATGGGTGGCCCTGTGAGGTAGTGAGCTCTCAGTGAGCCGATACCGTTCACAGGTAAGCCAGGTGGCCGCCACGCAGTGACGCCAATCATAAAAGCAATAGCTACCGCTCACGGAACAGCTGTGTACCAGGCAGAATTACCAAATGCTTTACCTGTAGGGACTCCTTTTCTCCTCAGAGCAACCCTTATTAGCCTCACTTTACAGGTGAGAAAATTTAGGTAGGGAGACAGTCCCCCACCCAACGTCCCCCACCTTGGCCTCAAACCCAAGGCTAATCTTCTTGCTATTGGTGAAAGGTGAGGCCAGATGACCTCTAGGCTACCTTACATCACCAGGACTCTAAAGGCTTTATGGGACGGTCATGCCAGGCCATTTGGATGGGACTCCGTGACTCTGTTGGGCTGCTTTCGGGGTGGCTTCACTAGGGGTGCTTCCACCTGACCTTGAGGTCAGTGGGAGAAGCTCTGCCAGCAGAGATGTTCCATTGGCTCTTAGGCTCTTGTCCAGTGTGCTCTGGCCCTCTAGTAACTCTGGGCTCTCAGATGCACCAGTGACGCTTTTATATCACCAGCCTTTCTGGAAGCTTCCTGGTGGTGCCGTGAACGCACTAGCCTGTGGGCTCCCCCAGCCGCCCAGCTCTGTCTGTCCATAAGGTCCGAGTGATGCATAAGGTGCTGTGGCCTGGAGGGGTGGCAAGACTCCAGCCGCCTCATTTGGGGGGCCCAGGGTGGGACTAAGCAGCCAGCTGTCCTCCTGGTGCCCTGCTTTTCCGGGTAGAGTTGGAAAGCCCCTGCTGGCCCAGGTAGGGCTCCATAACATGTGCCCTGCACTGTGCCTTGACACACAGTAGGCCCCACGCACACCTTCTGGGACAAATACCTGGTCCGTTCTTACTGTTGCACGAGCCTGCTTTTTCTCAGCATTCATCTGGCCTGAAGGTTTTGAAGTTTCCAGAGAGAGAGTGTTGGCGAGGTGGGGTGCTCCCCTCACCCCAGATTGCATGGCATTGGGGAACTTCCAAATGTAATCTTTTGTTTTTTGTTTTGATTTATTTATCTATCCATTTATTTATATCTTTAGTGCAGGGGAGGGGCAGAGAGAGGAGAGAGGGAATCCCAAGCAGGCTCCACATCGTCCACACAGAGCCCCATGCGGGGCTCAAACCCACACACAGTGAGATCATGACCTGGGCCGAAGTCGGAGCCACCCAGGCGCCCCAGTCTTTTGGTTTTTTTTAAGGCAGAGCTTAATTGCCGCTCTGCTTTTCGGAAAAGAACACTGACGTCAGAGGCCTGCGCCGGATCCTAACCTGAGAGTAACTGCTGCCGGCCGGTCCCAGAGGGCTTCAGAAAGTAGAACCCTCTGGAAGAGTGTGGCTTCAGCACTCTCCCTCCATTGTAAGACAATCACAGGACTGTGTCTCACCCTCAGGGATTCTGGTCAACAACCCCTCCCCGCTCATTGGCTTCCTGTACGCAGGGGATGTATCCATTCGCACCAGCAAAGATTTTTGGAACCTTGACTTTTGGTGGGATTTCATATTATGAAAACAGTATCCTGCAGTTGAAAGCAGTGTTATAAAAATGCATCCCTGGGGCACCTCGGTGTCTCAGCTGGTTGAGCATCCGGCTTCAGCTCAGGTCATGATCTCACGGTTCGTGGGTTCGGGCCCCGCGTCGGGCTCTGTGCTGACAGCTTGCTCCGAGCCTGGAGCCTGCTTCAGATTCTGTGTCTCCTTCTCTCTCTGCCCCTACCCCATTCGTGCTCTGTCTCTCTCTGTCTCTCAATAATAAATGTAAAAAAAAAATTTTTTTAATAAAATAAAAATGCATCCCAGATATCGCCCCCAAACACAGCATCAACTGTTAGGCTGTAGACTGCCCCCAGCCCCTCTCCCTCTCGCCTCAGCCCCGGAGGCCTTGTCCCCGCCCCAACTCCTGGCAGCGCTGGCACTTTGCTGAAAGCCCAGACTTGCTCGCTGGCGTGCACCATGGCCCCGGTGTCTTTCCTTTTCCTTCTTAGGCTGCGGGTATGGGCACGGGCATGCCCCTGTGTGGGGGAGAAGGCAGTATGGAAATTAAAGCTCAAGTCAGAGCTGTTTGGGGAACCCCCTGTCCTACTGGTGTTTGTGACTCCTGCTGTCTAGATCTGGCTCAGCTAAGCAAAGCAATAGTTTGTTCTGGAGCAGGAAAGAAACTTGAATTTTGAGTGACACAGTGCTAAGCTTGTGTTCACGCAAAGGTCAGTACAGCTCCATGAGTCATCAATTGCCCAGGTTCTGCGTGCCCTACAGACATCTCCTCTTGCCCAGGAGCTTCCCTCCTGGATCAAGACAGAGAACCCCAAGAGCAACAGTAATGTCTAAGGGTCCCAGCCTGTGCCTGGAGGGCACGTGGGCCAGACCTCCTACTGTCCCTGCCTCGGCCATGTCCAGCCTGTGGTACAGACCATGGGTTCCACCATGTAGGGATGGGGTAGGGCTCCCTTCAGCCCAACTCACGTGGCCCAGTCACACTCCATTTCTCTGGAAATTATTTCCATCCATTGACAGGGCCAGGATTTTGAGAGCAGCCAGCCAAGAGGTGCGTTGGGTTACTCCCTGAGTCCCAAACAGACTTTGTCCCCCTGTGTGTCTGGTGGCACTAGAAGCCCCTGATCCAGGGGCTTCCAGCGGCTTCGGCTAGTGGAGTCGACTGTGTTCACTCAGCCTCAGAGCATCATCAAAATAGTAGGTGCCGGGCCCCTTGTCAGCCTCAGTGTTGTGTGAGGCTGAGGCGTGAGGCCTCTGTGGCAGGAGCTTAGAGTTAATGGTCAGTGGCCCAGTGCAGGATAGATGTTTTAGCCTCGTTCACTTTCCCAGGAGGTGATGGGAGCAAGCTGGGGCAGGACACTTCGGAGCCTGGACTCTTGGCCCGAGAAGCAGACTGACTCAGTCTTCCCAGGAGAAAGCATCTACTTACGAACAGGGCATACTGGTCACAATATCTGCCATCCCCGGCCAGCTCATCCCCCCTCCCCCAAACATACACACCCCGTGACTCTGTTTCCCTTGAGGGAAACATTCCATGAGGGAGTCTCTTTTGGTGCTGGGGCTCACTTCCATCTGTGACGTGGATTCCGGACTTGCCTTGGCCTTCCCTCCCCTTGCTTCACCCCTGCAGCCATAGGAGGCCTGTGCCCTGCCAGGCCGCTTACTGGCTCCTGCCTGGCCTGCCTGGCTCCCGCCCCCGGTCTGCAGCGCCGTTCTGGGTCTGCATCTGCATCTCACCTCTGCCAGGACCTACCCTCCAGCACAGGCTGTCCCCGGCCCTTGTCTTGGATTGTCACTTGGCACGTGGTACTGCGTTGTGTCCTTGGAGCGTTTGTTGTCACTGCTGGGCCTCATTTCACTTCAGCTCAGCAACCTGGATGAAAGTGCTGTGGTCCCTTGGGTTGGGGATTCGATGGAAAAAACTCCTCCTTGGTGGCTCTGGGGGAGTTGTCCCAGGAGACTGACAAGGTGCAGTCTTAAGGCTGACCACATCATGGTCATTATTATTGACGGAAGCTGTTGACAGCACTGTTCCTTCAGGAACCTTCTCCCCGTCAGACTTCTAATGTATGAGTACCATTTCTCACATCCCCCCAACCCCGCAAGTGTTCAGACTTTTTCTAACTATGTATATATATGTTTGTAGATTCTGTGTTTTTGTTTCTTCTTACAGAACCCTGAGATTGGAAATTTTCTTACCATGTATTTAACTGTTACAGCAATTTGGCTTTTACTTGGCATCTCTGACCTTTGTTCTTCTTCTGCCTTGGACCTGTCACCTGAACACACACTTGATTTTGTCTCCTACTTCGTCTTGTCAGTATGAAGTTAGGCTGGCTGTGCCTGGTTAGTACGGGGATTGAAGACCAAGAATGCCAGGGACTATGGGTTTTGCAAGGTGCTGGTTTTCTTCCAGTGCCTGATAAGGCACCACACCCAAAATTGTCATCGTCTGTTACCATCGTTATCGTCGTTGTCATGATGGCTGGCATCAGTCGAGCATTTCCTTTGGTGTTTTTTTCCAGACTTTTAAAAATTGTTATTGAAGTATAGTTGACACACAATGTCCATATTAGTTTCAGGTGTACAACATAGTGATTCGACAATTCTGTATACGTCACTTGGTGTTGACCACAATAATTATAGTCACCATCTGTCATCATATGTTACTACGGTATTACTGACTATATTCCCTATGCTTTACTTTTCATCTCCATGACTTATTTATTTTATAACTGGAAATTTATACCTCCTAATCCCTTTTATCTGTTTCATTTATCTTCCCACTCACCTTCCCTGTAGCAGCCCCCAGTTTTTTCTCCATATTTAAGAGTCGGTTGTTTTGCTTCTTCATTTGTTTTGTAGATGCCACATATAAGTGAAATCATACGGTATTTGTCTTTCTTGATTTATTTCACTTAATGCCCTCCTGGTCCACCCATGTTGTCACAAATGGCAAGATCTCATTCTTTCTTATGGCTGAGTAATACTCTGTTGTGTGTTTGTATGCGTGTGTGTGTATATATATACACACACATATGTATACATACACATGTATTTATGCAGGTATGTATATACATGCAAATGTGCACATCTATATGCAAATGTATGTGCATATACATGAATATGTATACCACATCTCCTTTATCCATTCACCTGTTGATACACACTTTTATATCTTGTCTATTGTAAATAATGCTGCAGTAAACATAGGGATTCATATATCTTTTTGAATTAGTGTTTTCATTTTCTTTGGGTAAATACCAAGTAGTGGAATTATTACAATATATGGTATTTCTATTTTTAATTTTTTGAGGAATCTCCATACTGTTTTCCACAGTGGTTGCACCAATTTACATACCCGCTAGCAGTGCTTAAGAGTTCCCTTTGTCCACATCCTCACCAACACTTGTTATCTTTTTGACACCAGCCATTCTGACTGGTGTGAGGTAATATCTCATTGTGGTTTTACTGTGCATTTCCCTGATGGTTAGTGATATTGAGCATCTTTTCATGTGTCTGTTCGGCATCTGGATGTCTTTGGAAAAATGTCTGTTCAGGTCCTCTGCCCATTTCTTAATTGGATTGTTTGGTGGGGGGGCTTTTTGGTGTTGAGTTATGTAAGTTCTTTACATATAATTTTGGATATTAACTCCATTTTGGACATATCATTTGCAAATATCTTCTCCCATTCAATAGGTCGCATTTTTATTTTGTTGATGGTTTCCTTTGCTGTGCAAAAGCTTTTCATTTTAGTGTAATCCCATTAGTTTATTTTTGCTTTTGTTTCCCTTACCTGAGGATACATGTCCATAAATACGTTGCTGAGACTAAGAGATTACTTCGTGTGCTTTCTTTTAGGAGTTTTATGATTTCAGATCTAACATTTAGGTCTTTAATCCATTTTGAGTTTATTTTTGTATATGGAGTAAATAGTAGTCCAATTTCATTCTTCTGCATGTAGCTGTCCAGTTTTCTAAGCATCATTTATTGATCAAAAGATTGTCTTTTCCCCATCGTATCTTTTTGTTTCCTTTGTCATACATTAATTGATCATATATGCATGGGTTTATTTCAGGGCTCTCTGTCCTGTTGCATTGATCTATGTGTCTCTTTTTTCACTAGTACCATACTGTAGTTTTGATTACTATAGCTTTGGGTAGCATAGCTTAAAATCTGGGATTGTGATATCTACAGCTTTGTTCTTCTTTCTCAAGATTGCTTTGGCTATTCAAGGTCTTTTGTGGTTCCATAGAAATTTTAGGATTATTTGTTCTAGTTCTATAAAAAATGTTACTGGTATTTTGCTAAGGGTTGCATTGAATTTGTAGATTGCTTTTGGGTAGTATGGACATTTTAACAGTATTGGTTCTTCCAGTCCATGAGCGTGGTTTATCTATTTGCTCATGTCATCTTCAGTTTCTCTCATCAATATCTTGTAGTTTTCAGAGTATATATAGGTCTTTCACCTCCTTGGTTAAATTTATTTCTAGGTAGTTTATTCTTTTTGGTGCAATTGTAAATTTGATTGTTATCTTGATTTCTCTTTCTGCTACTTCATTATTAGTGTACAGAAACACAACAGAAAATTGTGCATTAATTTTGTATTTTGTAACTTTACTGAATTCATTTATCAGTTCTAATCGTTTTTTGGTGGAGTCTTCAGTGTTTTGTATATGAGTATTTAGTTGTCGTGCATTATGCGGAATGCTTCTGTATCTTAATAGCCTTACCAAGAAAGCCCCAAGGAAGTATGGATGAAGCTGAAACTAAAAACTTAAAGGAGAAATAAATTGTTCTAGTTTATGTAACACATAAAGAGGCTGTACTAGAATTTAGATTCAAATCTGTCTCATTTTTTAGTCTGAGTTTTTAATCACTATATGTGCTATATTTGTTTAGTACTGTGTACTCACTAAATGTTTGTCGGATGGCAAGCTCGCTCCGGCAGCTAGGTCTCCATTGTATAGCTAATCATGATGAAGACAGCACCCAGCATCTTTTTGAACACTTACAGTGTTAGGCTCTGTACTAAGTGATGTATATCAGTTAACATATTTAATATGCACAGCCCAATGAGGAAGACATTTCCCCACTTTGCAGATTAAGAAACTGAGACTCAAGAAGGTTGAGTTAACTTGCCCAAGGTCACACAGCTAAGTAGTATATAGTCAGGATTTGGATGCAGATTATCTCTTACACAGTATGAGTCTGTTCTCTTGATCACTGTGTTACAGTCTACAAAAAACAAGATTCATTTTTGCCACTATCTCTTTCTTCTCCCTTAGCTTTCTTTGTCTATACCTGCTCCTTTTCTTTCTGAGAGGTCCAGGCTAAGGTCCTCTTCTCATTGTATGTGAGTCCACATTGAACTTACTTTGCAAAACTGGCTCTTGATTTATATTTTCTTAAACTTGTTGGCAGATCCTCATGTTAAAATCACCCGATTTAAGATTAGTGCTCCATTAATACAATAATAGACCTATTTGTCTGTCTTATTTCTGACCTAAGGATTGGAACAGGGAAATAGACCCCAGAAACAGACCCATACGTATCTGGACACCTGATTTATGACAGAGGAGTAGGGAGATTTATGCTGACCAGTAGGAAATGGACAGTCATTTTAATAAACAGTACTGGGACAGTTGGATATCCACAAGGATTTAAATGAATCTTGACCACTACCTCACATCATGCACAAAAATAAATTCCAGAGAGATCATCCATCTAAATGTGCAAGTTAAGACAAAATAAAACTTCAACTACGAGACAACATAGAATATCTTCATAACCTTGAGGTAGCCATACATTTTTTTAAGGAGACACTAAAAGCATTAGCTGTAAAGGGAAAGATTGATAAGTTGGATGACATTAAAATGAGAAACTTATGATCATCAAAGACCTCACTAAGAAAAGACAAGCCGAGTGGGGAAGACACATGAAGTACCTATAACCGGCTGGTGGATTTGTACCCAGAAGGTGTAGAGACTCCAAGAAATCCACAGGAAATGAACCCCTTCCCTCAAAATGGGCAAAAGAACGTCCTATACGTATAAGATTGTGAGCTGTGTAGTTTTCCTCTCCCAGTTCCAGGTTTTAACCAGTTTGTCCCAGATCATTGGCACAACCTGGTGGCTGGCCTTGGGAACTATTTAGTGCCGTGTCTCTTCTGACATTTCCTTTGTGTGTGGACTGTGGGCCTTTCCCTTCTCATGTCCTCACGCACTCAGCTGTTCATTCTGCCATGAGTGCCTCCTTTCTCATGAATGTGTAATATATGTGTCTCTTCCTCATTTCCTTTGGGTTGTTAACTTTTGATCAGCTATTTTAAGAATATTTCTCTCCGGCTTCTTCCTCCCCTCCCCCCACCTCTTTTTTCATTTCCCTTTTTGTACCTCCTTGTTTAGCCTAAAAACTTGTGGTTGTAAAAGTTATCCTGAAATATCTGAATGTGTTGGGGGGACTTGGCCTGTTCCGTGGGCTTCAGAGGCAGAGTGAAGACTGGAGGCTAATCGTTAGTTACCTAGAGAGAGGTTTCCTGTCAGCTATATCCAGTTGTCTGAAGCCTCCGAAGGCGGGATGGGACTTATTGAACCAGGTGAGGCTAGACAATGGCTTGGTCATAGTGTTGTTCATGGAGCGCCCTATGCCTTGGATGGGCAGCTGGATTATCCCTTCCAATTTTACCAGCGAAGCGCTGAACAGACTCTCTGAGCATGTCCAGAGTAGCAACTCCTGTAATTGTGAGAGAGGGCCAGTACATTGGAATATATATGCATACATGGCCTGTGTTTTCCCCTGGGCCTTTTGTCTTTCTGGTGGGCCAGAATGAAGCACCAATCCTAGCACTTGAATGGTATATATTCCTAAGTACCCCTCCATTCATAGCCCTCCACGTAGGGCTGGTTGACGACCATTGACCTGAAGGCTGAGATTTCCCTCACTGTCCTCTCTGCCATCCATTTCCTCCAGTAGCAGCACCTGTGAGGTAAAGCTTTTCTCTTCAGTTACATTTTTCGCTTCTTTACTTTAACGAAGTCCCCACTCTGGCAGTGCTTGCCCCTCCCCCCCCTTTTTTTTTCCGTAACGTGTCATATTTTGGATACATTACCACAAAGGAAACAACTTAGAAGCCCTGCAGGTATATTTTGACTTTTAAAAGTTTTTGACAGTGTTTAAAACTTGAAAGTTTAAAATATTAAATCTGGATTTCCACCTTCTCCTGAAACACTGGATGCTGTGGGCTCTTGGTGGCCTCTGGGCCCAGATGGTCCCAAGCAGATGGGGCTGGGGAGGGCTGCCCGTGAGGAGTGGTGCGTTCCTTCCACTTGGCACATTCCCTCCCCAACCCATGTCACCCCTTATTACCTGCCTAGACCCCAAAGGCATTTGAGTTTGTGGCTTCCTGAAGTGGGTAAAGTGGGTGAGCCTAGGAACCCCCAGTGTGCTTAATATTATTTTAGTGGGAAAATTGATTCCAGCTTTTCAAGAGCAGATTTTCAAAATATCAAAAATACCAGTTTGGGAATGCTAATATAGATTCCTCAACTAGCATGCGTGGGTCTTAAGGTCTTCTATGCTGTGTATTGCCTTAGCACCTAGAATGTACTCAATAAGTGATTTACCTCATGGGCTCAACTGGGGTGCCTGTTGTCTCCCCTCTCCCAGGTAGTCTTACTGTGGCCCACCTGTAGGTTCTGCCCGAGACTGAGACTATTGTCACTTTATTCAGAACACCTGCTCTAGCCCTAGACATTTGTGTGGAGTTTGGGATCGACCCCCTGCATAGGTACCCTGTCTTGAGAAAAATGGTTTCTTTCCTGATGAAAGATCCAGGGGCACCTGGGTGGCCCAATTGGTTAAGCGTCTGACTTTGGCTCAGTTCATGATCTCACAGTCCATAAGTTCGAGCCCTGCATCAGACTCTGTGCTGACAGCTCAGAGCCCTGGAGCCTGCTTCAGATTCTGTGTCTCTGTCTCCCTCTCTCTCTGCCTTCTCTCTCTCTCTCTCTCTCTCTCTCTCTCTCTCAGATAAATAAAACATTAAAAAACATTTTTTTAAAAAGATCCAGGCCTCATAGGGGCACCTGGGTGGCTTAGTTGGTTAAAAGTCCAACTTTTGATTTCAGCTCAGGTCATGATCTCCTGGTTCGTGAGTTCAAACCCTGTGTTGGGCTCTGTGCTGACAGTGCAAAGTCTGCTTGGGATTCTCTCTCTCCCTCTCTCTCTGTCTCTGTCTCTCTCTCAAAATAAACAAATAAACTAAAAAAAAAAAGATCCAGTCCCGGTAGAGTAGGTCAAAAAGAGGAAATGAGGGGACAGAGAGGCCTGCACTAAGCCTGCTCTCCTGGCTGATGCCCGCCAAACCGGAGTTGTGGCAATTACAGAGCGATTGCATTCCAAACCCTGGACCAGGGCTGGGTAAAAGTTCAGCTCATTCCCTGCAAAGAAAATGCTTCATCTGTGGCATTTCATAGTTTTGACCCAGATCAGTCAGAGGCCACAGAAAGCTTGCGGCGTCTATAGAGCGTGCACAGCTTCGAGGCCTGTAGCCGCAGAGAAGCCGAAGGGAGCCGGGGGCCTGCTGGGCTTGCGCTCAAGCCCTGCCTTTTCAAGTTTGCCGTGGCCCAGCCTCCCCGGGCCTCACAGGGTGGACGGGAGGAACCAGCACCTTCTCCCTGCTCCGAAGTTATCTTTACCCCCTGAAATCAAACACCGCATGCAGCACCCTGTTAAACTGCTTCCTGGTAGGCTCGAGCGCGCTTGCTAAGTAAACATCCTCCCATGTTTTTAGAACTGAATTTGTTTCTGCTTCCTGGTCATCCCATTCGGGTGGTTGTAGGCAGAATCAGGTTAATAGAAGGAAGATCTAGAGCGGCAGAGACACCTAAAATGACTGTTTCAGTCCTAGTGAAACTGTGAGAAGAGTGGCACGGTAGTGGGAAGAAAAAGCAGACTTTAGAAGAAAAGCAAAATGAAACAAAGCCTCCCCGAACATAGTACTGTCACAATGCTGTAGGAGTCAAGAGTTGGGCCCTGCTGAGTCCCTGAAATGGGGACCTTTCTCTGCACGGACTCAAGGTCAGGTGTGCTGTGGCGGGCGACCACGGTTGGCCTCTCTCGGTAAATTCTGTGTATGGCCCTCCTCTGACCCTAACTTGCTCCTTGCTCTGTCTCTCATGACTTATTTGCCTCTTCTCTCTCACTTCCACCCACCCGTGACATCTCCATCGCCATGGCAGTGAGCAGCCACGTCATTCACCAAGTTCATGGGGTGATGGGCCAACTCTTCGGAGCCCTACTTCCCTCTGGTTCTCCCTCCTGAAGCAGGAGGCTCCCTGGCAGAGCTCAGAGCCCTTTGTTTATTTGATCCTGGGCTCTTGGATAAATCAGGAATGTCCTGACATGAACTTAGGCATGTTTTTCTTCCATGGAAAAGGAAACTACAGCAAATGGTATTTAAGTAAGCAGAGGACCATTCCGAGGGACTTGCTTTAGTGCCATCAAGGCCACATTCCTTTGGTCATCAGACCAGTAGGTGACTTCTTTATTGGCATGCACTACCCCAGAGCCCAGAAGGTGTGAATTTGAAGCACTTTCCCCCCTGCTGGGAGCCTGGCACAGATGCTCTGGGCTTCTTTTAAGCCCGTGGAGTGCCATGGTTGTCTTCCAAGTGGTCTTCTTTCTACTGGGTGAAACCTTGGCCCCGAGTGGTTGCCCAAAGAAGGCTGCTTGGGAAGCAGGGTGCAGGACAAGGTGGCCGCCTGGTCTCTTGTCCTCAAGTCCTCTTCCCAGAAGTCGCAAGGTACTTGATGTGATACACCTGATGAGTCAGCTGCCTGAGGACCTGAGTAGATCTCTCACTTCCGGTCACGTCTAGGCCCATAGAGTGCAGCTGGTCGTGAGAAACCTCTGCGGGTCTGCATGCTTTCGACGTGGCAGTGTGGGAAGCCAAGGCTCCATGGGTCTGTCTGGGTAGACAGTTAGCTTTGAAGCTAGCTGTGCTGGATCCATTTCTGGGTCTGAGGTCAGGAGAGAATGTTGGGCGCCATGTGCTTGGCTTGCAGTGGAGACCTGTCAGTATCCAGAAACAACCCCAGCCGGCCCTCAGAGCATTGGTGGGAAAGCCCCATCCCCGTGAGGGTTTCCAGGTGTGGGCAGGCCTCCCACCACCATCACAGGGCAGCGGGGGTGAGCCAGCACATGCTCGTGCTCCTGGGCTGCCCACCCAGAGAGAAAAGCCCGGCCGTTGGCCACTCCAGGTCCCGGCTTGGCCGCTGCTCTGTTTTGCTGCTTTCCATGTTGTCAGAGGATCTTCTTGGGAACAAATGACTCAGCAACCTGAATCTCTGGGACTGAGTGGCCTGAGTGCCTTTTGAGAAGTGATCGGACATTTCCACCAAGGCCCAAAAATTCTGAGCCCGGAAAGAATGGAGATCCAGACTGGTTTTACTCTGGATTCTTCGGGCCGCGGTTCAGTTAGGTTTCTCCCAAACCCTGTGCCGATAGGAGGACAGCATCCGTGGGCAACGTTTTAATTACACTTTCTGTCCTTAGGAAATTCCAGGGAGAAAAAGGTCCTGGTTTGTGGCCAAAAAAGCAGAGAACAACAAAAGTCAGCTCTGGGCCATCATTCTGGACGTGGCTGTGGCACAAAGAGTTAATAGGACGGTGGTCTCGGGGTGACGACCATTTTATTCCCCTGCGTGGGAGAAGTTCACAGGGTTCAAGAAGAGATGAGGCAACGTTTAGCATGGGACAGCCCTGTCTGGGTTCTGGGCGCTGTCACTCAAAGAGTTAAGCTAGTCTGGTGGCTGGGAAGCCGGCACGGAAGGCGTGAGCCTGCAGGGACCAGGCCCACTATGCCCCAGAGCAGTGAGGTATGGGGGGGGCAAAAAAAAAAAAATGGGCTCAAAAGTGTGGCCAGGGAGTGGAGTGTAGGCCCAACTTTTTTTTTTTTTTTTTTTTTTTTTTTTTTT
>CM053562.1:33249136-33274868 GCA_028646485.1 Cryptoprocta ferox
CTAAGGAGATGACACGCAAGGTGGCACGGGCGGTTCCCGCGGGGGGGGAGGTGGGTGGTGGTGGGGGGCAGGGGTGGGAGCAAGAGGTTGCGGGGCGATGGTGAAGGTGTAACGGGACCGGTTTCTGGAACATTCGGGACTGCGGAACCCTACGGCCAGACCGCGATTTGGGTCTGCGCAGGCAACGATGGGTGGTCCGATGGGCTTCAGGACTTGATGGCGTAACCCCCTTCTTCCTCACGTACGTATTTGCTGGGATCGGGGGCGATGTCTCTGCGTATGTGGGTGCTCTGTCTTTCTCACCTTCTTTCTCGCTTTTTTGCTATTTTTTCTCTGAGAGAGGGTTTTTTTTTTTTCCCACTTTAATTTCTTTTCTTTTAGTGTCAGCTGCTCAAGCCTGACCAGGGTAGAGGCTAGAGGAGCAAGCTGTCCCCGGCGTCCCACCTGACCTCCCAGCCTTTGCCCCCATTTCCTTCTTTTGAACAAACAGACAGACAGACTGGTTTTCCAGGTTGTTTGGGTATCAGCGTTTGCCTGTCCATCCATGCAGTTCTTAGGTGGCAGGTAGGGAGTGAGGAGGAGAGAGAGGTGTTGGGAGGAAGGTGGAAAGGCACAGTTTTCCAGGGGTTGCCTTATTGAAATGTTCGGCCTTGGGGCGGCTGGGGCTGCTGGGGAGCCGGTGGGCAGGATGGGGCGTGGGTTGAGAGAAGTGGGGTAGAGCTGGTAGGTTTGTCACTGCGTAGTTGGGAAAAGTGGGGAATGGTGACGCAGTCACTGTTGCATCTTGTTAGGAGCTCCAAGGGGGACAGGTAGTGAGGCTCCCGGCATCTGTAAGGCCAGCTGAGAGGGGTTAAGGATGAGCTGACAAGGGAAGCTAGCATTTAGAGATTAAATGTCATCCTTTTGGCGTTGGAAAGTTGTTTACCTTGCGCTCTCTGTGTCTCCATGTTGGCACCCTTCCAGTTCACATGTGATGGCCTTCCTTGTACTGCTGCATCATTAACTAAGTGACTGAGCTGGCCTTCCATTGGCCAGGGGAGGGCCCTCACTCCAGACATTTCCTCTGATTGGTGGGTGGGCCAATGGCAGGTGAAAACCTTTTTTTGATTGGCTGAGGGCAGGGTATCAAATCTGAATTTGCATTTCACTTGCTTAAAGGGGAGGGGGGAGAAGCCCAGCAGCTTTCTAAAATCTGTTTAGGGGTGTGCGTATGCTCCTGTGTCCGTGTCTGCTTCTGACTGACCAGGTGAAGCCTCTTCCTGTGCCTTTTTTTATTTGAAGGACTTTAGGGAAGAGGAGCTCAGGGTTCCCCAAACTTTTTTTCTTTGCGGGGGGAGGAGGAAGGGTTGGAGAGATGGGTGCGCAGAGGATTGACCAAACTGGAAGGAAGTATTCGTCCTTTAGTTTGATGTTGGAAAAGGGAATTTTCCAATCAGCCACACCTCGGTGTTGCGGCAAAATAATTCTTGGCTCCCCTGGAAACGCATGGGGCAAGGTAGGATAGATCTGCTGCTGCTGACACTGCCACCACCATGGGCTTCCTGCTGCCTCTGGGCTGCTCCCTGGGGACAAGAGATTTGCATTGACGGGGCTGTCCAGAGCTGAGCCCAGTGTGGGAAAGACCTGCCTTCTGGAAGCTGCTGTTCCTTGGTCTTGGAAAGGTGAGGATGGGGACTGACCCCAGGATGTTGCTCAGAAACTGCGTATTTATCTGGTGGGATTTCCGGGAGAGCCACTGAGCCACGAGAGGTTTGGAGGTCCCAGGTTAGGAAGGTTTGTCATTTTGGGGAGTGAGGAGAGTGAGAGCAAAACTAGGGCAGCAGGCTGTTCGCCTGTGGTTGGGGGAGGGAGACGTGGAAAAATCAGGGTCCCAGCTCCCCATCGAGTCCTTGTTGCAGGTCTCACGTTTGTGGGGAGGGGGTTCAGAGCCCTGCGCCTTGCGCAGTGGCCCCCGCCCATGACTGCGCATCCGGGAGCGCAATGCGCCCTGGGTCGCTGGCCTAGGACAGCACCGCCCTTCTTATTACATAACGGAGGCACGGCTGTGCCTTCTCGGCCCTTCTTTGCAACCCTGCCTCCTGGCTCCCCGGGGCCCACGGAACTGGGGAGGGTCAGGACGGGGAGCAGGGGAAGACTTCACTCCCTCGGAGGGTTAGCCTTCGTCCGGTCAGTGATGGGAGCTGGGTTTGAAGACAGAAGTGGGCTGCTGTCCCCCTTGGGAGGTGGAACGCAGAACGTCCTTCTCAATGCCCTGTGTCACCCACGGTCCCCAGGACCTCTTGGGGGCATGGGGTGACGTCCTTTCTTTCCTTCTTATGCTCTCTGGGCTTCGAGAGGAAGTTTCTGAAGGAAAAGACATGACAATTGTAAGAGTGAGAAAGGGTGTGTGTCGGGGGGCCCATTTGGGAGGTGGTGGACAGTTCACTCTCCTTGTCACTGGCCTCCCTTTCCTTGGGTGGGTTGGTAATATTTTTGACTCCTTTTATCCTAAGGCTGCCATTTTGGAGGCGTTTCTGCTGGTCTCTGACATGGTGGCGTTGGTTTTTCTGGTCCTGCTGTGCCAGTTCCGCAGAGTGGGCGGGGGGCGGGGGCTGTGACGGAGGAGGGGAGGGGGGGCAGAAGCGCAGCAGAGGCGGGCACAGTGGTGGCTGCCGCAGTGAAGGTGGCCCCAGGGGCAGGACCGCCCAGTCCCACCCTCGGACACAGCCTTGGGTGGGAGTTCCACCACCTGGGGCCCCAGCTTGGCCAGAGGGTGGGCATTGCTAACAGAAGGCCTGGGTCTCCCATGCCCTCCCTAGCCTGAGGCTTAAAGCATAGTCCAGGGGAGAAGCTGAGTTGTTTTTTTTTGGGGGGGGGGGGTGAGTGAAGGCAGAGACCCTGCTGCTCATCTTAGACGTGTCGGACCTGTGGTTTGTGTTCCCCAAATAGGCTCTGTCTCTGGCAGTCTCTCTATGGGGACAAGGGGGTGGGGTCCAAGGCAGCTTTGAGGATTTGTTCGATGGCCCTCCCTTCTCATTGTTTTTCTTCTCTGCTCCTCGTCATGCCCCCTGCCAGTGCCATGGTTCCAGCTGTAGTCGTCCGGTGAGGCTCCCTGCTGCCCATCCCTCTCCTTTCCAGGCCCTTCTGCGTGCAGCGGCCATCTTGTCTTTTCTTGCTTAGAGATTTAAAATGGTTTCTCATCGTTTCCAGAGTAAAATTCCTTCCCTTTGGCAAAATGCTGAGGACCGTCTGGAACTAGCCTTAGCTCCCCTATGCAGTCTTACGCCTCTGTGTTTCCTCAGGTGGACCACATATTCCAATAAAACCAAACCACTTACTTTTCCTATCTCTCGGTTTTCACTACTGGTATTTTCCATGCCTCCTTGGCTCCACCGCACCCACCTGCGGCAGCCCCGCCGTCCTCCGTGGACCTTTCCTGATCACCTTCACAAGAAGCAGTCCTCGTAGCCTCTCCTTGCTCCCTCTGGCCAAGCTCTCGTACACTTTGTCCGTCTCCTGTGTCACTTTGGTGGTCTTACAGCTCTTCGTGTACAAGTCTTGTGTTGCCTATGAGGTGATGAGCAAGCAGCAAGAGGCTGGGAAACAAGGAAGGAAAACCCTTACCTATTTGGTGACTTCTGTTTGCCAGGTACCACGTCAGGCTCTTTTATGGACCTCCTTTCATTGACTGCTTTCCACAGCCCTGCGAGGAGAGTCCCGTGGCTGGTAAGTGTTCTGATCATGATTAGAACCCCCATTTCCCAAAGCCTTTGCAATTTTTTTTTTTTTTTTACCTCTCAGTTCTCGGTGTCTGCAACATAGCTCTTACAAGGTAGATCCCCAGAACATGCCTGTTTAAGGAATTGCATACATCCCTCATGCTGTATGGGAGTTTGGGTGGCCGATCTTCCTGTGCCCAAGATCCGGGTCTCTTAGCCATTCCGTGCTATCCTCCCTGCTACCTCATTGACTTTCTCCTCTTCCGTTGTGGTCAGGTTCACTCAAGATGATGGCTTTTTTTTTTTTTTTTTTTGGTAGCTGAAATTGGTGGATTGGCAAACCTCAGTTATCCTGGTTACCTTCCTCCTAGAAGAGAAGGTGGACGTGGGATGGTTGTAGCACCCTCAGAACAGAATGAGCTCCTGACGCAGGATCAGTGGAGATCGTACAAGGCAGGGAGCAGAACCATTGCACTAGGATCTTGACCCTGCCTCATCTTGCTAGGTGGTTTTTCTAAGGCTTAAAGACCACCGTCAGTGACACGGAGCCACTGTAATCTACACCGAAATGCCTAATATATTGCCAAGCCGACAGGCTCCCAACAGAAAGTGGTGCGCCTCCCTTTCCCCTGCCCAGCTGTTTTATCGGGGACTTAAGAAGAGTACGTAGCAGGTGGCTGGAGAAGGAATGGGGGGAAGGGAGCTTGCCTGCCTTCAGTGGTATCAGAAGCAGAGGCAGGGGAGGATATAACCGGGCATTATGCGCCTGAAGTCTGCCAAGTAGTGCTTTTCCCTGACCTGGAGTAAAGACCCCTTTAACTTCTGCGTCAGGAAAATGCTGTGGGAGTGGAGCCGTGAGGACAGGATGGGTGGTGGCAGCGTGAGGGTTAACCAGCGATCCTTCCTGGGAGCCTTGTGATGCCAGGTTAACGTCCCTTCTTTCCGAATCGCAGCAGTGGCTGCCTGCTTCCTGACGCTATTGCATCCCGTGGGAGGGGAGCTGGGCACCCTGAAGCCCCTCGTCACCAATTCCGGGGCTGCAGAGCAGAGAGTGACGACAGCCCATGAGTCGTCAGCCGACGGCAATGGGGACCCTGGTGACGGCTGCTTTGTTGTTTTTTTCCTCTTTGGATGATGACTCAGTGTGTCGGGAGCTGGGAGATGGAGCACTCAGCCGAGTGGCCAGGACGTTCTGTCAACATGAAAGCAGCAAAAACAGCTTATCGGGGCTCAGAGCTGACCCTTAGGCTGGGGTCACTTTCAGGAAGGGCTTGGCAGAGAAGAACACTTCTGGGCATCGGGTGGGGGGCAAGGCCAGGAAACCCAACAGGGGTCTGTGGGCTCTTCAGTTTTAGGAACCAGAAAGAAAATGCAGCTGCTTCTGTTATTAGACGAGCTTGGCAAACAGGGTCATTCTGCAAGCTCCTCTCACTCGTCCCAAACAAGAGACATCTTCTCAGGGCCAGAAAACCCTTTGGGATTTCTCACCAGGGCTCATTGCCGTAGATAGACGGGGAGGCCCCTCTCGGGTAGGGCGGGCCTGGCAGTCCTAGTGATCACTGGCATTCCGGGACCCCGGAAACAAGTGCCCGTCCTGGGGACGTGGCATCCTAGGTGTACTCTGCTGGTATCACGTGAAGATGGTGGGTCCACATCACCGGCCTCAAGGCGAAGGCCAGCTCTTGGCATCCCACTTCAGCTTTGCCTTTCCCTGTTGTCCCAAATCAAACCTATCTTCTCCCCTGTCATCATCCTCAGTTCATTCTCAGGTGAAATGGTGGGCTTTGAGTCCTTGACCTTTGTGTGCGTATATATGCGTCATCATGGCGGCTCAGGGTTCTAGACTTTTCTTGAATCTGCAGCATTGCGCTAAGGGCGCGTGACATTCCCCCCCCCGCCCCGCCCGCCTGGCCCCGCCCAACCATGGCCAGCCATGCCTTCTTGGGAGCAAGAGACGCCTGGATCTCCATTGCCACCGGATCTCAGGCAAACCACTGCCCTCAGCATCTGGCTTCCCTTCTCTCCTCCGTCTCCCTCGGCCACGTCTGGGGACTGAGGAGCAAACAACTTGTGGGTGGGGATTGAGGATGGCCTGGCCTGGGACCACCCTGCCTACATACCCCTTATGCCATTTTTCAGTTTCATGCTTTCCCATAGATGATGCTTAGCGCTGACATTTGTCTCTGAGCACCTCCTCCATTCCCCTCCCGGTGTGACTCACTTGGGATCCCTGCAAGGAGTGGCTTTGGGGCCTTGGGATCCAGAGGGAGCAGGAAGACCTGGTCGGGGTCACAGTGGAGAGGTACGTGGGGCAAAGGATGGGAGTTAGCTGTCCCTGCCCGGAATGCAAAGGCAGCCCCATCCCCTTTGTGTCATGTCTTTTTGAGCCTGAATAGAGAGCAACTTGACCTAAAAAAAAAAAAAATTGTATATATTTGGGTGTTAGATCCTTTGTGTCTCTTTGTCCAGAGCTGTGCATATGATGAGGGCTCAGATTCTGTCCTTCAGAGAGCTCTGCTGTCCCTCAGATTTGTTTTCCCAAAGACATGGTAGGTCCTCCTTGATGAGGCCCTATGCCCACCGGGACTGGACTTCCTCCAGGACAAGGAGCCCAGCCTTGTCTTATTTCTGTCATTAGATAGTGAGCAGCAGCTGAGGACCATGGTCCCGGGGCCACATATTAGCCCCCGACGGGACCCTGATTGGGGCTTGCAGAATTCATTGCTTGGCTGGTTGGCCCCGAGAGCTGAGCCTATCTGTCTTCCTTTCACTTCTTCCCCACAGAGAACTCAGAGGAGTTGCACTGCGTGAGTAGGTGACAGCCTCTTGGAGACTCAGGCTAAGCTGGGGACGGAGCTGGTGTGCAGAAGACAGCCATCATACCACCGGATAGAATGGAACAAAAACAGGAGGTGCCTGCCAGCCTGGCTATCTGCAGCTAAGTATTCGTCGGCTTTCTGTTACTCCATCAAACTTCAGAAGCGATAGATGTTCATTGAGCCCACCCTGCTTCCATGACTTCTCGCTCCTTTCCCCATGCACCCCTGCCCCTGATCCTCCAGCAGAGATCGGATTTTCTGGTGCCACTGGAGAGCTGCAGAGAGGCTAGATCTCAGTGTTCTGCCCCCGCACATCGCCCTCACACTCAGAAGTCGATTTTCCCTAAAACGGAGCCAAGAGCCCATGTCCCTCGGTGCAGTTATATTAATGGGCCGACTAGAAGGGCCCTGCTTGCCCTCACTGCCCCCAGCAGGGAGGTGAGGCTCTCAGCTGCCTGGCTGGGGGAGGACAGTCCTTGCCAGCATCTAGCATGGTTCTCTGCCAAGTTCTAGCTCCAAATCTCTAGGCCGCTAGGAACCTAGACTATATATAGCATTGTGCTAAGCAATTCTTATCGGACATGTCTGCCCTCCCCTGTGGGAGAGGAGCCCTTCTCCCAGGGAACCGGAACCTCGAGAGTGTGAGCTGTCTCCAAGGGGCCGTTCGTTCCAGGAAGGGCTGTGTGTCTGTGTGCGGCTATGTCTGCTTCGGGGTTGCCAAGCCTTCTTTCCTTTTTCCCTCTTTCAGATGCTGAGAGATCGGAAGGTCTGATTGGGATGAGGGCCAGGAGGGGGCTGATGGTTCTGGATGGATTTGGGAGTTTGGAGGAGGAGAGGCCAGAGGCGTGCGATGTGGCTGACGGCATGGGGTGGCCTGCGTCGCCCACCAGCCTCCCGCGTGTCTTCTTGGTTTCCTGTTTGCCTTCTTTGCCCATGGGTGTCTTTTGACCTCTTGAGCTTCTTTAGGATCTCTTGTCTTCCCGGCCCTCCTCTGCCTCTTCCTCCTCCTTCTTTTGATTCTCTTTAGGACTTTAGGATAAGTGACGGCAGACTCAGCTATGGGCATCCGGGAGCCGTGTCTGCTCCCTGCCCTCACCGCCCCCCCCCCCCCCCCCCCCCGGTTTGGGGTTTCTGGAAATCTGTCTTTAGTCAGCCATCCTCGGAGGAATTGGGTGGTGACTGAGCGTTTCGTGCTGGGTGGTATAGGGCAGAGCAGGCTGGATGTTTGCCTCCTCCCTCCTGTAGGTGCTGTTGAGCCACCAATTTTCTGTGGTTCTGCGACCCCAAGTGCTGATTGATGTGACAGGATCCGGTCTCCTCAGTGAATCATCACCAGGCTGCTTATTGGAACCCAGATGCAGCAAGAAAATGGGATTTAACCCCTTCCCGGCCTCTCAGGTAAGTCAGGTGTGGGCTGCCGCTTCTGGCCCTGCCCCAGCCCCCTTCCTTGGTCCTGGAGACCGTTTTCCTTCGTCAGTGGGGAATCCTCAAACATCTCCATTCAGAATCTCCCAAACAATGCTCTCTTCTTCCCATTCTCCTACTCCTGGCTTTTCTGTGAATGGGGTTAGTAACCAGCAAGGGCTTGGGGGAAGGGCCAGCCACAGTGATCGGGCAGCCGGGATGTGGGAGACGGCTGGGTGTGGTAGTCAGCACAGCATTCGGGCCTCCCACAGTGACTGGCCGGGAGCACTCCTTGGCCCCCGACATCCAGCCTGAGATCCTGGGTCGGAGCCCTGTTGGGTGCAGGGAGTATGCCTGGGACTTGGGAGTACCCTTGCTCATGTACCCCAGTGGCTGTTCGCTCTGACTCTGGACACCTGGAGGCTTGCGTCTGCAGCTGTAGCCTGGAGTTTTGACTATGGGCTGGGCGGTAGACTTCAGGGCTCTTTCTCTACTTGTGCATGTAAGGGGGGCTTGTTTTGGGGGTTTTTGTTTTTTTTTGTTTTTTTGTTTTGAGTGAATCACTTTCTTCCTCTAGACCCTCACTGCCTTCACCTTAAAAAATAAAACAAAATTCCTGGCCTAGTAAGCCATTGCAAAGCATCTCTAGGTAGTTGACGTACAAATGTTTTTTTCTCAGCTTCACTTGATACTGGTCACAGTAATAGCAGCAGTGATTAAAAACGATATTGGGACTGCAGAATTGGGGAGGTCTGTTGCATTCTAGAGACAGTTCAGAAGGCAGACTGTAGGCACTTGCCACGCTGCCTACAAGGAAATCTCTCCTATCGAATGCATTCCTGCAATGTTCTGGGCGAGCAGGGTCAGGTTGGAATTAGCCGACAGCCGATTTGTCTGGGGTCTCGAGATAAAAGGGATGGTGCTGGGTAATTCTACGATGCACTTGGCTAATATCCGGAGGCACCTGTGGGATCCCACTCTGCTCCCGTCTCATGGATGATGGTGCCCTTTCCTCCCCCCACCCCCTTCCCACTGCTGGCCAGGAAGGACTGGTGAATTCTGCCTGTCAGTGTTTCATCTTCTCTTCTCACCATCTGACAGGAGTCTCTGAGTTGGCTGTGAGCAGCCTGAGGTCCTCCCTGAGTGAGGAATCCAAGGCTGTTGGGAAGAGTCCGGTGTCTTTCTTGGGAAGAGTCCAGTGCCTCTTCCCTGAAGGAATTTGACAAGTCTCAGCCCCTCCAGCAGTCATGTGGGGAGGGATGGCTAGGGGTGTTGGACCTGGAACATGAATAAAGACGAGAGATCAGCTTTGGTGCAGCTGGGGAGATGAGGAGCAGCCGGCCAAGTCCCTCAAGATGTGTCGGCTCGAGCCTGGCCAGTGCAGGCTGCCGGGCCAGAGCCAGATGGAGCTGCTGGCCATGGTCGGGAGCCTCGGCTTTCATATGTGTGGTGCGGCCCCGGGCTTGGCTCGGGGTGGCTGCCACTCCCATTCACAGTCCTGCCCTGCCCTTGGCTGCATGGGGATCGTCAAGGTGGGAAGCAGAGGGAAAGTTGACTTTGCTCCCTGTGACGCAGTTGTCTGTGGGTCCTCTGGCGTTTCCAGAATTGAGGTGTATGCTTCCCCGTTGATTTTCCTAATTTTGTTCCTCATCTACTTCCTTGCTCCCTGCTTACCGGCCTGGCTTCTGCTGATGTGTCACAGGCATGACGTGTCACAAGCCAAGCTAGCATAACGTTTGGCATCCCCTGAGAGGGGGGACTGGGCATATCTGGCGCTTGGTTGTCAATCTTTGAATCCCTGTGGTCTGGGAGCCAGGAGGCAGCGTGGGGCCTCTCCATCTGGGGTCCAGCAGAGGTTAACAGAGCTGGTGGAGCTGCGGTGGTGTGGCTTGGCCAGGAGGCGCCGGGGAGGGGCCCTGCCAGGGGACCTGATTGGTCAGCACCTTCTCTGTTCCACTGAATCCTGAGCTGATCGGGGCTGTGAATTGTTTAATGCATATCTTGGCTCTGTCCCCTGGCACGGAGGGCCCTCCGAGGCTGCAGCCACAGCTTTAGAGAGGATGTGTACCTTGTGCTGGTCACTGTTTTGGGCACATTGCCTCCCTGTGAGATATGAAAGAGATACTGCCCTTCCCACTAGCCGGCTGCCTGTGGGAGGCCCTCCTTTTGCGTTGCTTTTCTGGGCCTTGGAGTATCTGAAGAAGGCCTAGGCTGGGTTTGATTCCTTGCTGGCTCCTTTCACAGCAGGCTGCTCATGAACTGATGAAGCCAAAGAACACCTCCAGGCCCCAAGGCCTGTGCAGAGCCTGATGCAATAGTGTCCAGCCTGGGCAGGAAGGAGCAGGGGCATGAGGTTGGAGAGAGTATGCGGGGTCATGGTTGTGCATCGTCCGACCACAGGATCAAGGCCAGGAGGGGGTGTGGTGGGAGGATGCATCCAACATTCAACCACCATTGCCCACTGTGGCCTGGAATGGGCCTGTGTGTGCGTGGAGCCCAGGTCAGTGCTGTAATGAGGCGTGAGGATATGAGATGGGCATCAGGACCCTTGGTCCCAGCATAGGGTCCCAGAAAAGGGAAACTGACTTTCCTTAAGGGTCTCTCTTTGCTTATCTGATTTCATCCTCAGAACAACCATATGAAGTAGGTATTACCGTGAATAGTAATTACCTTAACCAAGGTCATACACTCGGCAAGTGGGATTGTGGAGATTTAAACCCCGGCACGTCTGATTCCAAAGCCTGTGCTTTTTCTTCACCCTCTTGGGCGGAAGTCACACATTTTGGGGAGCTAAGACCATCAGAGATTAGGCAGCTGGGAGATCTGATGGAAACCAGAGTGAAAGGCCAGATACCTAGGGAGATGTGGCAGCCACCGGCCACAGCTCTGCTGTAGCCCTTTCTGCAGGGGCAGGGGGCAGTTAGTTCCTAGTGTTCGTGAACAAGCAGGGCGGAGCGTGGCAGATACACCCGTTCTACAAGTATGCGTCCAGCCGCTGCTACGTGGCAGGGAGTGTGCTAGGTGCTGGGGACATAGAACTCTACAAAACCAAGTTTCTGCTCTCATGGGATATACTTTCTGGTAGAGTGAGAGAGGTCATTCATAATAAGAAAAGGGGATTAGGAAATATATAAAGTAGACATGTATGAAAAGGTGGACACCCACCCATAAGAAGCAGGGATCGAGATGTTGGTCAAGGAGGGAATTTACGAGACTAAAGGAGCTTAACCACCTGGGGAAGCCATGTTGATGGAGCCCCCAGAGTTCAAATTGATACAGTTGCTAAGGCCTCTCTTTTCCTAACAGCTGGAAAAATCACCCAAGGTCCCCAAAGCTTACAAGAACTTGCAGTGAGTCAGGGATCAAGGTGGCAGTAGACGTCAAGCCTTTGGTTACCAGCAAACGGAGGTTTTTCCGTTAGCCATGGCTGCTCTTGGCCTAAAGTCTACCCCCGCCCCCAGGTGGCAGCTGGCATCTCTGCCTCGTCACAGTGCCCCTCTCTTGTCCACACAGACAGGGGAGCACTTGGGCTAAGTCTTCGCCGAGTCACCAGTAAAATATGTGCCTGCAGGAGAAAGAACTCAGCTCAGCCTCTCCTGGCAGAACACGTGCTGCCAAGATTATCGCGATAGGGAAGGGTCAGGGGGTGGGAGAGGGAGGGGAAGTCACCTTGTGTCAGATGCTCGGACGAGTTTTGTGTCCAAAAGAGGTTGAGGCAAGTTGGTGGCTGGAGAGGGGGGAGGGGATGTTTCCAGCATGTGCGGCTCCAGGGCTCAGGAGCTGTTTACAGGGTAGAAGCTTATGGTGAGTCAGGCCACGTGATTCTTCCCTCTCTGGCCCCGTGGTCCGAGCCTGGCCCCCCTGAACCTCAGACACTGCCACCTGCTGCCAGGGGGGAGATGTTGCACGAAGATGCCACCTGGGTCTTGGGTTGTGGTTGTGGGGGCTCCAGCAAAGTGGGCGTCATGTGGCCGGGCGTAGAAGACTCAGCAGGCCCGTCATCTGGCCCCGGTTCCCTTGGTAAAATCTTACTCACTTTGCCTTATGGGAACTCCGTTTCATTATTTATAAAATGAGGGGGTTGACCCAGAATCTTTTTGGAGGTGCCTGCCGACTCTGACATGGGGGCCACCTGGGTGTTCGTGGAGGTGTTTCTTAGGCAGAAGCTCAGGTCGAGAACAAGGAGGCCTGACTTACGGGAGAGGGAGGGGCCTTGAAGGATCGAGAACAGCTACAGGCCTGTTTTCTGAAGACATGCTGTCACCATCAATTAGGGCAGGTGGGTGGAGACAGGTTTCCAGGAACTCCTCAGGAGTGAGCGGGGAGGGGCCGGAGAGTGCATGAGGGTGGCTGAGGAAGGTCATCCAGGTGACAGGGCTTGGGACCTCTGGCTCCCACCAGGGGGCCTGTCTGGAGCTGGGTAGCGTGGGAGCTGCTGAGGGCCTTGTTGTGCCACAGGCACTGACCTGAGATGTGGCGGTGCTCTAGGGAGGAAGCACCGTCCTCTGTGGTCCTGAATCCTGGAGAGAACATGAGACTGCGGGTCCTGCGTCCTGGGCCTTCCTTGAGACGTCTGTTCAGGGTCTGTGCCCCTTGCTGTCAGGAAGTCTTCCTTTATATTTAGCCATCTTTTCTCATGTGGTTGTTAAAACCCTTCTATTTAAAAAAAAAAAAAAAAGAAGAAGAAGAAGAAGAAGACGGGAGAAAAGAAAAAAAAACAAAAACAAAAACAAAAATATCTCCGAGCGGCTTGTTCCATTTTGGCGTTTTAGTCTTGAGTCACTGTTTAAAAAGTAGCAAAAATAAACCACATGCAGGGGAGCTCAAGGCCCCAGACCCTCGCAGGCTGTTGTGAAAGGCCAGCCCGGGGACATGGTGGCCTCAGGCCCCAACGTGTGCCCCGCTTCTCCGAGGCTGCGTGGTTAGGAGCCCCTGGGGCTTCGGGCTCACGCTGCACAGTCCACCAGATGGAATGCAGGGTTTTAAAATTAGCAATAATTTTAAATTGTCTTCAAGACCCGATCCGTGTGCAGCTTTACTGGACAGTTAGCCTGGGACTCGTAGCTGTGAGCGCACCCCCTTCGCGCCCAGAGTGGTGTGGCAGACGGGGATTCGGGCCAGGATTCGGGCAGGAGCCGAACTGATCAGTGACCAAGGTCTTATGCACACCGTGCATTGTTTTTGCAGCTCTTTTCAGATTTGCTGGTTCGATTGGTCCTCACGCAGCCCTGTGAGGGTTTGGGATCCCCGTGGTTGTTCAAGGTCAGCCTCAGACAGCCCTGCCGAAGTCAAGTTTCTTTTACTTGCTTAATTCGGGTCATCCTCCCTCCCCCACCCAGGTCCTCCGACTCCAGATGTCATTTCCTTGGGTTTTAGTTGTGCTTTTCAGCTGACCAGGGGGCCAGGGCAGGGACGGGGAGTGCCGCTTGGGTAGCTGACTTGCTCTCTGTAGGTCGCAGGTTTCTTTTCTACACGTTCAGTGGGCAAGGGAGCCTCAGAATGCCCGAGCTCTCCTGTCCTTGGATGCTTTCAACTTCTCTTATGAGGAGCTCATATGAAATGTGGCTTGCGCTCCTTGACCAGGGAGCCAACCATTCACCATGTGTTTCTGGTGAGACTCCCTACATTTGGAAGCTTCTGGAACCATTCCGAAACATCTGTAGGGCACTTCATGCATGTGCATGTAGTCCAGTTTCTACCATGTGGCTCCCTAGAAATGAAGCCCCACTGTGGGGTCTGTGACATTTTTTCCAACAGATTTATGAGGTGTGCCCTGAGTTTTCTGCCCAGCATGTGCACCATGTACATGTTATCTGTTTGCTGGGTCAGGAACGTACAGCACCCGCTGGAAGAGTTGGCCCATGTACAGTGCAAGACGGTAGAACGAGGGCTTCAGCTCTGAATTTGTTGCTTTCTGATATGATAGAGTTGAAAAAGTAGGGCTTCCCCACAGAGGGGAAGGTAGGTCAGAGAATGCCTAGCGACAGAGTCCTTGCATACTGAGCGTAAGCCCACTATTTGTGAGGAAGGTCGAGGCACAGCCTGGACTGCCAGTCTTCTGGGCCGTGTGGCCTTTATTCAGACAGACCCAGAGCCTCTATGAAGGGAGAGAGAAGTGCTCATCTTTATTTATAGCACACTTAACTCGTGATGGTTTAGGCTCACCCTGGGCACATTCCCTGAAGGGTTGGGTTCGGACAGGGTAACCGCACGCCTATGTCTGTCCGTTTGTATTCCCCAGATGCAGCCTTGGCTCGTAGAGAAGCCCTGTCGTGGGGAATCCACAGAAGAATTGTTTTGCAGGACAAGGCCTCTGATAACTTTTGTGTGAAGATGCGTCATATCACACCCAGATCTTTCTGTTCCCCTGGAGGCTAGGAAGGAGGGTGGCAGGACCTGCAGCTGGGAGGCCATCTAGGCCAGATTCCAGGGAGAGCTGTGGCGGCCCCTTTGCCGAGGGCTCCTGAAGACACACAGAGCTTCTTTATCTCAGAAGAGGGACTAGATGTCCCTGTCAAGGTCCCTCGGGTCCTGAGTGTGTGGGACTGTGAGACTCTCTGTGGAACAGCATGAGCGTCAGGTACCAGGATCTCTAGCAGGCTGCGTCTTTTCTTTCCGCCGCAGAGATGAGCCCAACCCGGGTGGGGGCACCTGAGCATCGGGCCCGGAACTCTAACCCTGTGCCCTCGTGCAGAGAGAACTCCCAGAACTGACCCTACAGGATTGATATCATTTGCAAAGAAAAAAAGGGGAAAGCCATGTTGTCCCTCCTTGCTGCCAAGAAAGAGCTCCGACTGGCTCTAATCCTGTATTTGTACCACTACCACTACCCACCCTTGCTGACCCCCCAGCCCTCGGGCCCTTTGATAGGCACTGGGGATGGGAAGGAGTTTGGTGGGTGAGCCAGGAGCCAGGGACAGACATGGTTTGCTGGGAAGAAGGTAAAACATAGAGAGGGAGTATCTCAGGGCAGGCCCCACAGGCACACGTGTGTTCAGATGGACATACTATTTACTAGTAACCCCAAAGCCTGGCAAGAACCAGTCAATGCCTAAATTTGCGTGGAGAATCCTACATCCTTTTGTGGTATGTCCGCAGCTTTGCATCAAAAGGCCTGACACACTGGGGACCTTTCGCTGGTCCCTCCTTGTCTGTAAGATCATGCTTATTTTATATTGATTTTCTGTCCCCTTTCTTTCCCGCCTTCCACTCTCACACATTCCTTAAGTATCCACAAATATCTGCTCACGCATCTGTGTTACTGTTTCCTTGGGGGGGGACCGTTCTTCCGGTGTCTTGGACGTCGTTGAATGTATTACTTTTATTTCAAATGTGAGCAGCCGGAGGCTCGCTGCGGAGGAGAGCTGTCCTTGAACTGCCCATGGAAACCCCTTCTCTACCTCGTTCTGGAGTGGGGCGTGCAGAGCCCTGAGGAGACAGGAATCTGGGGGGTCTGCGGGAAGCCGCTTGGCCCCGTGTTGCGCCCCCTGTTTGGGGAAGGGGCTGCTCAGGCATGAATCCCCCACCCCTAACTATTAGCTGTTTCTTCTTTGCAGCTTCAACCCTGAGTAGTGGCTTTGGAAGTCCGAGAGCACATGTCACCCTGCTTAGGTGAGCACGACAGAGAGAGATGGGGACAGAGAGGAAGGGAACACGCGCTCCTGGCCACTGGCCTCTCTCCAAGACAGGTGAACTCTGTGTTCAAAAAGGAACTCATTTAATCTTTTGGCCCTAATGGAAGTTGTTTGTATTTTCTCTCCCTCTCTCTTCTCCCTCCTCTCTCTCCCTCAACACCCCCGCCTCCACCCTCCAGCCTCCAAAAGAATTTAATCTGCTGGACAACAAACAATACTGTTATAAAACTTTGAAAACAAGAGGGTGAGGCCTCCCTGACAAGGCGAAGGGCATGCCGGGTAACGGCTGAGGGAGCCTGCCAGGCCCGAGATGCAGCCGGGCGAGGGCCCAGTTGGCTGGGTACCTGGGCGCCTGCCCCTACCCGGCCCACCAGCTGAGCCATCCCCAGTCCAGAGGGGAAGGAACCGAAACAAAAGCAGGGGCAAAGAAGCGCCTGGAAAGGGGAAGTCATATGTGTTCCCCTCTCTCTGATCTGATGTAAGGGCGCTAGACTGTGAAACTTCCTCCCCACCCCTCCCCCGCCAGGCTCTCTCCCTCCCTCTTTGCCCTGCCTCCTCCTGCCTCCTCCCACCACTCTCTGTTCTAGGCCCGAGGCCCGATAACAGAACAAGGCTGGCCTAGGTACAGCCACCGGCCGGCTGCAGGGCGAACCGGCAAGGAAGGTGTTCCAAGTTGGCTTTGGACTCTGGACGTATCCTCTGTGTCCCCTCCCTGCCCCCAGCTACAGAAGTGGAACCATGTTCCGGGGTGTGCCCCAGTCCGTGTGCTCCGCCCAGGGCTGTGCCCAGGCACCGGGAGAACCTCCGCTCGGAGGGTAGTGGGTCTCCCCCAGTGTCCCGACGTCTGTAGGAGGCCTGCTCTCCCTCCAGAAGGAGAGGGGGCTGAGCTGCGGAGCCCCGGAGCCCCCAGAGGGGCTCGGGGGACAGAGACTTGCTCCCCACAGCGAGCAGACACAGGGTCCTGGGAGCAGGGTGATGGTGGGGTCCTCTGTCTGTGCTCAGGGTGACCCAGCCCCGCCTGGGGAGCAGGGAACCTGGGCCTTGGGGCATCGCCCCCCAGCCTCCTGATTTAGATTTCACCTGTGACCGAAGTTCCACTGGCACATGTGTCTTGGCTGCGTTGAGCATGTGATTTGGGACAGGAGAGGGAGAAGCAGCGGTGGGCTGCCTTTGGCCAGAGGTGGTTTGTACCCGTGAACTGTGTGGTGGGCATTGTGTTTGTGTAGTGGACTGTAGGCATGCTCACTCACCTCCCATGGGAAGTGGTTCAGGGCAGTGCCCCTCCTCCTCCTCTGCCTTAGCGGAGCCACTCTCTGGGGAAGTGTGGGGGGGCCCCCTCTTCACCCCATCGCTCCTCCTTCTCTGCGCTCCCCACTGTCTCCCGCTGCCCCCCACACCCCGCAGCATCCCAAGGCATCTCATCCTCCCAGCCAGCCGGCCAGGCGTTCCGACCCTGGGCCTGTACTGAACCTGGAAGATTCCCAGATGCAGGTCTCCGTTGATGTTGAGGACGAGATAGAGAACCAAACCTGATGGAAAGCAGCTGGCTGGGAACTTAGGCCATGGTACCCCTGCCCCAGGGAAAACCGGAATTGCTGATGCAGGGCCCAGGTGATGTGAGAAGGCCGTGACCTCTTGCCCTGTCACCTCCACAGGCATTTGAGGGGCTCAGCAGGTCCAGAGCACGTTGTTTCCGCTTCAGGATGCGGGGTCTGGGACGCCTAGTGATCCCTGGATGCCTAGCCCTCCTTTTGGGGGCCAACCTGCCAGGAAACAGGAAAAGAGCCAGCTCTGTGTATCCCTCCTCCCTGTCCCCCGTGCACATACCCATACACATTTTATCACCCTTTCCTCTGATTCATTAACCACAGCTAGTTGGCAACAGGCCCCCACCCTGACAGCTCAAGACAAAATGTCCAGGACACTGGGTCTGGCTGGGAGCCGAGTGACAGGAAGCTGGGCCGGGCCTCTGGGCTCACACATACAATGGGCAAGGACCGTCTGGAGCACAGAACCGTCCCCAGTTTCAAAAGGGTCTTCCCCAGGCCCCTCTCTCAGCAAGATGACCCGTCGTCACTTCAGGAGCCTGGAAACCAGCATTCCGGGGAGCAGGAAGACCTGATCTGGGCTCTGCTTCCGGCACCCCTCCCCCACGCCCGCTGGAGCTTGCGTCAGTCGTGTAAGTAGCCGTGACTCAGCACCCAGCCCGGTTGGGAGGGAGAAGCTGCCTCCCAGGAACCTGCCCAGCGTTCTGGATTTGAGCACGTCGGGGTAGCCCTGAGCAAGCCGGCGGTCTTCGGTTCCTGGGGCTGCATGTCTGTCCGTTCCGTGGGTTTGCTTATGGATCTCATAAACCGGGATTCCTCTCCTTCCCGTTTTCCTCCCATGTTATTTTTTGGGCACCATGCCTGGCATAGGATTTTTAGGACTTAAAAGACACAGACAGCATCATTTCTAGAACGCAGTAGAAGCTCTCTTTGCAATCTCCAGACTGTCCTTTAGTCGATGGCCCATGAATTATATTGAACCCTCAGATGTTTTTGTTTGGCTTACACAGAGTTTGTGTTGTTTTTTGTTTGTTTTTTAACGTGTCCGATTTTGCATGCCTTTAGATAAAACACGGCCTCTCCAGATCACTATACTTTTGCTGCACGCGGTCTCTGCTTCTCTGTCCGAAGTTTCCCGCCCCAGCCCCTCGAGCATTTGAATGCGTGAGCCCTCCCTCTTTTTGGAAGAACTGAGGCCCATTCCAGGGAAGTGCAGGCCCCTGTTCTCAAGTCTGGGGTGAGCAGGAATTAAAGCCCCTGTGTTCTGAGTCAGTGTGTGGTGACCTTTCCTCCACACTCAGTCCCTGACCAGGCAGAGGAGTGTCTAGGCATGAGGGGGTGGAAAAACCTCCAAATAGAACATCTGCACAGAAATGGATGGAGGCTGCACTGTGCTTCCCAAACCTTCCTCCTGCATGGTGGCATACCCAGCCCTCTGGCTCGGCGGTTTTCCTTGCCCAACAGCGCACTAAACTCTTCCCGCTGGACCGTGTGCGTGGGACTGTTGGGCCAGGCTGGGAGGATCACACCGTCTCCCTTTGACAGCAGAGCGCTAGCAGGCTGGAGCTTCCACGGGCTGCCTTCTTACAGATCTTGGTGGCCTTCAAGCTGGGTGTCAGGGAGAGCAAGCCCCTTCCAGCCCCCTGTCAAACCACCCGGCTCCACTCGACAAGGGACCAGAAACACCAGCTAGCTTCAGGTAAGTGCGTCCTTGCTCAGCAGACTTTGCGAGAAGAGCCTGGTTCCCCTGGGAGGGCTGAGACCCAAACAGACTCCGCTCCGGTGGGGTCGGAAGGGCAAAAGGTGTTGGTACTAGGATTACCTTCCCTTCCTTTTCTTGTCTTAGAGAGTTTATGCTCACGTGTTGTGAATGATTTCTCTCTTCCTACAGAGAATTGAGTGTTGTAGAACTCGGTCTGGGGGCCCAGACCCTGGTTCATGGCCCTCAGTTCCCTCCTCAGTTGCTCCTCTGCTATGTGCCGCTTCCCCTCTGAATTCAGGGCTGATGCTTCCTGGGTAGCAGGAGATCCAGTAATTAATCCCTCTGATGACCACGTGACGTACGTGAAGGACAAGAACTAGGTGCTATGAGAGGACGTAACTGAACACCTAGCTCACCCGGGGAAAGCTTCAGGCGACCTGCGTTACCTGGGAGTGGGTTGATGGGGTGGCATCTCTGGGAGAGCAGATGACAGAGAATGTTCCAGAAAAAGGGAACGGGGTGCGCAGAGGCCTGCTGGCAGAGGAAGGAGCCTGTCTGGATCACTGAAAGACGCCTGTGTGGCGATAACCTCGGGGAAGGTTTTGTGGATACCGGCAGTCAGGAGTTGCTAAGGAGGAAGAGTTCAGCTGGAGTAAAACCGAGAAGTACCAAAGGTGGGTCACCAGCCCCCTCATTGTATAGGACCCCACAGCAATGACTACCATTGACCACATACTTCCTGACCTTAAAACCCTGGAAGTTACCTGCTTCACGGGGCTCAGCTGTTGACTGCAGGTGCCCTGTGTCAGAGCCGCTGCCCAGCTCCTCCATAGGGAGCCGAGGCCTCGCCAAGCCCCTGGGCTCAGAGCCCGGTGCCGGGGTCAGAATCCGGAGTCCAGAACAGGCATTGCTGGTGGTTCGTCTCCAGCGCCTCCCCCAACCCCAGCCATGCCGTGGGCAAGCGCAGGGGCTCGAGAGGTGCGGGAGGACTGGGCGAGCCAGCTCGGGGCACCGGGCCCCTCACAGGACCAGCTGGGCTCCCTTCCCCACCCAGATTAAATGTGCTGTGCAGTCCGTCACATCCACGGCCACACAAACACCTTGCCTAGGACTCCCCCCGTCTCTTCCCTACACCCCCCCCCCCCCGCCGCCCCAGTCTTGCTCACAATTGAATTCAAGAACAGAATGAGATGACAGAGCAGCCGTGGGGCAGGCACAGTGGACGAGGGACAGGAACACAGACTTGAGTTAGACTTGGGGTCTGGTATAGACCCCAAGTAGTCATGTAACCATGGGTGAGTTATTGGACTACATTAAGGAGCAGCTCCTCCTGTAATCACGGGACTGATAACTCGCTTCACAAGACCGACCCAATTAAAGCTCACACCTCAGTGTTTGAATTTTATTTCCTTCTCTTTCCTGGAGTAGCACATGCTGTTATTTCCAGGAGCCACAATAAATACAGGCCTGAGTCTGGAAACCTTGAGAGCTGGTAGACAGCCCGAAAGATCCAGATTCTACAGTCTTCTCTTTCCTTAGTTGTGGTATCCCAGGAAATACAGACCTGTTTTCTCAGCTTCCGACGACCAAAAAAGAAAAAAAACCGACACACATTTAGGAGATGGGAAATATAATTTGAACACAGGATGCAAATCTTATTTTCAGACCAGTTTTGAAAACAACACAACACTCAGTCCTTGTGTTAGAGGATTATCTACTTAACACAACGTCAGGACACCATATTTTTTGTGTGTGTCACAGCAGAGGTTAAATAAAGATTGCCGATGTGCTGACCCTTAGGTGAGGCTGGGAAGGTGGAGCCCAGGCTCTTCCTGAATAGGGCACATCAACAGTTGCCCCAGAGCAGGTGAAACTCACCTTTGTGTACTGGCTAGAACCTTCTAGGCAGGTAGCGTGCTTGTTTCCTGATGACGTGACATAGGATCGGAAAACACTGTGTGCTGTGAAATGTTTTATAGGGCAGGGCAATGCTAATGAAAATATTAACTCATTTTAATAATAGCTCTGGGATATTTTCCTTCATCATATGTGTAATAAATTGTTAGGACTGGTTGTCTAGAATGAACCAGACTTCACGAGTTCTGTATCGCTACCGTCTGTGTGAAGCCTCAGCCGCGACTTTCACATTCCTTGAGCATCACTGGGTAGCTCTCCTCTGTGCCTTTTCTAATGGACCACGATGTCCCATCCCAAGTGGAACTGCAAGACGACAGATCTCCTCAGGGCAGCACCTGAGTCTTCCGATTACATCTTCTTCCTTCAATGAGATCCTCTTCTTCTGGAAGCTGGTTTCACATGGTGGCTTAGATTTTTCCATCTTTGTATCTAGCACCATTTGAAATCAGTGTTTTAGGAGTAAGAATTGCAGCGCAGCAAAGGGCCACCTGCAGAGGAACTCTCGCCGGTGGGACGGACCCCCTCCTTCTGCCGCCTGAGCTGGTCCAAGAGAGGAAGAACTTGAAAAGGAAAGTGCACCGTAGTGTATGTCGGTTATGGAGGGGCGACAGCGCGGGGAGGGTGTTGTGTTTCAAAGAAACTCTGCGTTGGAGGTGGTGTGGGGTTGCAGCACCTGTGAGCACCCCCTGGCGCTCACCTGTCCGTAGGGCCTTGGAACGTGGAGATCAGGCGATGCCAGCTCTGGTACTTGATTGTAACAGGGGAGGGGCGAGGCTGTGTACCTGGAGGACGGTCCCATCCCCCTCGGCGTTGCACCTGCTCCTAGAGGCCCCGGAACATCCAGCTGCGCTTGCAGTGTGGCTGGAATCAGACTTAACCACCTGCACGGTCAAGTGCAGGACCCCCAGGAGCGCCACTGGACCATCTCTTACACAGGCTGACCGATTTCTCCTGGTGTTCAGAGTCTGTTTTTGTCTAGCACCATTTGAAATCGGTTATGATGTAGGGGGAAAAGCAGCAGCCTCGAAGCCTCTCGCCAAGTCTGGTGAGCAGCAGCCTGTGGTTTCCCGGAAGATGGATGAGCGGAGCGTGGGGGAAGGACGATCACACTTTTTTCACTAACTTCTTCTTTAACCGCATTTGTGATATCTTATTGCAGAGGTAAGAGAGAATTTAACGCATTTTAAATAACAAATCGCTGTAATGTATCTGATGTCCTCAGTTGCAGTTTGCTAAAATGTGGCGATGCTGTATGTCTGTAAATGGTTGGTGTTGAATTCTCTTTCTGTTAAGAGTCTGTTTGTGCGTCCTGACCTGAATAAATATTTTACTCTCTTCAGTTCATCATGTCTTTGTTTTTCATCTGATCATTTTCTATTCATAATGGCATGAGAAGTGGGGTCCTGCAAATGCAACTTGCTATGCAGACTCACCTGCTTCCTAAAGAATTGGAGGAATAACGTTATGGCAGACACACATTAGAAACGAAGCCCATTAGGATAAGAACGAGATCCTGTGAGCCAAGAAATAAAATGAGAGAGATCACAGAAAAGAGAAATGTTCAAGCCTGGACCGAGGGATGCTCCTTTGGGAAAGGGAAACTGAGGCTGGTTCCGAATGGGCTGCGTGCAGCCTTGGCACCTCTGTGGTCAGTGATCCTTCTGGAAGCTTCTGCACATACTGCCATGTGGCTGGTAAAGAGGAGCAGCCTGATGATTTCAGTTGCTTTATAAAAGCTGCAGGAGGGGGCATCTGGATGGCTCAGTCCGTTAGGCGTCCAATTCTTGATTTTGGCTCAGGTCATGTCTCACGATTTCTGAGTTTGAGCCCCACGTCGGACTGTGCAGAGCCTGCTTGCGATTCCCTCCCTCTCTCTCTCTCTCTCTCTCTCTCTGTCCCTGCCCCTCCCCACTCGCGGTCTCTCTCTCTCAAAATAAACTTTAAAAAGATGCAGGAGATCTACTTTTGGTTCTTAGTTCTATCAACCATTGAAGACAGGGTGAACCAGTTCCGTGAAGGTATTCAGCAATTAGCCAGATTTTACTTCATGGGGGATTAACCCTGGGGAATCTTCAGGTAGGAGGGCTGTGGCCCCTTGAGTGGGCATTCTGCACAAGACGCGTGGCCAGCTGTGAGCTACCCACAGGACTTCATGCCAGCGGCTCTCAGTACGTGGTCGCGACCCTAGCACCTGGGAAGCTTTTCTAAGTTCACGGCCCCCAGATGGCCGCCCTGCCTGGCGGTGGGGGGCGGCGGGGTGGGGGGGGTTGGTGGTGAAGCATCTGCTGGGAAAACTGCCCAGGGAGGGTGACGCACCCCCTCACTGCAGCTGCAGTGCTATTTCGGGCTGTTGATTGAAGAATCCATGTTCTCATCCCCAGGATGTGATCGTGGGGATTGTTAAGACTCATGATGGTTTTGTTCCCTCTCTGGCTGCACTAGGTACAGGAGGACCTGGGGTCTAAGAGCTTTGGCCCAGTTGTAGCATATTCAGCCAACTTTTGATTCCTCTACCGTATCCCCAGCTCCAGCCTCAGTATTGCCCACAAAACAAGTAGACACCAAGGATTCTGCCCTCAGGTTATGCTGGTTCCGGCCCCCAAATGCTAGAAATGCAAGATCAAGTTTAGCATCAAAGCACAAAAGCAATGACTCAAGACATCTTTCCTGCAAAGGTGGTCTCTTGCACTCCCACTGAGTGCTTACACAGTTCCACACGGCTAGGTCACGAGAAGCAAAATGCATGTCCCCCCACCTGTAACCGTGGTGCCTCTCACACAGGATTATTTCACTTTATTCATCTAGATGCTGACTTGACTTAAAATTGCCATTCCAAGTTGGGTTTTCATAACAAATTGGTAAGCAGAATGTTTCTTCTGGAGACATCTTTTTAAATTTATGTTCATTTTTGAAAGAGAGTGGGTAGGGAAGGTGCAGAGAGAGAGGGGGACAGACGATCTGAAGCGGGCTCCACGCTGACAGCGCAGAGCCCAATGTGGGGCTCGAACCACAAACCACGTGAGATCATGACCTGAGCGGAAGTCAGATGCTCAACCAACTGAAGCACCCAGGCATCCCTCTCCTGGAGACCTCTTGAATCTGTTTTTAAGGCCATGCTATCGACCTAGATAGGAAATGTATGTCAGGTATGGGTCCCCATTACTTAAATTTTATCCCATCTTTAGCTGTGGGTGTGTAAGGATTGGATCTAAGCCTTATGCAAGTTGTAAACTGGCAAATAATTCCCATCTGAGGAAATGAGTGCAGATGAATTGATATGACACAAATCCAAGCTGACCAATTTAAGTAAAAACAAAATGTTAAGTCTTGAACCCGGTAATTCACGTAAGATGTTGGCCCTGGCCCGCAATGAGAAGCTGGTGTATTGTTCTAGGGGCCACCTAGCAGACTAGGGTGTCCATATTTGGGACAAGGTTAAGAACTTTACTTGAACACAAGTGTTAATTTGGGTTTATACCAATTCAGTAGTGCTCCACACTACCTTATAGTCAGATTCACCCAAGTGGCCTTTAAGTTAGTAATACTTCGGGCCCACCTGTACGGGTTTTGGTTATACTAGTTTTAGGATAGGGGCTCACATTTTTGTTCTAAGGGTCTTCCAGGTGATTCTGATGGGCAGCAATGGGTGAGAGCCAATCCTCTATGGTCTTGCTTCTAAAAGGCTTTCCTACTTCAACTGTGGTACGAGGACCCCTAGGCTCGGGTGTATTCATGTTCTGTAACAAATACAACAACTTGGTGTTGGTCTTAGTCTCCTTGGGCTTCCTGCTGTCAGAAAATACTACAGACCGAGCAACTTATAAACAACAGATATTTCTACTGGGAAGTCCAAGATGAAGGCGCTGGCAGATTCAGTGTCGGGTGAGAGCCAACTTTCTGGTTCAAAGACAGTGCCTTCTGGCTGTGCGTTCCCAGGGCAGAGGGGCTGAGGGAACTCTCTTGGACCTCTTCTTATTAGGGCACTAAACCCCTTGAAGACCTAATCCCTTCTCAAAGGCCCACCTCCTAATACTATCACCTTAGGGGTTAGGATTTTAACGTGGGAATTTTGGTGGGACACATTCACACAGTAATTGTCTTAAAACAGCACACAGGGGTCCCCGGGTGGCTCAGTTGGGTGAGAGTCTGACTCTTGATTTTGGCTCGAGTCGCGTCCCCAGGGTCCTGGAATCAAGCTCCAAGACCACGCTCAGTATGGATGGAGCCTGCTTAAAATTCTTTCTCTCTCCCCCTGTTCGTCTACCCCATTCATGTGCATTCGCTACGATAAAAACAAAAAAAAACCCCACATCATTTATTTCAGTTCTGGAAGTCAAAAGTGTGACATCATTACACTAGGCTGAAATGAAGGCATTGGCAGGGCCAGGCTCCCTCCAGAGGTCCTAGGAAAATCCATTTACTTGCCTTTTCTGGCTTCTAGAGTTGTGTCCTTTGCCTTGCGGCCCCTGCCTCCATCCTCAGGGCCATCGGCAGAGCATTCTGCTTCGGGGTCACGCCGCCTTGTGCTGCAGTCAGGTCCCCCACCTTCCCTTCTAGGGAACCTTGTGATTACATTCAGGGCCCCACCCAAGATCCCATCTGCAAAAAACCCTCTGCCAGAGAGGTGACATTCACAGGTGTCAGGTTTTAGGACCCTGAAAGCTCTGGAGGTCATTAGCCTACCACAAATAGCAGCAGATAGAACTCATGGAAATGCTGAATCCTGCCCCCCCCCCCCCCCCCCCGCCAACTGAATCAGAATCTGCATTTCAGACTTAACTACACACTAAATTGAAGCTCAGTCCCATGGGGTCCTACACCAGGAATTCTCCTATGATGAATTGAGTCCCCACATCGAATACACATTGAAGGGGTGTTTTCCTGAGAGCCTTTCCAGGTGGTGCTGGGTGACCAGATGACCAGTCATTTTCCCAAACCCCATAACTAAGTGCTCATCTAAACGACAGTGGTTTCCAGATTCTTGCTGAAGCCACCAGACCTAAGCACCAGG
>CM053562.1:33275368-33298273 GCA_028646485.1 Cryptoprocta ferox
GTAAATGCAACACCAGGGCACATAGATGAAAATAATGCATAGAAAATTAAACATGCATTTTTGACTAGCCAGAGAGTAATAAATCATACTACAACATCTTAATTCTTAGAAATGATGTCAGGAGTACCTCGGCTTCTAAACTGCCATTATTTAAAGTTCTGGAAGTCAGAGCATGAAATGTCGTGTTTAAGTCTGTTCTTTACATTTCATAAAACATTATGAAGTGTTTACCATTTTATGACAGCACCCTTTTTACTTAGGTTCAAGGACAGTCTAACTACAGTGTTCAGAGGGAAAATATGACAAGTCTAAAGAGTTATAAAAAGGTTAATGTTACTAAACTAGTCTAACATAAATAAAAGTAGTAGATATTTCTCATTTATTTATCAAGAAATCTTTATTTCCATTTAACTGTCACAATTATAGCTTTTTCTTCATTTTCTTTAACATATGTTGTGTGAACGATGTGAGCCTATGGAAAGTTTGCCACACCAGCGTGTTACAGGAAAAAACTAACCCAACCTGTAGCATTTTAAGGGTTTATGTATACCAGGTACAAGTAGAAAGAAACTTTCTCTACAAATGGCCACCAAAAATTAACACTACCCCATGGACAGCAAGTTGTGTTTTATGTATTTTAGCCTATATATAATCATAGCATTTAGGAAAGTGACCTCACCAGACTAGGAATCCTATTAAAAACTATACTGTCCACATGTAGCTACACATACTGCTTACATCTGCCATGGTATCTGCGCTACCAGAATAACTCCAAAAGTCAATTATTACCAATTTGTGACATGCTCTTTCTTCTCTATCTACACATAATTGAAATATATTTACATGTAAAACACTAGGGTCTCATAATACAAGGCTATCAATAAGCAAGATAGTACCTAGAGTATTCCCGTCTTTGGGTGGTGGTGTACTGGTAGTGGGAGCTCCTAGGGGGGGAAAAAATGAAAATAAGTTAACAAGAAAGTAATAAAGCTTAAAGACCTCCAAATTCAGAGGATTTGATTTTTCTCCTTTGTATAAAAACCCTTGTAATTTCGTTTTCCTTATATAAACTATATTAAATGTCTCCCATTAAAAGTAATATCATAATATATCATAAATTTGTATGTTATCAGTATTCTTCCAATCCAGTAACATTTCCTGTGATAATATTCTAAGGTATAGCAAGCGACTGTATCATAATTTGCCTATGGATTCAATGTGATTCTACTTAAAAGTAAAAATTTGGGGGCTTAATAAACTACTTAGATGTTGATCTGCAATAGAAGGAAACGCCAATATGATAGAGGCCATTTTTGAAAATGCAATCACTAGCATCTTTGGCGGTCAAAAACTGAAAGTTTTTCCCTTAAGATCAGGAACAAGACAAGATGCTTGTGTTTTCCACTTCATTTAACATAATATTAGAAGTTCTAGTCAGAGCAATTAGGCAAGAAAAAGAAATAGCATCCAAATTGGGAAGGAAGAACTAAAATGATCTCTATTCCAGATGATGTGACCTTTACATAGAAAACTCTTAAGGATCACACACACACACAACACACACACACACACAAACACACACACCCCTTATTAGAATAAGTGAATTCAGCAAAGTTGCAGGGCACAAAGTCAACACACTAAAATCAGTTGTATTTCTATATACTAACAATGAATAACCCAAAAAGGAAATAAGGAAAACCCCATTGACAATAGCATCAAAAAAGAACAAAATCCTCAGGAATAAAACAAGACGACGAAAAACTCATACACTGCAAACTACAAAACATTGTTGAAACAAACTGAAGATATAAATAAATGGAAAGACATCCCATGTTCATGAATTGGAAGACTTCCTATTATTAAAACGTTCATACTACACAAAGCAATCTACAGATTAAATGCAACCCCGATCACTATCTTGAATATGCATTTTGCAGAAACAGGAAAAACCAACCTATAATTCATATGGCATCTCATGGGACTAAGAATAGCCAAGATAACTCTTTTTTTTTTTAATGTCTGTTTATTTTTGAGAGAGAGAGAACATAAGCAGGGGAGGAACAGAGAGAGAAGCGGGTAGAGGATTCGAAGCAGGCTTCATGCTGACAGCAGAGACACCAACATGGGGCTCAAATTCATGAACCTTGAGATCATGACCTGAGCCGAAGTCAGACGCTTGATCGACTTCACCCAGGGGCCCCCAAGATAATCTTGAAGGAAAAAAAAAAAAAAGAGCCAAGTTGAGAGGACTCACGTTCCTGATTTTCAAATTTACTACAAAGCTACAGTAATCAAGCAGGGTGGTACTGACAGAAAGACAGACACAGACTAATGGAGCAGAATAGAGAGCCCAGGAATAAACCCTTATGTCTGTGGTCAAATGATTGTCCACAAAGGTGCTAGGAATATTTAATGGAGAAAGGGCAAAATTTTCAACAAATGGTTCTTAGAAAACTGGATATCCAAACACAAAAGAATGAAGTTGGACCCTCACTTTACACTATACACAAAAATTAATTCAAAACGGATACAAAACTAAAATAGGGCTACAAGTATAAAACGTTTCAAAGAAAACATATAGAACAAGCTTATGTGATGCTGGTGGATCTGGCACTGATTGCTTGGATGTGATACCAAAAGCACAGGCAACCAAAGAAAAAAGATAAACTGGGCTTCATGAAAAATGTAAGACTTTTGTCCATCAATGGATGCTGTCAACAGAGTGAAAAGGCAATGCACAGAATGAGAGGAAACATCTACAAATCATACACCTGCTAAGACATCAATACACAAAATATATAATGAACTCCTAAAACTCGGTAACAAAAAACAAGCTGATTAAAAAATGGGCGAAGACTTTGAAAAGACATTCCTCCAAAGATCTGCAAAAGACCAAGAAGCACATGAAAAGATGATTAATCAATCACTAATCATTACGGAAACGCAATACAAGCCACAAAGAGATACCACTTCACATGAACTAGGATGTGTACTGGGTTATTATCAAAACCCAGGAAAGAATGAGCGCTGCCAAAGAGGTGGAGAAATTGGAACATTTGTGCATCACTGATGGGAATGTAACATGGTGCAGCCACTGTGGAAGATATAAGGCTGATCCTCAAAACAGTAAACACAGAATCACCATATAACCCAGCAATTCTACTTCTAGGTATACACTCCACCAAAACTGAAAAAGAGGGCCTCAGACAGTTACTCAGGTGCTAATATTCAGAGAAACATTATCCAGAATAGCCAAAAGGTAGAAACAACCCAAGCATCTATCAACAGATGAATGGATAAACAACATAAGGTACATAATACAATGGAATATTATTCAGCTGGAGAAAGAAATAAGTTCTGATCCATGGTACCCCCAAACCAAGAGCACACTGTGTACACTGTATGTTCGCCAACTTGACAATAAATTATATTTAAAAAAAAAAAGAAAAAGAAAACATTATGCTAAGTGAAATAATCCAGAATACACGAGGTAACTGAAATAAGCCAGAAATGATTCCGGTTCTATGAGGTATTTGCAATAGTCAAATTCATAAAGACAGAAAGTAGAATAGTGGTTACCAGGGCTGGAGGGGGTCAGGAAGAGATGGAGAGTTATTGCTTACTGGGTATAAGGATCCAGTTTGAGATGATGATGAAAACGTGTTAGAGATGCAGATAGTAGTGATGGTTGCAAATAATGTGCATACACTTAATGCCACTGAAATATACATTTAAAATGGTAATAAAAGTTTATCTAGAAAAATTAACATACCGAATGGTCTAAACATTTCTGAAAATGAAGTGTTCTGCCTGATATTAAAACATATCATAGTTCCATAGTAAAAAAATGATTTGTGCATAGAGTTCAAGGCCACAGAAGAATGACTAGGATACCCATGAATTTAATATGTAATAAAAACTGGCACTTGAAAAGAGTTGGAGAAAAAACAACTAATTCAACAAGTGTTGCTACTTTGCCACTGGGTAGGGGTGGGTGGAGCGGAGAGGAGCCCTACATCACGCCACATACCACATACCACAGTAAATTTCAGATGCACCGATGATGTAAATGCAGAGAAAGTAATCAGAACGCATGGCAGAAATGTTAATAGATTTCAGCGTGAGGAAGGACTAAAGCTTTTATAAAGAAGACAAAATACACATAGCCTTTAGGGAAAAGATCAATATATACAACTACTTGTTAATATAAAACTTCTACATATATAAAAGATCCCTGATAGGAGAATAGTTATGTAAACTGTGGTGTATTTTAAAGTCACCATTAAAAGGATGGGATATAATAATCTAAATACAACCCCAATCCATGAAGTGGAAAAAGTGCAAGTTTCAGAAAAACATGAACAGCATGGTGCCATTTTTATGTAGGAATAAAGAAAAAAACCCCACCAAAGTATGTATAACTACACATAAAAGGATGCTTATGTACAGAAATAGATAAAAAGAAACCCTAAACTATTAAGTGGTTAATTCAAGTAATGGACTAGAGAAAGAGAATGAGAACTAACCTTTTATTCTATATACTCTTGTAATGTTTGAAAATTTATAAGCTTATATTTATATACTACTTCTGTATTACAGTTACAAGCAGTGAGGCGCCTGGCTCAGTTGGTGCAGCGTCCGACTCTTGATTTCAGCTCATGTCATGATCCCAGAGTCGTGGGTTCAAAACCCCTGTCAGGCTTGGCACTGAGTACGGAGCCTGCTTAAGATTCTCGCTCTCGCTCTCTCTCGCTCTCTCTCTCTCTCTCTCTCTCTCTCGGGGCGCCTGGGTGGTTCAGTCGGTTAACATCTGACTTCGGCTCAGGTCATGATCTCATGGCTTGTGAGTTCGAGCCCCGCGTTGGGCTCTGTGCTGACAGCTGAGAGCCTGGAGCCTGCTTCAGATTCTGTGTCTGTCTCTCTGCCCCTCTCCAGCTCTCACGCTGTCTCTCTCTCAAATGTAAGTAAACATTAAAAAAATTATATAAAAAAAAGATTCTTGTTCATTCTCTCTCTCTCCCTATCTCCCCCCACCCCCGGCCCCTCTCACCCACTTGTGTGTTCTCTCTCTAAAATAAAAAAAATTAAAAAATTATGAAAAGCAATCTATAGCTAAGAGTATAAAAATCTTAAAAGAAAACTGACTAGTAAAATTAAAGCAAAGAAAAAAACGCAGAAAAAAACTGTTCACTTCCTATTAACCGGGCTTTCATTTATAATGAGTTAGGACATGGGGTGCCTGGGTGGCTCAGTCGGTTGAGCGTCTGGCTTCGGCTCAGGTCATGATCTCACGGTTCGTGGGTTCGAGGCCCGTGTCAGGCTCTGTGCTGACAGCTAGCTCAGAGCCTGGAGGCTGTCTTCGATTCTGTGTCTCCCTCTCTCTCTGACCCTCCCCTGCTCGCACTCTCTCAAAAATAAATAAAATATTAAAAAATTTTAAAAAATATATAATGAATTAGGACAAATTGAGAAAAATATTGTAGAAATCTAATAGAAAAATGAACAAAGGAAATGCGAATTAATGTCATTATTTTTAATGCACCGCCTTATAAAGCCCTTAACAATGTAAGTAGGATAAAGAGCGCTGAACCTGGATGACTTGAGCCCGGATGGCTTGAACCCGGAGTCGTGGTGGTACGAGGAAGCTCAGATTCTGAAAAAATTAATGTTTCAATTCACCAAATTTATTAATACAAAATTATGGATTTAATTTTGAATTGGACTTTAAAAAGATTATTTCCCAAAGTGAAAAATACATACTTTTTGAACTTTGTAATTCTACTTCTGAGAATTTAAACTAAATATCTATTTGCACAAGTACATCAGAATGTATGCATAACAATGTTTGCTATAGCTTTATATTTTAAAATGGAAATCCCAGAAGTTAACTGACAATAAATCACAAAAATAATGTGTTCAGAGATAGGAACTCTGGAGGATATTTCCTTTCAACCATGGCAAAAGAATCTTGCAGCTCTTAGGCAGAGTAGCTCATTAGCAGAACGTGCAAGATTCATTTCAGTGAATAAGACTATTCCTGCCTTTCAGTGGCCAAGAAATTTAGTTGCTATTGCCAAATAAAAATGCCAGTAAAGAGAAAAAAAATTAGTGTATGAGGTGAGGAGGTTAGTGGAGGTGAGGGATGGAAATACAGGTCTTATTCTAGAGATAGCAGAAATTTCCCAGTTTAAACTGTGCTACAAAAAACAAAAACAAAAACAAGTAAAACAAAACAAAACAAAATCCAAAACTAAATTGGTTGTAGTCCAGCAATTAAAACACAGTTCTGGACCAGGAAGTTACCCTAAAGGACCCAACAGATCACTTCTGAAAGGAATAAAACATCAAAGTCAAAAGCACAGAAAATATACATGTTAAAAAACAGAGGCCAAGGACCTTCCTCTTCACTAATAATAGTTTGAGTGATGTCATGTAAACTGCCTTTAGGAGTTTCCCACAGGCACTGTGCTGTTTTAAATGAATCCCATGAAGGGGCGCCTGGGTGGCTCAGTCAGTTGAGCGTCAGACTTCAGCTCAGGTCATGGTCTCGCAGTTCGTGAGTTCAAGCCCCAAGACTGGACTGTGCTGACAGCTCGGAGCCTGGAGCCTGCTTTGGTTCTGTGTCTCCCTCTCTGCCTCTCCCCACACCTCTCTCAAAAATAAACATTAAAAAATTTTAAATGAATCACTCATTAAGGAAGGCATTAAATCATTTTACAGGGGTGCCTGGGTGTCTCAGTTAGTCAAGAGTCTGACTTGATTTACGCTCAGGTCATGACCTCACAGTTGTGAGATCAAGTCCCGCACTGGGCTCTGTGCTGACAGAGTAAAGCCTGCTTAGGATTCTCTCTTCCTCCCCCCGCCCCTCTCTTGTTCAAGCATTTTACAAATACATGTAAAGTTTACATAACTTTCCCAAGTGTACATACCTGTTTATATCTGCATACTATGGAAAATAATTTTAGAATCGCTAACAACTTAAAATGGCTATCCATATGTTCTTCCTCCTTTCGTTACTAAACATGATAAATGTGCGTAAAACGTTAGAGATTTAGAAGATTGTGAAAAATATAAGCAGGAAGGTACTAAACCTGAGACACTCGGAATTGGAGGGTTTGTACTGGGAGGAGTAGTCGACACTGGAAAACAAAATAATGTAGACGTATCAAATGCTTGGGGTCACTGCTGGTATTTGCACCCGGAATTTAAAAGAGTTTTGGAAAATATAAGCAGGAAGGTACTAAACCTGAGACACTCGGAATTGGAGGGTTTGTACTGGGAGGAGTAGTCGACACTGGAAAACAAAATAATGTAGATGTATCAAATGCTTGCGGTCACTGCTGGTATTTGCACTCAGAATTTAAAACAGTTTTGGAAAATATTAGCAGAAAGTTACTAAATCAGAATGATTCAAAATTGGAGGACTAGCATGGAGAGGAAGCAGTACTGGAAAAAAAAGAATGCAGACTGGATTAGCACCCCCCTAATCCCAAATCACTGCTTTCTTTTCACTTAAATGAATTATACCTTTCTTTTCTTTTTTTAATTTTAATTCAAGTTAGTTAACATACAGTGAGTGTTGTCTTGGCTTTAAGAGTAGAACCCAATGATTCATTGCTTACATATGACACCCAGTGCTCATCCCAACAAGCGCCCTCCTTAATGCCGGGCATCCATTTACCCCCTCTCCCACCCACCTCCCCTTCATTTTTACACATAAAAGAAGCCATACGAGAGAAATTTATATACCTGTGTGACATACGTAACATGCAAAGACCCTATGAACACACGCACAATCACAACAGCAGAATTCTTCTGTGAATTCTGTAATACATCTGTCATGGAAATGAGTAGAAGGCAGAGTCCAATACTACAATTGTTCCGTTTCACCTATTTTTGGCATCATTGTTATTTAATGTCAAAGAAACAAAATTTAAAAAAAGAGAGAAAGAGAGAGAGAGAAGGAAAAAGACACCCACTGTACCTTTATAACACATTGGGGCTGCCGGCTGCCAAGTACTGTCAGGGCCACAGACGGCTCTGTTGGTTCCGTTATAGGTATAACCCGGTAAGCATGAAAACACAACTGCTGCCTGGTAATAGTATTTACTTCCAAAGCCTGATACCAGCTTTCCATTGGGGGGTTCAGGATGTGGACATCTGACCACTGAAAAGTAAAGAAACTCCAGAATTAATGGAAAGCTGTTTTCACAAAGGAAAAAAAAAAAAAAGTGCACAGTAGTAATTTCTAGCAAGAAGAAATGAATGAAAGGCAAGGTGTTAATTAAAAGAAACAAAAAAATTACCCAAGAAACCTTTATGTGTATGTACATTTTAATGCCAGGGAAAAGGATTTAGAGAAATCTGTAACTTTTTTCCACTTAGAAAACACTGCCATTTATTGGCTTTCCTACATTGTTTTTCCATTACTTGACAAGTTTTGAGAAAGGTCTGGCGATCAAATACAAATCCAGGGCAAGTTCAAGAGCAACTTTTGATCTTTGTTAGCTCTAGGGATTTTAATTCATCACTTTTTTTATTTGAGAGAGAGAGAGAGAGAGAGAGCGCGAGCGAGCACGAGCAGAAGAGAGAGGAAGAGAATCTTAAGCAGGCTCCGTGCTGAGCAACTTGGGGCTTAATCTCAAAATCCTGGGATCACTACCGGAGCTGAAATCAAGTGTCTGATGCTTAACCAAATGAACCTCCCAGGCGCCCCCAGCTGTTGGTATTTTTTTTTTAAAGGTCATGCTGACACTGATTGCAGTACGCTGTTTTTCTAGAAAGATAAGAAAGACTTTTCTGAGGTCGTACTTGAGTTGAAATTTAAGAGTTGAAAACCAAGTAGCCATGCAAAGATATGCAAAAAGGAGTTCTCAGGTAGCAACAACATACATAAATGGGATATTCAAGAAACAGAAAAGCCAAAGGAGTTAGGGCAGTGTTTTCCAAACATCTTGGCCTGCAAGCCAGAGATCAAAAAGACACATTTCACCTTGTAAAGCAGTATATAAGCACACAGGCCTGAAACACAAGTCAGCCTCATGCCAGCGTGCTCTGCGACTTCCCCTTCTGCTCCACCTCTTAAGAAGTAAACTACTGCTCGTGACCTGATTGATTTCAGAATCTATTAATTAATCTACTAATTTATCTTTTTGCCATTGTGCTAAACTACTGTTAACTGCACTAATGATTTCCCTTAAGTTTGCTAGACATGATTTACATGCAGTAAAGCTCATCCTGTTAAGCATACTGCTGTATGAGGTGTGACAAAGGCAAATAATCATGGAATTACCACAATAAAGACACAGAAAAGTTCCACTGCCCCCCAATATTTCCTCATGCCGCTCTGTAATCAACCCTTACCACCCCCCACAGACACCTTCAGCAACCAGCCAAACACTGACCTGTTTTCTATTGGGATAGAGTTGCTTTTCTAGAATGTCATAATAAGCTTAATTTTTTTTTTTTTTTTTTTAGTTTCTTATGGTGGAAGCTTAGATCATGGGATTGAGACTTTTCTCTTCTAATATAAGTATTTCAGGCTACAAATATTCTTCCAAGCAATGCTTTTGCTGTATCCCACAAATGGTGATATTTTGATATGTTGTGTTTTCATTTTTATTCAATTCAAAACACTTTCCAATTTTCCTTGTGACTTCTCCTTTGACTCATGGGTTGGTTAGAAGTGTCTAATTTTCAAATCTTTGGGGCTTTTAGAGATATCTTTGATTTCTACATTTTATTCCATTGTGATCTGATATTACACTCTGAATGACTTCAATTAAAAACACTTTTTTAACTATCATATTGCACAGAATATGGTATTAGAAAATGTTCCATGTGTACCTTGTGTGCCCAAACAGAGTAAATATTTTGCTGGTCCCTTTCTTCTAATAACCATCAAATCCCCTCCTGTGTCTCCCTGCATTAGGTCACTCTCGAGACCCTTTTACATTAATTTTCAAATATGTTTTGTCTAGAATTTATTATTCTTGTTTGTGAGACAGTTAATCTTCTACAACTTACTCTACCGTTTCCTATAGCCCAAACTCTCAAATATCTTGTAATAGAAGATAAAACTGTTATTTTTAAGCCAGTGTGTGCTATCTTCTTTTTTTTTTTTTTTTTGATGTTTCCAAGAAAAAAAAAATCCTAACTCATGCATACACAGAGGAGTTCACGATGTATAAATGAAAATGCTAAGAACATGTAGGGTAAGGGCTGGGGAACTCTATAAACAGAACTATTTTTGAGTCAGTTTGACCTGTATTAAATTAAATTAGAAACCAATTTAACAGGGGGAACAAGCACATGGGGCCATTTTGTTTATTTGTAGGTAAGTATCTACCAAGTGTTTCCAAAATATTTACAAACGAAGAAGGAAGAAAATGGAAATAATACCTTTACACTGAGGAGGGTCACTACTCCAGTCGCCATTCCCAGTACAAACAAGTGTGGTCTCTCCAATAAGTGAATATGGATCTGGTCCAGTTGACTGATGACATCTGTAAGTTACCACTTCATTATATTCATATTCCTCCTTGCTAATGCTGTATTCCCCATTTGGTATCGTTCCAGGTGGTGGACACAAAATCCCTTAAAAAGTGGGGAAGAAAAAAAAAAGGACATGAAAGGCAAAAGGAAAGGAAAAGATGAAGATGACATTAGTGAAGTACTATGTACTGTCCTCAATAAATTCATTAACACATGATTTCTACAAGCTGGCTATAGATCCAATATCCATTCACAAGAAAGTTTCTGTGAGAAATGTATTATCCCAAATTCAAACCATTAATATAGACATGAACTTTTAGAATAAAACTCATTTTCTTAAATACATATATAACATACCTATATGAAATACCTATGTTTATCTGGAAAACCATTCTAAGTTCTCATCATGAGAGATGCTGACGATTTAATGAGAACATATGCTTGTGATTAAAAATAGAACTCAGTGCTAGTTGAGAAATGCTTTATAATTTATAAATACTCTTGACACGTGAACAACTTAGGGGTTAGGAGAACTGATTCCCTGCACAGTTGAAACTCCTATCTTTTGATTTCCCCAAAACTTAACTACTAATAGCCCACTATTGACCAAAGGCCTTACCAAGAACATAAACAGTTGATTAACACATATGTTTTATGTTATATGTATTATATACTGTGTTCTTATAATTAAACAAGCTAGATAAAAGAAAATGTTATTAAGAAAACCATAAGGAACAGGGAACACATTTACAGTACTGTACTGTGAAAAAACCACAAGTAAGTGGATCCACAGAGTTGAAACCCGTGTTTTTCAAGAGTCAACTGTATAACAATTCATTAAATTGATGGTTCACAGTATGGAAATATTATTGTCTGCTTTCACTTTCATCCATATGAGTCTATGGTAAAATTATCCAGATACTACAAATTATGTGATAACACCACAGACTGAATCCAGACATCTTCCTTTAAGCCAGATTTTGAAGAGATTTGTGAAAATGTAAATCAATGCCCCTATTCCATTTCTTTTGGAAAGTTCTGCTTTTTAAAATTTATTTATTTATTTTTTGATGTTTATTTTTGATGGTGAGACAGAACACAAGCAGGGGAGGGGCAGAGAGAGAGTCAGATAGCATCTGAAGCAGGCTCCAGGCTCCGAGCTATCAGCACAGAGCCCAACGTAGGGTTCGAACTCAGGAGCCATAAGATATGACCTGAGCCGAAGTTGGATGCTTAGCCAACTAAGCCACCCAGGCGCCCCAAAAATTCTGTTTTAAAAAATTTGTTGGGGCACCTGGGTGGCTCAGTCAGTTAAGTGTCTGACTTCTGCTCAGGTCATGATCTCGCTGTTCATGGGTTTGAGCCCCGTATTGGGCTCTGTGCTGACAGCTCAGAGCCGGGAGCCTGCTTCAGATTCTGTGTCTCCTCTCTCTGCCCTTCCCCTGCTCATGCTGTGTCTCTCACAAATAAATAAACATTAAAAGAAATTGTTGCATATATTAACATGCATTGACTTTACAGTTCTTAAAAGTGAATTAATAAATAGTTATTTTTAAAACTTCTCAGTTTTAATTCCAACATAATATCAATAGACATACCCCACATAGGAAAACCTCTTTGTGGTTTTTATTAATTTAAAGGCTTATAAAGGGATCCCAACAGCAAAATTTTAAGGACTAATCCTCTAAATTCTAAAGAAAGAATATACTTACTACTACATAGGGGGGGATTATCACTCCAAGTCACTGCATTATTGTCAACATTAGAAAGTTCACAATAAAGAATTTTTGGTCCAAGTAATCGATAACTAGAAAAGAAAAGAAGTTACTGGATTCTTCAGCAGTTAACAAGATGTACATGACAATGAAAAAACATTTTACATGGCTGTTTTTCTACACTACAGTAGCTTGAGGAAGAAGTTCCTTAAGTGACATATAATGAGAATGTTAACCATAGCTGCAATTTAACCAAATAAAGAATTTCTGCACTGAAATATACATGGACCTAGAGCAAAGATTTCTTAATAAATCTGTCATACATGCCAGTCTGGCCTCTTTGCTATCTCCAGCAATCACATTACACATTCACTTCTATGCTCCTGCCATTCTTCTCAGTAAGGACAACCACCAAGTAGAGAGATGAAGCCCTAGAGCTTGCCTGCCTGGATCTGAGACCCAGCTCCATGACTCACTTTCTGTCTGAGCTCAGGCAAGTCCCTTAATGTGTCTCTTGTTCGGCTTCCTCATCTGGGCAAAGAGGATAATAGCATATACATCATGGAGCTGTTTTGAGGACTAGATGAGTTGCCATCTGGAACACAGCAAGTATTAGGTGAGTTTTAGTTCTTACTAATGTTTAGATCGGAGTATCTGTTTTTATAAATGCTTATTTATTTTGAGGCGGGGGAGAGGCAGAAATAGAGGGAGAGAGAAGCTCGCTGACAGCGCAGAGCCCAATGTGGGGCTATATCCCATGGACCATGGGATCAAAGCCGAAACCAAAAGCTGGCTGTTCAATGGACTGAGCCACTGAGGTGTCCCCACAGTATCTTTTGAAGAAGGAATAGCTCAGGAATATGCTTACTCATTATCTTCTCTGATTTCAATTCATAGTACTCTCGTCCCCTAAACTCTCATTGTAATGATCATGAATGATGATATTTATTTGGTACTATTCATCTACTACTTTGCTTTGACATCTTTAGGTATGTATTTTGTTTCTCAATAAGGCTACAACTTCTTGGAGAAGAGGTCTTAACTTTTTAGTATCCCTTAAAGTGCCTAACAAGCTATCTCTAAATAACTACAGACACTCATACCTCATTTTATTGCATTTTTTAGGGCACTTGGCAGATACTGTATTTTTTTTTTTTTAACAAACTGAAGGTCTGTGGCAACCCTACAACATTCAAGTCAATCAGGACATTTTTCCAACAGCGTTGGCTCGTGTTGTGTCTCTATGTAAATAAACTATTTTTAAATTAATGTATGTACATTGTTTTGTTTTGTTTTTATATAATGCTATCGCACATTTAATAGACTCCATTATGGTATAAACCTAACTTTTATATGCACTAGAAGACCAAATAATTAATTTCACTCACTTTTTTGAAATACTTGCTTTATTGAGGTGGTCTGGAACTCTGAGGTATGCCTGTAGTGACAGCAGGGTCCAATAGTTTTACTTGACCAGGTTAAAAAACAGACAGTGAAACTGCCTGTTTTTGCTTCTAGCTGAAGTTTCCCCCAAGGCTCAATCACTGATTCTCTATTATAATGTATTAGGAGATTATTCTGGAACAATGGCAAGGTGGTAAGCACCAGGAATCTGTCTCTGGATCTAGAGGACAACTGCACCCTTAGGATCTATGTGACGTAAATATTTTGGAACTAGGGAGTCTGCTTACAACTTCCCAGGAAAGACTTGGACAGGTAAACTGCACTGATTTCAGTCAATTTCATCTTAGCACAGTATCAGGTACCCATCCCCCACCCCCAGCAGACAGCTGTGCATGTGTTCTTGCAGCAGCTTAGAAGCAGTCTGAGAGATCCAAGGTGGGCAAAAAGGACTCTGTCCTCCAAAGAGCAGGGATCTGTGCTCTTATCACTGAATTCTGCTTCTGATCACAGAGAAGTGGTGAGGTAGGCAGTTACTGTTGTCACACCTGCCCCTTACTCTTGTAAGCCCCCTTCTACCTGCCTGAAGTGACTTCTATGGGATTAAACATCCAGCGCCCTCTGCTCCTCATTTCATTTTTCATTTTTCCCCTCTCAGGAGCCAGACATTGAAGACTAGAACACTGAAGAACAATTGCAGATGTGGGAAAAAGTAAAAGTGAATGTGCATACCCAGAGAAAGGCCAGAAAAAAACAAAAGACAGAAAACCTAAAACAAAACCAACATGAAATTTGAGAGTTGAAAAGTATAGTAACTACAATGAAAAATTCACTAGGGACTTAAATACAGATTTGAGCATGCAGAAGAAAGGATTGGTAAAGAGAGGGCAATGGAAATTATGGAGTCAGAGGAGCAGAAAGAGAAAAGATTGAAGAAAAGTAAACAACCAGAGGTACTTTTGCAACACCAATATGCTAGCCAACATATATGCTGTAAGACAATCGGAAGAAGATAGAAAGGGCACAGAGAATATCTGAAGAAATAATGGCTGGAAACTTTCCAATTTTGATGAAAGTTGTGAACATAAATATCTAATATGCTCAACAAACTCCAAGTAAGATGAATGCAAAGAGACCCCCACTAGGAAACATAAGAAACTTTCAAAAGACGAAGACAAAGAGAATCTTGAAAGCTGGGAGAGAGAAGTGAATCATCGCCTATGAAGGATCCTAAATAAGATTATCAACAGATTTCACATCAGGACTTAGAGGACAGAAGACAGTGGTTGGACTGAAATCTCAAAGGGCTAAAAGAAAAAGAATTGGCAACCAAAATTCCTCTATCCAGTAAAACTGTCCTTCAAAAATTAGGGAAAAATTAATACTTCCCCAGAAAAAAGTCTGAGGGAGTCTGTGACCAACAGATTTCATTTGCAGAAAATGTCCAAGAGAGTCTACAAGGGAAATGAATGGACACTAAAAAGTAACTTGAAACTATATGGATAAAGATCTCAATGAAAATAAATATCTGGGCAATATTAAAAGCTAGTATTATTGTAACAATGGTTTGCAAGTAAAATTTTTGTTTTCTATATGATTTAAGACACCAATCTTTTAGAAGAAAATAATTAGTGCAGAAGCTAGTATTATAATTATTAGTGTAGAGATCTGTATGGCATCAACAACCAAAAGGGATGGGGATAAAGTTTAAATGAGCAGTTTTTATAATTTATAGAGGCTAACCTGGTATAAATTCAAACTGGAATGCTATGAGTGTAGGATGTTAACTGTAGTCCCCGTGGTAACTATACACAAATAGCTGGAGAAGATACACAAAAGGAAATAAGAGGAATTTAAATAGTTCACTATGAAAATCAACTAAACAAAAAATAAAACAGTAATACAGGAAATGAGGGACATAAAACTGTCTAAGGCATATAGAAAAAAATAGCACAATTTCAGAAGTGTCTCCTTGCCAGTAATTACTTTAAATGTAAATGGATTAAATTCTCCAATCAAAAGACAGCGATCAGCAGAATGTAAAAGAACACATGATCCAGCAGGACCTGAATGACTCAGTTGAGCATCTGACTCTTGATTTTGGCTCAGGTCATGATCTCACAGCTTGTGGGATCAAACTGTTGTTGGACTGCATGCTGACAGCACATAGTCTGCTTAGGATTCTCTCTCTCCTTCTCTGACCCTCCCCCATTTACAATCTTTCACTCTCTCTCAAACTAAACCCAAAGCTAGCAGAAGGGAGTAAGTACTAAAGATTAGAGAGGAGATAAATAAAATAGAGGAGAAAAGCCAAAAGTTGGTTCTTTGTAAAAGCCAACTGAGTTTACAAACCTTAGTTAGATGGACTAAGAAAGAAAGAAGGCTCAATTTATTGAAATCAGAAATGAAAGTGGGAACATTACTCTCAATTCTACATAAATACAAAATATAATAAGAGAGTTCTATTAAAAATTTTGTACCAACAAATTGGATAACCTAGATAAAATGGACAAATTCCTAGAAATACAAAGCCTACCAAAACTAACCATGAAGAAACAGAAAATATGACTACTTACTCATCTATAACTAGTAATGAGATTGAATCAGTAATAGAAATTTTCCCAATAAAGTAAAACCCCAAACACGATGGTTTCATGGGTGAATTCTACCAAAGTTGAAAAGCATAATAACTACAATGAAAAATTCACTAGGGACTTAAATATAGATTTGAGCATGCAGAAGAAAGAATTGGTGAAGAGAGGGCAATGGAAATTATGGAGTCAGAGGGGCAGAAAAAGAAAAGATTGAAGAAAAGTAAACAACCAGAGGTACTTCTGCAACACCAATATGCTAGCCAACATATATGCTGTAAGACAATCGGAAGAAGATAGAAAGGGCACAGAGAATATCTGAAGAAATAATGGCTGGAAACTTTCCAATTTTGATGAAAGTTGTGAATATAAATATCTAATTTTATCTATTTATTCCTGGATGCAAGGATGGCTTAACATATGAAAAATGATCGATGTCATATACCACATCAGCAGAATGGACAAAAACCACATAATTATGTCAACTGATGCAGGAAAAGCGTTCGACAAAATTCAACACTCTTTCATGGTAAATATACTCAATGAACTAGGAAGACAAGAAAACTACCTTAATAAAGGCCATTCATGAAAAACCCATAGCAAATATTATACTCAATAGTGAAAAACTGGAAACGTTTCCTCTATGATACAGAATAAGTCAAGGATGCCTGTTTTTACCATTTCTATTCAACATAGTACTGGAAGTTCTAGCCATAGCAATTAGGCAAGAAAAAGAGATAAAAGACATCCAAACTGGAAAGGAAGAAGTAAAATTATCAGTTTGCAGATGATGTGATCCTATCTATAGAAAACCCTAAAGATTCCACCAGAGCAAAACAAGTGTTAGTAGCACTAATGAGTTCAGCAAAGTAGCAGGATAAAGGTCAATATAAAAAAATCAGATGCATTTCCATATTGTATTCCATTTATCTTCTGAGTGAACATTTTTCATAAATGCCCAGTATCCCCAATATATACTATTGAAGGAACCCTTATAGAACAAAGGCTATTACTCTTTTTTTTTTTTAAGTTTATTTATTTTTGAAGGAGAGAGAGACAGAGTGTGAGTGGGGGAGGGGCCGAGAGAGAGGGAGACCCAGAATCCGAAGCAGGATCCAGGCTCTGAGCTGTCAGCACAGAGTCTGATGTGGGGCTTGAACTCATGAGCCTTGAGATCATGACCTGAGCCGAAGTTGGACACTTAACTGACTGAGCCACCCAGATCCCTCAAAAGCTGTTATTCTTAAGTGCTCCATACCTTTTTTTGAGATACTTAACCTTTGTAACAATCACAAAATTCTAACTAACAGAACTCCATCAACATCAAGTTAACCAGGTGAATTTTGGTCTGGTCTCAAAACAAGAACGTCTTCAGCTGGCAATTTGGTCTCTCATTTCTATAAGCACAACTTCAACTGAGAATTGGCCATTTTAAATAGGGTGCACTTTGTTGTAAAAAATGAAGTCACCATTGTTAATGCTTACAATAGGTTTATAGTAAATATGGTAAATATTATAGAATTTTGCTTTTCTTCAATGTAAATTTCTTTCTACTAATTACACATCTTTTCAGTTTCCATAAAAAGCCCAAGCCTTGTTAGGTGATAAGTACAACTTGTTACATGGGAAGAAAATGCAATCAACTTTATGGGAATGCTTAAGAAGAGAAGCAAAACAAAAATGGAATTAGGAATATTTATCTTATTTCCTCCAAGGAACAACTTACTTACCCTTCATTACAAGCATAGTGAATCTGTGATCCAAAGAGAAAACTTCCATTTATGCTGATTACATGGCCATTTACGGGATCTCCTGGATGTGGACATGATTTTTCTAAAAGAAAATTTTCAAATTTGTTGTTTCATGTCAAATTTCAAAATACTTAAAATGAAATCAAAATTCTGCATTGCTCATCTGAATTCATGAGAGTATTTTCTATTTTTGACTATTATAAGGCCAACCTTAAGATTCACACTTAGCCAGGTAACCAACTGCCAAGAAAAAGATTCCTTGGGGGTTTTTCAAAGACTGAAAAACTACATTGCTATGGAAAACCTACATTCACATGAGAAAACAATTATGCACTAGCGGAATATGCAATCTCAAATGTGTGAAATCTCTAGAGCAATAAAAAAAAAAATCTATACACTTACTTGTACAAGCTTCCTGGAGAGGTGTCCATGTGTTATTAGGGTGACAAACAGAAGACATGGGAAGAAAAGGTATAATACGCTTGTATCCTGGGCGACACTGAAATTGCACTATTTCCCCGGGACTATAAGTGTCTTTAAAAGCAGTTGGCCTCATAGAGGTGTAATGTGGAGCGTCACATGCATCTAGGGATAAGAGAATGAGAACATGAAAATGAAGTATTTTCTCTCTTTTACCAACCAGGGACTGTGGTCTCCCAGCAGGAAGGTAATACAGAATAAATAAAAAAATCCAAGATTTTAAATGATTCTTCCATTCCTTTACCCAAGTTGTGATAGTAGTAGAGGATGTGCCTTGCTCATTTTAAATGAAAATAGTATCCTACTAGGTTTTGATTTGTTGGGGAATAGGATAAATTTTCTTTCAACGGTAAGTTGAAGAAACAAAATCACTGGTTTTCATCTTAATGATATATGTAGATAAGCATCCTTCCCCACCTTTTTCTAAATTCATTTCAAAACTCACCTCTCCTCAGGGTGCCTGGGTAGCTCAGTTGGTTAAGGGTCCGACTCTTGGTTTCAGCTCAGGTCATGATCTCATGGTTTTGTGAGATCGCGGGTCCTGAGCCTGCTTGGGATTCTCTCTCTCCCTCTCTCCCTCTCTCTCTCTCTCTCTCTGTCTCTCTCTCTCTCTCTCTCTCTCTCTGCCCCTCCCCAGCTCAGGCTGTCTCTTTCAGAAATAAAATAAACTTAAAAAAAAATAAAACACATCAAAACTCGCCCTTCCTCTGAGAAGCCTTCTGTAGTATATATAGGTCTGAATACTCTTCCATAGCCTGAAACAAACTAATAATAACTTGTCGCTTCAGGCTTAGTGTCCTCTCAGAAGGCAAATTCCTAGAGGTCAGGGATCATATGTCTTCTTTTTCTAGTACTGTACCCAATGGGTGCTTAAGAAATGCTATACTAACAAGCGATTATTAAATAAGCATTATGTATTTCATAGGTCAAAATAAATATGCACTAAAGTCTTTCAAAACACAAGACTTCATCCCTTGTTTCGTATTAGTGAACTGAGCATTTTATAAGTGAATAGATTCCATTTAAATATCAAAATTTACTACTCTGAATTACTTTCTTTAAAGTTTATTTATGTACACTTAATGTGGGGCTCAAACTCATGACCCCAAAATCAAGAGTCACAGGCTCTTCTGACTGAGCCACCCAGGCGCCACTCAAAACTGACTACTCTGAATAGCACTACATGAAAAAAATGTTGCTTTGGGGGGCATTATTTTAAGTATAATTTCATCTTCCTCCACTGATCAATGGAGCACGCATTCCTTCAGAAGCTCTCTGAATGCAGCTGTCTGGGCTGTTTATCCAGTATACACGTCCAGGAGTGCTAAGATATCATTACGCTTTTAGAATTTTTAGGGGACAAGGGGAGTTTTTTTTTTTTCCCCTCCCTAGAATAGCGTCATTTCTACCTCAGCAATTCCTCTTTCCTTTTGATTAACCATGAGCTTGAAAAGCAAACAGATCTGTCATAAAAATTATGTAATATAACATGATGGGACACATCCAATAAAGTCCTAAAGGGCTAAAAGAACATAGAGGCCTCTCCTATAAGGGTGAGGACCTAAGGAGGAAGGAGATAGATCTACTTTGATCCCTGAGGAATCTTTTCTTTCTTACTCCCTGGATCTCGGTCTTACCTCAGATTGAGAGACTGGTCAAGAGAACTCAAGTGAAATATTACTCTCTTTTCACACCATATCCTCAATTCTAAAATTGTTATCTATAAACACCTTCCAACATTTCCTTTACAGCATGTCCTCAAATCCACCTACTGGCAATATGTTTTCCACATTTCCACTATGCTGACCAAGACATGTGAATGTTCCTTAATCAATGGCCCAAATCAGAACAAAAGCAAAAAGCAAACAAAAAGTCACAGTAATTAAAAGCATCAAAAAGAGGATTAATAGAGTTGAATTTTATTAATAACACTACATTTACATTAAAATGAATACCCTGAGTCATTTTACAATAGGGGGGAAAAAGCTAGAAATGCTAATATAATTCCGTTCAAGATACAGATATATAACGTCATTAGAAATCCTAGAACCCCCAAGAAATAAATCAAGTAACAGCATTCCTCTGATTAAATTATGTTGGTCTTCCTTGTTTTATGCATTCCATTTCATTAACTATCTTGAAAGCAGATAAGGATTTTAGAATTCCAAATATGACTTTCATATATAGTGATCTGTATGGAAAAAGAAATGTCCATTGAATGGTTTATCCATTCAACTAATTTGAAGTATTTCTTCCTCCTAACATGTATAATTATAAGACATGCTTTCAAAAATGTGCAAAGTTTACAACTTGGTTTGCAGGCTTTATACACTGTAATAATTGAGGCCAATATTACACTGTTTTACAATAAGGATTCGTCTCTTGCTCAGAACACTGATTTTTTTTTTTTTTTTAACCCGCTGGCTACCCTTCCCTCTCTGCTTGATTGGATAATGTGATATGCCTAATGGCTTGCTCTAGGAATTCTTGTTACTTCATTTTGCAGATCCCTCAGGGTGAGTATGTATACAGATATACATGACCTTATTATTGCTGAGAGGAGCTTCCTCCCACATCCTGGTCCCCATCCTTAATCTCTAGCCAGGGTGCCAAATGTATATATTCAATGGCCTACCCACATACTCCACTTGGAAATGTCACGCTATCTCCAATAATATTTTGAAGCCAAAGTGTGGTCTCTTGATTCTTTTCATACTTACACATGCCCAGCAAACAAAACAGATGGGTTTTTAAATTTTCAAATTCAATTTCAAGGAGTGTTATTAGTTTTCAGGTGTACAATACAGTGATTCAACAATCCTATACATTACTCAGTGATCATCACGATAAACATACTGTTTATCCCTTTCACCTATTTCATTCATCTCCCAACCTCCTACCCTCTAATAACCACCAGTTTCTTCTCTAAGAATCTGTTTTTTAGTTTATCTCTTTGTTCTTTGTTCATTTGTTTTGTTTCTTAAATTCAATATATGAGTGAAATCGTAGGGCATCTGTCTTTCTCTGACTTATTTCACTTAGCATTATACCCTCAGGCTGCAAATGGCAAGATTCCGTTCTTTTTCATGACTAAGTAATAGTCCATTGTGTGTGTGTGTGTGTGTGTGTGTGTGTGTGTGTGTATACCACATGTTCTTTATCCATTCATCACCCTTTGGTTGCATCCATATTTGGGCTATTGTAAGTAATGCTGCAATAAACATAGGGGTGCATGTATCTTATCAAATTCGTGTTTTCACATTCTTAGGGTAAATACCTAGTAGTGGAATTACTGGATCATAGAGTAATTCTATTTTTAATGTTCTCTGTATGTTTTCCTCAGTGGCTGCACCAGTTTGAATTCCCACCAGGAGTGGACAAGGAGGACTTTTTACCCACAACCTTGTGTTTTTGATATTGGCCATTATGACAAGTATGAGGTGATATCTCATTGTGATTTTGATTTGCATTTTCCTGATGACTGGTGATGTTGAGTACCTTTTCATATATCTCTTGGCCATCTGTCTGTCTTCTTATAGAAATGTCTGCTCGTGCCTTCTATTTTTAATTAGATTTGGGGTTTTTTGTTGTTGAGGTAAATATAGATGGTCTTCAAAATGGAAATGCCTGTTCCATCTCTCTTATTCTGCCTTTCCTTTGAGTTCAAATCACCATCATTTCTTATCTACATTGCTACTAGCATTTCTGAATATGCCTCCTTACCTATCTCACCACCTTTCAGCCAGGCAGCCTGGTTCCACTACCAATACTGCTTCCCACCACAATCCTCTGAAACCCTCCCACACTTACACCAGCACAGTCTACATACAATGTGGTCCTCAAGAAATGATCTTTTACTGGGTCTAGAGAAATTAAAGCAATCCCAGTTTAGATTTGCTATGTGCCAAGTCAAACAAAAGGACTCAAGGGACTGTAAAAGATACTAAATCATATCTGATTTTTAATGGTGATGATTGTTCGTTCCTGACTATCCTGTTGCTTTTCACAGTGATGTGCTCTGTGATCTCATCCTCTGCCTTTCTCTTGCCTCTGTGTCCTCCTGCTGCCACACCGGGTGGCTCCATAGTCCATGAATGCCCTGAGCCATGTCACATCTCTAAGCCTCTGATCACACTGTTCCCTCTGCTCTGAACCCCCTTCCTACCTGCTCAGCTGCAAGCCCTGCTCAACTCTTGTCTTTTTATACTGAATCCACTCAACTGTTCCTCCAGCAAGCATTTCCGCTTCCCCCAGGAGGCAGGGCCCTGTCCCCTTCTCTTGGACTGTCCCCTGCATAGACCTCTCAAGTCACTATCACATGTTTTTGTGTTTAATAGTTCCCATGGCTGACTCCATTCATCCACGCAGCCATAACACCAAGCACACTAGTCCCTCAGAGTAGTGAGGCAAAACAATATGGCACTCAGGACCACTGCTGCCAAACAGAACACGATGGGGAAGACTACGCTCTCA
>CM053562.1:33298773-33340576 GCA_028646485.1 Cryptoprocta ferox
AGCCGTGTAAGGGAGATAAATGATGTTAACAGAAGTGGCTTTGGGAACATCAGTTTTACTACCCAGATGCAAATTTTCTTGGGGTAGGAAGTCAGGAATGAGAGTGGGGAACTTTCTCCATGCGACCTATACTTGTGGCGATTTGTTTACCTTCAGGTACATAAGTGAGAGGGAAGGAAAAATTTTATTGACCACAGACCCCAGTATTAGATTTCTCCCATACATAAGCAATAAGAAACAGAGTGAAGCCCTTTTAAAATGGTAATTTCACAGAAGGAAAGCAGAGAAGACCTAGTTAATACTGGATAGAAAATGAAATTAAAAACAGCTTCTGGGAATCACCGCAATGGCTGGAACCTCAGAACGATGACAAAATTGCAAGGACTTGGGGACTGTCAAATGCCCAGGAAGTCCACAGGAGGGCAGCAGTGCCACACTGTGGAAAGACTGACCGCTTCAGTTTGGAGCAACCCTTTCTGAAATGAACCTGGAAATAATGAAAGCAACCATGCCTTCCATGTCATTACAGAAAATTTTCATTTACACAGTTTTTCCAGGGTGCCTGGGTGGCTCAGTTGGTTAAGCCTCCAACTCTTGATTTCAGCTCAAGTCATGGTCTCACAGTTCTTGAGTTTGAGCCCCGAGTCGGTTCCGGGCTGACAGTGCCAGAGCCTGCTTGGGATTCTCTCTCTCCCCTCTCTCTGCTCCTCTCCTGCTCATTCTCTCTCCCTCTCTCTCTGCTCCTCCCCTGCTCATTCTCTCTCTCTTGTCTCCCTCTCTCTCTGCTCCTCCCCTGCTCATTCTCTCTTTCTCTCTCTCTGCTCCTCCCCTGCTCATCCTCTTTTTCTTTCTCTCTCTAATATAAATAAACATTTAAACAGTTTTTCCATATATTTAATTGCCATTATTTGAAAAACAAAATTTTTATTTACACATACAGAGCAATCTCACAAATAAATATACTAAAATGGAAAAACGACATTTGAACCAGAAACGACTATAAAAGTGTGTTTTGGAAAGCATAACAATCTTTGGTTGAAAAAGAGTCACTGGGCTTGTTAAAAAATCAACAGTACAGCCATCTCTTGCTTCTCAGCAAGTGCTACATCATTGAAAAGTATGTGAAAATGGGTATAGTAAAATTTCAACTCTGTACTTAATTCAGAAGCCCTGTTTCTTTCTGCTTTAGCAGAAAGTACCTCAGCAGATCCCTCAGGGAGAGGACATGTACAGTGCATCATAAACCTGCTTTATCTGTAAAGCAATACTTACTCTGGTCCACGCTGGCTTCCCAATCATGTCCCTTTCTTTTTTTTTTTATGTTTTTTATTTATTTTTGAGCGACAGAGAGAGACAGCACGAGCAGGGGAGGGTCAGAGAGGGAGGGAGACACAGAATCCGAAGCAGGCTCCAGGCTCTGAGCTAGCTGTCAGCACAGAGCCCGATGCGGGGCTTGAACCCACGAACCGTGAGATCATGACCTGAGCCGAAGTCGGACGCTTAACTGACTGAGCCACCCAGGTGCCCCAATCATGTCCCTTTCAAGGCAACATTTCTTTGGCCTAACTTGTGCTACTAAATATAAAATTGCAAAACAAAATTTGTAAAACCACAATCTGAATTTGAGTGGCCGTGCCTCCTCCCTGCCCAGTGGTTTATTTGAAAGAGACCCTGCCTGGTGTGAGGACTCAGAGAGGTCACGGTCTGTTCCACCCCAGCATCAAGTGCTCCCACAGCTGTTTTCTTTTTTTGTCCCTTTGTTCGACCAACAGCAGGTACCGTTTCCTTTCCTGAAATGCGTGGCTTAATTTTTACTGTGCTTTTTAGCAGATATGGTAAGATGCACATAAAAACTAATTTCTGGGGGCACCTGGGTGGCTCAGTCAGTTAAAGCAACCGACTTCTGCTCAGGTCATGATCTTGCGGTTTGTGGGTTTGAGCCCCATGTCAGCCTTCTCTGCTGTCAGCAAGGAGCCTGTTTTGGATCCTCTCTCCCTCTCTCTCTGCCCCTTCCCAGCTCATGCTATCTCTCTCTCTCAAAAACAATTAACATTAAAAAAAAACAAAACACTAAGATTCTGATACAGCCTGAGATTATTGGATGGAGATGTTCCTGCCAAACTCACTACTCTTATGTGATGTTGTTTAAAGTAAGACATCTCCTTATTCTAGTACAGGGAGAAAATCACCCATTGCTGGAATTTAGAGTAGAGACCAACTTTCTTAAAGAGCAAAATCCTCTTTGAGGAAACTACAGGCCACAGGTGTACTCTGTACCCCCAGGCCAGCACTGTTAAGGGTGTGAGAGTTCTCTAACGTTGTACAGGAGTTTCTGACTGATTCTGAATTCCTAACTGATTTCCCAGACTGTTACTGACGTTTGAAAAAGTGAAGAACAGAGGCCATAAACTTTATAGCTTCTGTAAGTCACCAAGAAATTATAAATAGTTTAAAAATATATAGAATTTGACCTATTTACTTTGAGTGTTTCTCAATAATATTCTTAGTTCAGAAAGTCAAACTTGTTCAGATTCCCAGTTTTCAGTGCTCTTATTTCTAACGTTTAAGGGCTGAGGTAGAATACATATATTTAAAAAGGCATTCAATGCCTAACCATATATAAAACACATTTTAGAGTTGTTGAAAGAATGAATCTCAAGACTTGGCATTAATCTGTGAATAAACAAAGACTTTAAAATCACTTTCTTGGAGCACCTGGTTGGCTCAGTCAGTTAAGCGTCCAACTTTGGCTCAGGTCATGATCTCACGGTTCGTGAGTTTGAGCCCCGTGTTGGGCTCTGTGCTGACAGCTCAGAGCCTGGAGCCTGCTTCAGATTCTGTGTCTCCCCCTCTCTCTGTCCCTCCCCTGCTCACACTCTGTCTCTCTCTATCTCAAAAATAAACATTAAAAACAATTTTTTTAATAAAAAAATAAAAATAAATAAAATATTTCCACATGTTCAACTGGTGTCATTGTAAAAACCGTTCTTTCTATTCCTGTGTTGTATTTGTGATTCTCTCCAAAACAAAAAAAATAGAACAGTATGATGCAAATACTTAGGAAACATTTGCTCATTTAAATTAAAATGAGGGCTAATGGGAAAGACTGGAGAGGAACACACGTAGGACCTAATACTGAAGTTTTAAATCTGGCTCTGAGATTGAACTTCTAATTTATTTATTTACTTACTTACTTATTTATTTTAGAAAGAGAGAGTGGCAGAGAGAGAGGTAGAGACAGAATCCCAAGCAGTCTCCTCGCTGTCAGAGCAGGGCCTTACACAGGGCTTTTCCTCACAACTGTGAGATCAGGACCTGAGCCAAAATCAAGAATTGAACGCTTAACTTACCTAAGCCACCCAGGCATCCCAGATGAAACTTTTAAAAAGGTAAGGATTCCACCAGTGTTCAAGTTCGAGAATGCCCCATTTAGCCCTCACCATCAAGGAAATCACGTGTTTTTGGTAAGAGATTCTCCTAAATAACTGAAATATACATCACAATTTTATGGTAACAGTAGACTTCTTTCTAAAATCTATTATTTTAGTCCAGTGCCGTCCAAAGAAATATAGTACAAGTCACACAGGTAATTTTACATTTTCTAGAAACCACATTAAAAAAAGTAAAAGATGCAGGCAAGTTTAATTTTAATATTTTATTTAAATCCATAGAGCCAAAATATTAACATTTTGCCATGTATTTTACATTTAATTTGTACTGAGTCTTCAGAGCCCGGGGGGTATTTTATAAGCACAACTTACGCAGGACCAGCCACGTTCAAGTCCGCAGTAGCCACAGGAGACTATGGACTATTGAACTGGATAATGCAGTTCTGTCCCTGCCTCAGGAAACTGACTAGGACAGACAGACGAACACTAACCAGACACCAGTCAGCTGTTCACCACTACGTGCGCCCCAGCAAACACTTCAGCGGTGCTAGATGCTGCCCAACGCGACAGCTAACCATGGCGGCCTTGGATACCCTCCTGTTTCTCTTTGTGGGGGAGGCCGTCCTGTGAGCCACCACTGTCACAGAACTACACTCGTGATAGAGCCATTTCCTGAGGACGACTGTGAGCGACTTTATGTTGTGAGTCAGGACTGTCACTGAATTCTCCAAGACTGCTCTATTTATCTAGTGTTTAGGAGTCAAAACTCTTTGTGTGGTCATGGTATCCTCGTCTTCAGAGAGAATTTTAAATAGAATCCAATATAAGAGAAAGATCAAAAGGATTAATATACCTTTTAAGACGCATTTATTATTTGGTACAACGATGAAGCTATTTAAAGATGGTGAGAATCTAAAACTGGGTTACTCCTTATAGAAATTTCATGTTATCTTCAGCATCCATTAAATTACCTTCAGATGTCTACAGACATTGTAAAGCTCATGACAGCCTGAAATCTGCCTTCCTGGTTGGCTTTAGCCTCAGAGGAATTCTGGGACCAAGAAGATACACTGGGCTGGGCAGGCCTTGACTGCCAATGCTAGTTGGTATGTTTTGCCTTCCCCTTTGCTCCTGTGACCCAACACGCCACTCTGCTTTTACCAAGAAATTGCTCTTCCTGTTGGCCTTTATAGAGTCTGCTCCCAAAGTCTAGACTGTGAGGGAGAGTAGCACCCACATTATGAGTGGTAGGGTACATATCTGCTCTCTTCCTGGCTATGCAGACACATTCTGGCACAAATAGAGGAACACTTCCAATTCATTTCATTCACAGACACAAAGTAGATAGAGTCAAAGGGTTTAAGGCAATGCAATTCATAATTTTTCAAAACCTAAGGATTTGTTTTGTTGGTTTCTCTTTCATACGCTAAAAATATTCTGGTAAAGGAAAACAAATAAATGCCTTCAAAGAGTAATATTTACAAGTTGAAACAATACATTTACAAAATTACATAAAATTGTATTTTGGTTTCTGAAAAAGGAAATTTTTTTCTTCCCTGCATTAAAATGAACTGATTTGAATCTCTATACAATCTGTTTACCTCTGAAACCATTTAGCCTAAAGGAAATTAGGTAAACTCTCTCTCACACAGGGTAAGATTGTATGAGGACAAATGGTCCTTGTCACTGGCATATTAGATTTAGAGGGAATACATAGAGCATATATTAAATATTGTGTTAGAAATCAATTTGAGGACAAGGCAGACATTTTCAGATGCATCTTGACTTTTGCATCGAGTAGTTTCTTCCTGCGGCACATCTGTTCTCACCCGGGGAAAGACCTCTGTAAAACTTCTTACATAACATTCCATTTTCCTGGGATGGATCTAAGGTTTGCTCTCAACTAACTACAACATCCTCTGTTATTTATTCATTGTTTAAAAATTTTTTGAAGAGTTTACAGCTCAAGAATTTAAGAGCCAAGTAGAACAATGTTCAAGTTAATTTGACCTTTTGGGTTTTTGCCCCATGTCTCTATACTCCCGCCACCTGATCTGTCCACTCTATGCAGTAAATCCCAAAACGTTTTGTAACATTCATTTAAGCACTGACAGCTTAAAAATTACAAAGTTAGGAAAATGTAAAAAATATTACAAAGTTAGTGGTCAGTCATTATTAATATAACATTAAACACAGGTTTAAGTTTTTACCAAATAATAAATATCCTTAACAGAAAAAAAAGGAGAAACTATTTAGTCACAGGTAATAAAATACATAGATTATGTACATAATTCTAACGGACTTAAGCACACTCTCACTTATCCAGGGACAATGTAACCAGAGGAAAGAAAATCATGCATTTATGAAACACGTACATGAAAACATTAATGTCAATGAATGGCACCTGTCTTCTAGGACCACATGGTCATGACAAGCAAAACAGAACTCAAGCAATAGCAAGACACAGGGCAAGGGCGGTGGATTCCAAGACTAGAGAGTATGGGAGCAAATTAGTGAAGAAAGGAAACAGGAAGGAAAAAGGTGCATTTTAGAGGCCCTGGGATCCCGTTCTAGTCCCAGCTGAGACTAAGGAACCCTAGCACTAGAACACTCCAACCTGTGGCCACTTTTCATCAAATAACTTAGAGATCTGTCTACTGATCTGAAAAATGACTACTTACTCTATTTTTTGTACTTTGGGACGGAGGCTGCAGAAGGGTAACTGTGTTCCGAGGTCATCATAAATACAAGTTTACATCAAAATCCATTTGTACCAAGTTTTAGCAGCAATTTGGGACTATCTGTGCCTAGCGCCCTGCTTCCCGAGTTCTCACCCCCCTAGAAATTGGGAAGGAACTGCAGATGCTTTATAGTCTTGTAGGAAGTTTCTAAGGTGACAACACTCAGTTTCAGAGGAAAAGATGATGGACATTAAGCAGTGCAAAGAATATAATAGAAATCTTTACTTTTTTTTTGTTTGTTTTTGAGAGAGAGAGACAGAGCGTGAGTCAGAGAGGGGCAGAGAGAGATGGAAACACAGAATCTGAAGCAGGCTCCAGGCTCTGAGCTGTCAGCACAGAGCCCAATGCAGGGCTCGAACCCACGGACCGTGAGATCATGACTTGAGCTGAAGTCAGACACTTAACTGACTGAGCCACCCAGGTGCCCTCCTTTTTTTAAGAGAAGCAATGTAAAGCCAATATTTAGCCCATACTTTTTAAAAACAAACACATAGATGGGGCACCTGGGCAGCTCAGTTGGGTAAGCATCTGACTTCAGCTCAGGTCATCATCTCAGGGTTCGGTGTTCGAGCCCCGCATCAGGCTCTCTGCTGTCAGTACATATTCAGCTTTGGATCCTCTCTCTCCCTCTCTCTCTCTCTGCCCCCCCCCACTCATGCTTGCTCCCTCTCCCTCTCTCAAAAAAAAAAATTAAAAAATAAAAATAAACACATAGGAATCTTTTAAAAGTTCAATTATCTTAAATAGGAGAAAATTTTTCCAATAAGTGATAGTGTTTCTTCAAATTTGAAGAATGTGAGCACCTCAATGATATTCATCCCCTGCCTCCTCGCCCGCCACCCCTTCCTCCCCCATCACTCTATGCTGCCCAGGCCAGCAGCACCATCACTGGGAGCTCATGGGGGATATAAGATCTCAGATACCACACCAGACCTAACGAATCAGAATCTGCATTTTAACAAGCCCCCAGGTGATTGATGTGCACGTTAATGTTAGAGAAACACTGCTCTAGATTCTAAAGGAGAAATGCTTACCACCCAACCACCCCACATTCAAGAAACCTCAGCTTTGCAACAATATAGAACCTAAAGAGTTCGATAGTTCAATGTCTTGAAATGAAATAGTCTAGAGAATCTAAAATCAATAAATCCATTCTATAATCCTGAATTTCTAATTGAGTATGTTCCTGTCATGAAAAGTGTAACATAGATGCTAAAAGATTTCTATGTACTTCATAAATTAGCTCATAGGCATTTATTTATTTCCCATCCCACACTATTTTTAAAAAATATTTTTTCTCCAAATTGTGCTACTATATATGGGATTAATTACATTGCACTGGTTAAAGATAAAATATTTCCCCAAAATATTTAAAAATTTAATATGACAATTGTGTTTTACAAAGACAATTTGGATGTTAAGTGATAAAGTATGTCATTTTTGAAAAAAATTGAGAGATAATTGACACATAACATTGTATCAGCTTTAGATGTACACATAATTTGATATATGTACATATTGCAAAATGATCACACTACGTTAGCACTCATCACTTCACATAGTCACAAATATATATTGTATATGTATGGCTGTGACAAAAACTTTGAAGATATACTCCCTTGGCATCTTTCAAATATGTCATACAGCATTATTAACTATAGCCACCATTCTGTACATTACATCCTCAGGGATGTAGTACATCCTACCAACTGGAAGTTTGTGCCTTTTGACCACCTTCACTCAATTCAACTAACAGTACTCTCCCCATCTCTGGCATCCACCAATCTTTTCTCTGTATCTATGACTTCATTTTTTTAAGGTTTTATATGCAAGCGATATCATTTGTCTTTTTTCTTGGCATAATGCCCTGAAAGTCCATCCATGTTGTCAGAAATGGAAGGATTTCCTTTTTTATGGCTGAATAATTTCTGTCAGATAATTGAATCTATATAATGGGTTATACAATTATATATCATATTCCATTATATATATGTACAATAATCCATTATATATAACATATACACTATATATACAGCCCATCTTTTCATTTTATGGAAATATATATTATATATATACATAATGGAAACAATTATGGAAATATACATATTATATACACACACACCATATTTTCTTTATCCACATATTCACTGATGAATACTCAGGTTGTTTTCATGTTTTATTATAAATAGGGCTTCATTGAATACTGGGGTGCAGTCATAGTTTCAAAATAGTGATATTCTCTCCAAATGGAATTGATGGGCATGGTAATTCTATTTTTAATTTTGTCAGTAACCTCCATCCTATTTTCCATATGGCCACACTCATTTACATTCCCACCAACAGTGTTCAAGGGTTCCCCTTTCTCATGACTCTCATGGACAACTGTCATTTTCTTTCATAATAGCCATTCTAACAGTTGTGAGATGATCTCTCTCTGTGGTTCCGATTTGCATTTACTTGATGTTTAGTGACATTGAGCACCTTTTCATGTACCTGTTGGCAATTTCTATGTCTTCTTTGGAAGAACGTGTATTCAGATTCTGTGCCCATTTAAAAAATATTGAGGTATAATTTACATTTATAATTTAATGTGTATAAGATTATTATGTGAGATTTGTAAATTTGCAAAATTATCGCCACAATAAATCTAGTTAACATCCATTACTATACAGTTACACAGTTTTTTCTTGTTATGAAAACTTTTAAGATCTATTCTCTTAGGAACTTTCAAATATGCAATACAGTATTATTAACCATATTACCATGCTGTATATTACATTCTGTGACTTATTTGTAACTGGAAGTTCATACATTTTTGGCCTCCTTCGCCCATCTCACCCACTCCTAACACCTGCCTCTGGCAACCATGAGTCTGTCTCTGTATCTATGAGTTGTTTTTTTTTTTAAGAGATCACATAAAAGTGAGATCATATGCTATTTATGTTTCTCTGTCTTGTTGAACTTAGCAAAATGCTCTCACAGTCCATCTGTGTTGTCACAAATGGCAAGATTTCATCCTTTTTATGGCTAAATAATATTCCATTCGATATTTACCACTCTTTCTTTATCCACTCATTTGCTGATGAACAGGTAAATCACTAATTCACTGTGATCTTTTTCTGAGGCTTCGTCTTGTTCTTTCATTTGGAACATATTCCTCTGTTTCTTCATTTTCCTTGACTGTGTTGGTTTCTATGTTAGAGAAAACAGCTCTCCCCGTCCTAACTAAACACCCTCATGTAGGAGATACAACTTACCATTCAACCCCATCCTAGCTTTCGGTTGTCTCTCAAACCTTTGTGATTGTCCAAACAACCTACCTTATTCCCAGTGGTCTCAGTCATGGAGGGTATGACAAGACTTCTCAGTGTCCCAAAGAGGAGGAGTCCCAGTCAGCACCTCCATTTGGGCTGATTGGAAGCCAGCACCTCAACTGGCAATTTATAAAGTCTGCAAATACACCTTTTAGGGGAACACTGAGAAATGGACGGTTCTGCGTGCTCTCTCTGTACTGAGCCCTGCAGTAACAGTAAGTTAAAAACTGTTTCTTTAGGGGCGCCTGGGTGGCTCAGTCAGTTAAGTGTCCAACTTTGGCTCAGGTCATGATCTTGCAGTTTGTGAGTCCAAGCCCCGCATTGGGCTCTGTGCTGACAGCTCAGACCTGGAGCCTGCTTCGGATTCTGTGTCACTCTCTCTCTCTCTGCCCCTTCTCCGCTCATGCTTTGTCTCTCCATCTCTCTCAAAGATAAATAAACATTAAAAAAAAAAAAAAAGAACCGTTTCTTTCTTTGTTACTGTACTGTTGACCATCAGGGCCTGGTTATCAAGGGTCGTGTCATGTGGGTTGCAGCCACAAAAGCTGGGGTGCCAGATGTGTATATGAGTTCCTTTCTCAGAGACACCAACAACATGGGGCAGGATAGGAGAGTTCAAAGATGGTACCTGCCCACCAGTCTCCCCAGTTTCTGGAGAGGACTGCGTTGGGCTCACCGACATGTGTTTAATTAGAAGCCCATTCCTTAGGCCACAGCTATGCAGATAGGCTAAAAGGCGAGTCACAAAAAGACTGGGATGATTTCACTTGGCCAACCTCTGTGCCATGTCCTGGGTTGGGCAGACAGTTAACAACAGTTTCTCCATTTGTTCCAGTCCTACGTGACCTGCAAACATAAGCCCTGAGGGCCACCAGACAGGCACACATGTTCTTTTTTGGGAGATACTGGCGATGTGGAGCACGGCAGAGGGAGAGCGAAAGATAATACCGGCTCTCCAAGGTCTCCGGAGAGGACTGCGGCCAGACAGGTTTAGTTAGAAGCCTGTCACCTCAGACCTCAGCTACCCAGATAAGCTAATAGGCCTCTTTCACAGAAAGACTAGGGGTGCCTTTTAGACTGCTGTGTATGTGCTGTGCCCTGGAGTGCATCCAGGTAACAGCTCCTTCTCTGTTCCAGTCCCTGGTCACCAGTGCCAGGCAATCAAGGGGTGTTCCCTGGGCAGTGGCCGCAAACACCAAAGTCCCAGATGTGTACATAAACTCCCTTCTGAAAGATACCAGCAGCTTAGAGCCAGGCAGAGGGTGGCAGCAAGACAGGACCCTCCACCCTCAAAGAGTATTTCAGTTGGGTCCTAGGTGTGTGTTACATTAGATGCCTGCCCTTCGGGCCAAAGTTTTGAAGACAGACAAATAGGTCTCTTACCCGGAAAGACTAGGAATTTTTCTTTCCGGGTAAGGTACAGCTGCCTCTCGACCGTACCCTGGGGGATTAGCCAAAGTAAAGCCCTGGGAGCACTTTAAGAATGGTTACTCAGTTGGCTGTAGCCTTGTGGACATAGACCCCACTGGCTTTCAAAGCTAGATGTTTTGTGGACCCATCTCTGGGATGCAGGTCTTAAAAGTTGGGGTGCCAGATGTGGGGTTCACACATTGCTTCCCAGGAAGAAGCTCAGAGTTGTGAGCTCCCAACTAACTGTGGGTTACCGGACTGGGGGAGGAGTTTATGGTGAGATACTATCTCCTACTCATTTTTGATGTGGCTTTCTGTTTGTTTGTTTGTTTTTTTCTTTTCAAGTAGACTCCACACCCACTGTAGGGCTTGAACTCATGACTCTGAGATCAAGAGTCACATGCTCCATGGACTGAGCTACCCAGGCACCCCTTGATGTGGTTTTGTATCGACCCAACGTGGATTTAGTTTTCAAGTTTCTTTCAGAGAGAACTGTTCTGTAAGTGGCTGTAAATGCCGCATATAGGAGAGGAGGTGAGTTCAGGGGATCGTCCTACATTGCCATCTTAAACTAGAGGCCCAGCTTACAAGACCCATTATCTGGTAGCTAGAGAGATTTTGATTAATACATGTGAAGGAACCAGTATTTTCATGCAGAGAATTTAAGCAGAAAAGGAAAGTGAGGAGCAAAAAGCTATACTGTTTTGCTTTCCTAAGAGGTTATTTCTCCACAAAACTTTTAGACTCCTAAAAATATTCTACTGACAATATTTCCTGCTCAGGCTATTGTGTGTATATAATTTAAAAAATATACTACTGACTGAGAAGTCAAATATGCATATCACGTATTCTACAAATATAAGATTGAAGATTCAAATGGGGTCATTGTGGTTTAAAAAAGATAACCAATAATATAAAAGAGTGTGAGCTCCTTATGTGTAGACAATGTATTTTTATTACATACCCTAAACCAGATGACCAGTATAAAGGCAAAATATATCATAAAACCATGAATACCAAAAGTCTTAAAATTATTAGGTTTGATGTAAAAGTCATTTCCAAAGCTACAAGAAAAGAAAATTACTGAAAATCAATAAAAAATCAAATTTCAAAGCACCTAATCTTAGTCTATGCTCCAGAATTTATTCTAAGTCTTCTACTAAATTGAAAGTTATTTCATTAATATTTAAGTTTGATGTTTAAAAACCCTATTCTCCCTAGAAGGAATGTACTTGTACACTTTTTTCTATTATAAGTCTCTCCCACATTTTTCATTTTTATAGATGAAAACAAAAATAAGGTTGATGAGGTGTCTTGTACATCTTACAACTCAGTAATGTTAAGTTTAACCCCAACATTTGTACTGCAACCTAGATTAAGAGAACATAAGAGGGCAATCAAACACTGCTGCTTTTCACTCCCCACTTTAACAAGTATAAGTAACAGCTCTAAATGAAAAGAAATCAAATTGGGTATTCGAATGGGACACCTGCACAGCTTCTTATAATTCCCTAACTTTCACAGACAAATGGGAACTTTTATCATAAAACCTCCACTGTATATAACTGTCTGAATCTCCACAGTGACCTGGTCTAAATTTCGTCTTGGCCCCTGGTCCAATTTAGGAAACATGTGGGACCTCAGGTCCCACAGAAATTTTTCCTGCAGTCATAACAGACGAAGCAAGTCTGCACAGATCACTCTGGCTGCTGGGACAGGAAAAGCAGCCTAAAATATTGTTAGTAAACAGATGCGACCGGCATGGCACCCTGATGCAGGCATGACTTAGGCAAAGATGGCATGAGGTACAAACGCAAATGCTGCGCGGAAGTATGTCAGGAGTGAGAAGGCCCGTAGGTTAGAAGAAATGTCCTTTAATTTACCTTTTCTTCTCTCTTTGAAGACATCTGTACAGGCAGGTGCAAAGTACTGCAAGGCCAACAACTACAAGAAACCAGGAAACAAATGACACGTAACTCTGAGAACTAACTGCCAAGATTCAAAATGTAGCAGCAGAAATAAGTAAGTATTGGTTACATTTCAGTGGTCAGAAAATGTTATTATATTTAAGCACATATATATTCATATTCCATCTGGTCTCTTCACTATCTGAAGCTCATTCCCTGAAGTCATTTGAACAGTCCACAGTACGTCAGGGAAGAATCCTTGCTTAGTTTAGAAAAGTACCCAGAGGGACACAAAGTCATGGCTAATCATCCTGAAAACACATGGAGTATTTAGGATTTGTTACTAAGTGGACACGTAGAATCATGTAGAATATAAAAGAATATACATTCACCAGCAAAACGTATAGTATCATATACAAGGTCAGACCGTTCTAGACTGGTGTACTTCATTTCAAGCTATAAAAACTATAGAAAGTGAAACATCATTTAAAAAATAATCCACTTCCTTGCAATAACATTTTGATTTAAGTGGCATCGAAGTCCGGGCTACTTACGGATAGTAAGAATAATCACGGCAATGATACCTGCATCTGGGAAAACATGAAAACAGTTTGAAGATAATTGAGCACACAAGGGTCCCAGAGAGTAGTTGCTCTGAATCTTGCTCAGATCATCTATACACTACAGCAAGCAAAGAGTTCATCAGTCTAGTTTTAGCATGACTGCTAGTGGGTCCTGATAGGTCACCAGTGATAGATTATTCTGATCACAGAGCCCTTGAACTCTGATCCCACATTCAGGGACCACCTTGTGAAACTCTTAATTGGAATCGCTTTTCATTGTTTTATGCTATAGCCACACACCAGGTTATTTAGTAAAGCTTATTGGGCACTTAGAATTCTCTAGATGAAATGAAATTATCTATATGTCTCCTCACATAAGTACCATTTATGTTTATCATGTTATCTGGACTACTAAAATCACTATAAATGTCAAATTTTGTGAAACTTTGTTCCTTCCTTGACTACAAATTGGAACATGATAGATGTTTCCATATAGAACTCCAAGGTTTCATAAGGAAGAGTAAGTAATAGCCAAAATAATACCTAATTCCTCAAATTCTTCTACTAATGGTGATTCCTTGGGCTCGGGATAGCCTAGGGGGAAAAAAGGAAAAAAAAACAAGAAAGATTAAATCTCAAAGATCCATAAATACACTGGTTTTTATTTTTTGCCTTTGTATGAAACTGCTTATAATTTTTTTCCATATATATTAATGTTTCTCAAAGGTATCATAAAATATAAATTTATACTTGATGTCATCAACAGTCTTCTTCCTGTGCACTGATATTTCCTGTGACAATATTCTGTGGTATAGGAACCAAATTTATCACTACCATATCGTCAAAATTAGCTGAATTCAACATGATTCTACTTAAAATTAAAAGATAGAGGACTTTAAAACAATTTAGAAGTTGATCAGGAGTAGAAAGACTCTTCAACATAATAAAAGCCATTTATGAAAAACCCATGGCCAACATCATATTTAAGACTGAAAAATTTTCCCTTAAGATTAGGAATAGGACAGAGTGCCTATGTTTGCCACTTCAATTCAACACAATATTGTAAGTTCATATTAGAGCAATTAGGTAAAAAAAGAAATAGAATCCAAATTGGGAAGAAATAAAATGATCTCTGTTCACACATGACATGATCTTTTACATAGAAAACTCTAAAGATTACATACACACACACATACACGTGCACACACACACACACACACACACCTAGTACAACTAATAAATGAATTCAGTAAAGTTGCAGGATACAAAATCAGCATGCAAAAATCAATTGTGTTTCTACACACTAATAATAAGCAATGTAAAAAGGAAATGAAGAAAACAATTCCATTTACAATTGAAGGAAAAGGAGTTACCTTACGACCCAGCAATTGCACTACTAGATATTTATCCAAAGGATATAAAAATGCTGATTCAAAGGGGCAAATGCACCCCAATGATTATAGAAGCACTGTTGACAACAGCCAAATTATGGGAAGAGCCCACATGTCCATTGACTGATGAATAGATAAAGAAGATATGGTATATATTAAAAATGGAATATTACTCAGTGATTAAAAACAATTAAGTCCTGCCATTTGCAACAACATGGATGGAACTAGAATGAATACATTCAATACATGCTAAGCGAAATCAGTCAGAGAAAGACAAATATATGATTTCACTCGTATGGAATTTAAGAAGCAAAACAGATGAACATAGGGGAAGGGAAGGAAAAATAAAGGAAGCAAAAAACAGAGAGGGAGGCAAACCATAAGGCTCTTTTTAAAAAAATTCTTGTTTGTTTGTTTATTTTTCTAAATATAATTTATTGTCAAGTTAGCTAACATACAGTGTGTACAGTGTGCTCTTGGCTTCGGGAGTAGATTCCCGTGATTCATCACTTACATACAACACTCAGTGCTCATTCCAACAAGTGCCCTCCTCAGTGCCCTTCACCCATTTCCCCCTCCCTCTTCCCCCCGCTTCAACCCTCAGTTTTTTCTCTGTATTTAAGAGTCTCTTATGGTTTGCCTCCCTCTCTGTTTGTAGCTATTTTTTCCTCTTCCCTTCCCCCATGGCCTTCTGTTAAGTTTCTCAAGTTCCACATGAGTGAAAACATATGATATCTGTCTTTCTCTGACTGACTTATTTCACTTAGCATAATACCCTCCACTTCTATCCACGTAGTTGCAAATGGCAACATGTCATTCTTTCTCGTTGCCAAGTAGTATTCCATTATATATATAAACCACATCTTCTTTATCCATTCATCAGTTGATGGACATTTGAGCTCTTTCATAATTTGGCTATTGTTGATAGCACTGCTATAAAGAGACGCTTAAATTCAGAGAACAAACTGAACACTGCTGAAGAGGTGGTAGGTGGGGGTATGGGCTAAATGGGAGATGCGCATTAAGGGAGGCACTTGTTGGGATGAGCTCTAGGTGTTATATGTAAGTGATGAATCACTAAATTCTATTCCTGAAACCATAATTACACTCTTTCTTAACTAACTTGGATTTAAATAAAATAAGAAAAAAGAGTAAAGGACTTTGGAATAAACTTCACAAATGAGGTAAAAGATTTGCACACTGAAAACTATACTTTTTTTTTTAACATTTATTTATTTTGGAGAGACAGAAAGAGACAGTGTGATCAGGGGAGGGGCAGAGAGAGAGACACACACACACAGAATCTGAGCAGGCTCCAGGCTCTGAGCTGTCAGCACAGAGCCCGATGCAGGGCTTGAACCCACGAATTGTGAGATCATGACCTGAGGCAAAGTTGGATGCTTAACAGACTGAGCCACCCAGGCGCCCCCCCCCCCACTGAAAACTATAAAATACCACAGAAAAAAATTTAAAAACACATAAATAAATGGAAAGAAATTCAGTGTCCATGGAGTGGAGGACCTAATAATGTTAAGATGCAAATATGACATGAAGCAAACAGATGAAGTGCAACCCCCAAATGCCTAATGCTGCTCTTTGCAGAAATAGAAAAATCCATTTGAAAATCCATATGGAATCTCAAAGGATGAGGAATAGTTAAAGCAATCATGAAAAGAGAAAGTAGAGTTGAAAGGACTCATACTTGCTGATTTCAAAACTTACTACAAAGTACAATCATTAAAATAGAATGGCACTGGCATAAAGACAGATATACATACAGGGGCACCTGGGTGGCTCAGTCGGTTAAGCATCTGACCCTTGATTTCAGCTCAGGTCATGTTCACGGTTTGTCAGTTTGAGCCCCACATCAGGCTTTTAGCTGATGGCATGGAGCCTGCTTGGGATTCTCTCTCTTCCTTTCTCACTGCCTTTCCCCTGCTCTCTCTTTCTCTCTCCAAAGCAAATAAAAATTAAAAAAAAAAAAGACAGACATACAGACCAATGGAATAGAAGAAAGGCCACAAAATAAACCTTTGCATATATAGTCAAATAATTCTTTACAAGGATACTAACAACATTCAATAGGGAAAGAGCAAACTTTCTCAAATATGGTTTTGAAAACTGGATATCCACATACACAAAAGGATGCATTTTAACACTTGCCATACACCAAATACAAAAATTAATTCAAAATCAACCAAAGACCTTAAATATCTAAACCTATACAACTCTTAGAAGAAAATAAGAGTGCAGGCTTCATGATGTTGGATCTGGTAATGATTTATTGAATATGATGCAAAAGCATAGGCAACAAAAGAAAAGAAACTAATAATTTAGACTACATTAAAACTAAAAACTTTTGTGCATCAAAGGACACTAACAACAGAATGAAAAAACAACCCACAGAATGGGAGAAAACATCTGAAAATCATATATCTAATAAGGGATTGATATCCAAAATATAAAATGAACTCCTAAAACTCAAAAAATAGAACAGAAAAATAACCCATCAAAAATGGACAAAGGACTTGAATAGACATTTCTCCAAAGAAGATATACAAATGGCCACTAGCACAGAAGATGCTCAACACATTACTAGTTGTTAAGGAAATGCAAATAAAAACCACAATGAGATACCACCTCCTGTATATTACCCATCATATATTCTAATGGTTATTATCAAAAAGCAGAAAATAATAGGTGTTGGTAGAGGTCATGAAATTGACTTTTTTTTTTTTTTTTTGGAGAGAGAGAGAGAGAGAGAAAGAGAGAGAGCGCACACAAGCGATAGAGGTAGAGAGAGAATCCCAAGCAGGCTCCATGCCCAGTGTGGAACCTGACATGGGGCTGGATCTCATGACACTGAGATCATGACCTGAATTGAAACCAAGAGTTGGATGCTTGACTGACTGGACCACCCAGGTGCCCCAAGAAATTGGAACTTTTGTGCATTGTTGATGGGAATGTAAATGGTCCAGCCACTATGGAAGACAGTATGGTTGTTCCTCAAAAAAGTAAACATAGAATTATCATATAACCAGCAATTCTACTCCTAGATATACAGCACCCCAAAACTGCAAACAGGGACTCAAAATTAAAAGTTAACAACAATTGAAAACAGGACTCAAACACTTGAAAGCCAATATTCAGAGAAACATTATTCAGAGTAGCCAAAATGTGGAAACAACCCAGGCAAGTGTTGATCAAGAAATGCATGAATAAACAAAATGTACAGAGCGATGGAATATTATTCAGCCATAAAAAGGAAATAAAGTTCTGATACATGCTACAGGGTGGATAAACCTTGAAAACATTATGCTACATGAAATAAGGCAGAAATTATTCCACTTCTATTAAGTAGGTCGACTAGCCAAATTCACGAAGACAGATAACAGAACGGTTACCAGGGATGGGGTGGGGGGGGGATTGAGAGTTATTGTTTAATGTGTATAAGGTTTCAATTTGAGATGATGAAAAAGTTTTGGAGATGGATAGTAGTGCTGGTTACAAACAACATGGATGCACTTCATGCCACTAAAACGTATACTTAAAATGGTTAAAACAGTAATAATACAAGCTTATCTAGAAAAATTAATATACAGAATAGTCTAAACATTGCCGAAAAGGAAGTGTTCTGCAAGATATGAAAGCATATTATAGTGGGGCACCTGGGCGACTCAGCTCAGGTCATGATCTCATGGTTCACAGGTTCAAGCCCCATGTTGGGCTCATTGCAGGCAGTGCAGAGCCTGCTTGGGATTCTCTCTCTCTCCCTCTTTCTCTGCCCCTCCCCTGCTCTCTCTCTCTGTCTCTTAAATAAGCTTAAACAAATAAAATAATAAACAAAAAATAAAATGTATCATAGTATTACAGTGGGAAAAAAACAGTTTAGTGCTGTCACAAGAATGGCCAGAGTTCAAAGAAGCATAAAGATGACTGGAACACCTATGAATTTAATGACCAAAAAAATTGGAACTTGAAAACAGTTGGAGAGAGGACATCTTATTCAACTAATGTTGCTACTTCACCATTATAAGGGGGTGGATAGAGCAGAGAAGAAACCTAACACACTCCATTTATCACAATGAATTTCAGATGCACCAAGGATGTAAATACAAAGAATACAATCAGAACACATGTTTATAAAGTTTTAGCACAAGGAGAGCCTAAAGCTTTTATAAGACGGAACACACACAGCCATTAGGGAGAAGATCGATACATCCATTAGTCCATCTACCTATTGATGTAAAATTTCCATACACATAAAAGACCACTAACAGAACATTAAATAAATAAATATGGTATACATTTCAAAGTCATCATCGGAAAGAATGGCAATAAATCTAAATACAACCTCAATATAAGACATTCAATGGAAAAAGGGCAAGTTTCAAAAAATATATGCGATTTTGTCAGTTTTGTTTAAGATAAAAGAAAAAATGCCCAGCTTTATGTATAACTACACGTCTAAGGATGTTGATGTACAGAAATAAAGAGAAACCCTAAACTATTAACAGTTATTAATTCAGCTAAAAGGCTAGAGAAAAAGAAGTGTTATTCTTTACTCTCTATACTTTCACAATGTTTGAAAATTTATAAAAATATATCCATATACCACTCATGTAACAAAATGTTATAAAAAGCAATCTATAACCATTAGTACACTATAAAAATCTTAAAAGAGAACTGACTAGTGAAAATAAGGCCCCCAAACCCCTGAAAAACTGTTGACTTCATATTGAAAGGGTTTGAACTTATAATGAACTCTCACAAATCAAAAGAAAAATATTTTAGAAACTGAATTTTTTAAAAAATGAGCAAAGGGCCTGGGTAAATCAATGTGGACCAAAAAAGTTCAAATTCATTGATGATAATTAAAGAAATGCAAATTAGAACAAGACATAATGTGGCACTCATCACCTCATTAAGTTGTTAACAATATAAGCAGGAGAAAGAATTACTGAACCTGGATACTTTGAAACTGGAGGTTTGGTTGGATGAGTAGGCTTGAAACCTGGAAAAAGAAATTGGTTACAATTCACTAGCCTTATAAATACAAATTTAATTTTGAATTTTTATTTTCAAAAAAGACATTATTTCTCAAAATGAAAAATACAAATACTTTCCAAACTTTGCGATTCTGCTTCTGGGAATTTAACCTAATGTATATTTGCACAAGTTCAGAAGCATGTATGACTAAGAATGTTCACTACAACTTTGTATTTTATATGGAAATCCTAGAAGTTAACGAATAATAAATCATAAAAAAAATCATGTGTTGAGTAAACACACATATCTTTAAAAAAAAATACCATCCAAGTCGTATCATGCTACATAAGAAGTTGTACCTTTTTCTTTTCTGCCTAGTATTTCTTGGACTTAAAAAAATATTTGCACATTTAGATCTGCTTTGACATCATTATATGTTGCTGGTCCTTTTGATACAGTCTTTCTCTGACTGATGATAAAAAATGATTGACAATCCTGTGGAGAGTTTTGATTTTAATTTTTTAAAAAAGGTCCCTGTAGTTTCTCTTCTTGATAAGCTTTTTCTTATAGATTTTCTTCTAAAAACTAAACTATATCAGTGTTTTATAAATCCTTTGTGAAATTCTATGGTTCACCTCTTTAAAAAGAGCATATCAACAAACATATGCCACAGAGCATATACCCACTAGGACCATGTGAGTAAATATGGATGGGTCATGGAGTATAAATTTCATATGCAATCTTACTAGATCAGTCCACCAAAAAACCATTTCTTTCCCTCCAAACCTCATAGCACTCAACTAAAGTACAGAAAGAGGCTATCGGGTACTAGGTTTACAGGAATTACTAAAAAAATACCCTAATTACCATATTAAAATGTGTAATTCCACAAATCCTTTAAAATAGTACGGTCATAGGAAATATACAACAAATATAACAAATTTTAACAAATTAAAAGCCATTAATCATGATCTGTCTGAGTTCAACACTTTCAAAAAACTGGAAGCCAAAGTCCACAGAAATGAGGTTACTTGAGTAAGCTGAGCCAAACTAGCACCTTAGTGAGGTCAGCCCAGGCTAATGTTCCTCCTAATATTCCTGTTGTCTCTTGCTTCTGATGCAGAGAGGCCAAAGATAGCAGCACTGAAATCAGCACTGAAATCAGGAAGATATTTCCTTCCAACATGGCAAAATAGTCTTTCGAGTCTGAAACAAAGTAGCTGACCTGCAAGAAATCCTTCATTTCATTTGAGTGAATAAGGATTTTTCCTGCCTTTCAGTTGCTATGAAGTTCAAGTGCAGTTGCCAAATAAAAACACCCAGTAAAGAGAAAAAGCATAGTTGTATGAAGTTGGAAGGGGTGGGGGTGGGGGGAGAATATACAGGTCTTATTTGGAGAGAGCAGATATTTTCCAGTTTAAATCGTGCTACATAAAAAACAAAAACCTAAACTGGTTGTAGTCCAGCAAATGAAACATAGTCCTAGACCAGGAAGATACTCTAAAGGAGCAAAAAATCACTTTTAAAAAGAATGAAACAGCAAACTCAACCCAGAAAACACACATGTTAAAAAACAGAAGCCATAGGCCTTTCTCTTCACTAATATTAATTTGAGTGATGCTATAAGTCATATGAGCTACCTATACAAGTTTCCCATATGCCAGGCACTATGCTAAGTGCTAAATGCATCCCACTTGAGCTGTATGTAACCTTCCCAAGTTTACATGCCTGTGTATATCTGTGGACTATGCCAAATAATTTTAGAAAAACTAAATAGAACTAAAATGGCTGTAAATATGTCCTTCATCCTTTCATTACTCAAAATGATGAATGACTGTAAATCACATGAATGTAAAGGATTTCTGTAAAATATAAGCAGGAAAGTACAACTCGGAATGATTCAGAATTAGAGGTTTTATATTGGGAGAAATCTGTACTTAAAAACAAAATAATGTAGAATCGACTACTTCAGAATTATTGTTTTCATTTCATTTATATGAATATGCCTTTTATTCTTGACTTAATATATGTAAAAAATTCTCATGCTTCAATCTACTCTAAAAGTGGTTGCTATACATTTTTACACATAAAAATACTAAATGAGAAATTTATATACCTGTGTGATGTCGATAACGTGTACAGACCTTATGTAAACTTACGAACTCACAACATAGCAATGATGTCATATCTCCATCATGTAAATAAATACAAGATGGAGTAAAATACTAAATTTTTTTCTTTCTAATAATCCAGATTCATTGATATTTCATGTCAAAGAAAATAAAACTAAAAAGAAAAAAGGATGGAAAAAGACATTTGTACCTTTAATACATGTCGGCATATCAGGTTCCCAAGTATTTCTCTCACCACAGAACACTGGGTTGCTGCCATTAAGATAGAAACCTGGGAGGCATTCAAATAGAACCACTGCTTGGTAGGAATATTTTTTTCTCTCTCCTGATACCAATCTTCCATTCACAAGTACTGGATGTTCACATCTGACCACTGAAAAGTGGAAAAACTCTAGAATTAATGGAAAGCTGCTGTAACATAGGATTAGAAAAAATAGTGCTAAGTAGTAATTTCCAGCAGGAAGAAACATGCAAGGAATGAAAGGCAAGGTGTTAATTAAAACAAAAAAAAAATACCCAAGAAACCTTTATACATATGCACATTTGAATTCCAAGGAAATGGATTTAGAGAAATCTAATAACTTTTTTCCACCTAGAAAGACTGCCATTAGAATGTATTGGCTTTCCTACATTTTTTTCCCATTACTGACAACTTTTCAGAAAGGTCTGACCACATACAAATTCGAGGCAAGTTCAAGAGCAACTTTTGGTCATCAGCTCTACGGATTTTTTTTTAAAGGTCATGCTGACACTGATTGCAGTACGCTGTTTTTCTGAGAAGGTCATACTTGAGTTCAAATTTAAAAGTTGAAAAGCAAGTAGCCATGCAAACATATGCAAAAAGGAAGTTCTCAGGTAGCAACAACATACATAAATGGGGTGTTCAAGAAACAGAAAAGCCAATGGAGTTAGGGCAGTGTTTTCCAAACATCTTGGCCTGCAAGCCAGAGATCAAAAAGACACATTTCACCTTGTAAAGCAGTATATAAGCAGTATATAAGCTGAAACACAAGTCAGCCTCATGCCAGCGTGCTCTGCGACTTCCCCTTCTGCTCCACCTCTTAAGAAGTAAACTACTGCTCGTGACCTGATTGATTTCAGAATCTATTAATTAATCTACTAATTTATCTTTTTGCCATTGTGCTAAACTACTGTTAACTGCACTGATTTCCCTTAAGTTTGCTAGACATGATTTACATGCAGTAAAGCTCATCCTGTTAAGCATACTGCTGTATGAGGTGTGACAAAGGCAAATAATCATGGAATTACCACAATAAAGACAGAAAAGTTCCACTGCCCCCCAATATTTCCTCATGCCGCTCTGTAATCAACCCTTCCCACCCCCACAGCCACCTTCAGCAACCAGCGGAATACTGATCTCTTTTCTATTCCTATAGAGTTGCTTTTCCAGAATGTCACAATGGGATCACAGCCTCTGAGTATGAGTTATTTCACTTAGCGTCATGCATTTGAGAGTCACTCCTATTGCTGCATGGCTTAGAGCTCACTCCTTTTGATTGCTGAGTATAATTGCATTGTATGTTGTAAAATGGTTGTCTGCCATTCATGAGCTAAAGGTCTGGTGGGTTGTCTCTGGTGTGGGACAATTATGACTAAGGCATCTGAATATTCTCACACTGTTTTCTCTGTGAACATGTTTTCATTTACTTGGGTTGATGAACTGTATGGTAAGTATATGTTTAACTTTATAAAAAATGTAAAAATATATTCCAAAGTGGTCATACCACTTTGTATTCTTACCAGCAATGTATGAAAATTCCAATTGTTCTATATCGTTGCTGGTACTTGGTCTTGTTGGTTTTTTTTTGTATTTAATTTCAGTTGTTTTATCAGGGGTGTTGAGTGGTATCTCTTTGTGGTTTTAAATTACATTTCTGTAATTACTAATTATATTGAGAAATTTTCATGTACTTTTTTGACATCCATATATCATGTTTGTTGAAATAGGTCTACTCAAATATTTTATCCATTTTTTTAAAAAATTGGTATGTATTCTAATGATTGAGCTTGGAGAATTCTTTATGCATCATAGATAAAAGTTATTTTCTGATACATGCTTTGCTAATATTTTCTCCCAGCCTATTGCTCATTTCTGCCCCCCCCCCCCCATTCCTTTAACAATTCTTTTGCAGACCAGAAGTTTTGAATTTGGAACATCCAATTTTTTTTCCTTTAAAGGATCATATTTTATGGGTGGTATTTAAGAAATTTTTGGCTAGGTCACAAGTACTTTGTAAGTTTTCTTGCAAAAATCTTACAGTTTTAGGTTTTACATGTATTTCTATGATTCATTTTTTTCTAAAGTTTATTTTTATTTTTTTTTATTTTAATTGCTCTTTTATTTTTTTTTAGCATGAGAATTACACATCACAGTTCAACAGGTAGAATTCATTATCCAAAGAAATGGAAATCATTTTTAGTTTTTTCCTTTTTTATATATTTTTAACTTTATTTATTTAAATTCAAGTTAGTTAACATACAGTGTAGTATTGGTGCCAGAGGTAGAATTTAGTGATTCATCACTTACATACAACACCCAGTGCTCATCCCAACAAGTGCCCCCTTCAAGGCCCATCACCCATTTAGCCCATCCCCTCACCATCCTCCCCTCCAGCAACCCTCAGTTTGTTCTCTTGTATTTAAGAGAGTCTCTTATGGTTTGCCTCCCTCTCTGTTTTTATCTTATTTTTCCTTCCCTTTCCCTATGTTCATCTGTTTTGTTTCTTAAATTCCATACATGAATGAAATCATATGATTTTTGTCTTTCTCTGACTTATTTCCCTTATTGTAATACACTCTAGTTCCATCCATGTTGTTGCAAATGGCAAGAATTCTTTATTTGAGTATTACTTTACATACAACGTTACATTAGTTTCAGGCGTACAACATAGTCATTCACCATCTCTATATGTTATGCTGTGCTCATCACAAGTGTAGCTACCACTTGTCACCATATAATATCATTGACTACATTCCCTACGCTGTACCTTTTATTCCTGTGACTTATTCATTCTATATTGGGAAGCCTGTATCTCTCACTCCCCTTCACCCATTTTGTTAATCTCCCCACCTCTCTTCCCTCTGGCAACCAACAGTTTGTTCTCTGTATGTATAGGTCTGATTCTGCTTTTGTTTGTTTCTTCATTTGTTTTGTTTTTCAGATTCCACATATGACTGAAATCATATGGCATTTGTCTTTCTCAGTCTGATATACTTCACTTAGCATAATACTTTCTAGGTCCATTCATGTTGCAAATGGCATGTTCTCATCTCATCCTTTTTATAGCTGTGCAATATTCCTGTGTGTGTGTGTGTGTGTGTGTGAGAATGTGTGTGTGTGGGGGTGAGTGTGTACACATATCACATCTTCTTTAGCCATTCATCTCTTGATGGACACTCGTTGCTTCTGTATCTTGACCATTCTAAACAGTGCTGCAATAAACATCGGAGTGCATATATCTTTTTGAATTAGTGCTTTCATTTTCTTTGGGTAAATACTCCATAGTAGAATTATTGAATTTCTATGATTCATTTTGAATAAACGTTTGCCTACGGTGCTAACATCGGTGAAGGTTCCCATTTTTTCAGCACATGGATATCCAATTGTTGTTGTACCATTTGTGGACAATATCACCATTTTTTCACTGAATTGTTTGTATACCTGTACACCTGAAGAAAATCGACTGGACATATTGGCAGGTGTCTAATTCTGGATTTAGTATTCTATTCCATTGCTCTATATGGCTATTCTTTTACCTATACCACATTGTCTTGATTATATGCCTTAAGTATGCTTTATATTAAGTCTTAACATGAGGTAGAGTGAATTTTCCAATTTTTTTCAAAATTATTTTCACTATTCTAGATATTTTGTCTTTCCACATAAATTTCAGAATTAGTTTAATTTATACAACAAAGTTCTGCTGGGGGGCGCCTGGGTGGCTCAGTCAGTTGGGCGTCCAACTTCGACTCAACTCATGGTCTCATGGCTTGTGGGTTTGAGCCCCATGTAGGGCTCTGTGCTGAGAGCACAGAACCTGGAGCCTGCTTCGGATTCTGTGTCTCCCTCTCTCTCTGCCCCTCCCAACTGATAGTCTTCTCTCTCTCTCTCTCTCTCTGTCAAAAATAAATAAACATTAAAAAAAAGTTCTGCTGGGATTTTTATTAGGATAATGCTTAATTTAGATAAATTACAGAAAATTGACTATTATATTGAATCTTCCAAACCATACCTAATGTATATCCCTTCATTTATTAAGGGTTTCTTTAATTTCCATTATTAGTGTTTAGTGGGTTTTAGCATTAATATCTTTTGCATATATTGTTAGATTTATACTCAAGAATTTCATGTTTTGGAGCTACTGTAAATACTTTAAAATTTTCAATTTTTTTTACAAATATAATTTATTGTCAAACTGGTTTACATACAACACTCAGTGCTCATCCTAACAAGTGTCTTCCTCAATGACCATCACCCATTTTCCCCTCTTCCCCACTCTCCCATCCACCCTCAGTTTGTTCTCTATATTTAAGAGTCTCTTGTGGTTTGCCTCCCTCCCTCCCTCTCTGTTTGTAACTATTTTATTCCTATCCCTTCCCCCATGGCCTTCTGTTAAGTTTCTCAAGATCCACATGAGTGAAAACATGTGATATCTGTCCTTTTCTGACTGACTTATTTCACTTAGCATAATACCTTTGGTTCCATCCACATTGCTGCAAATAGTATGATTTCATTCTTTCTCATTGCCAAGTAGTATTCCATTATATATATAAACCACATCTTCCTTATCCATTCATCCGCTGATGGACCTTTAGGCTCTTTCCATAATTTGGCTATTGTTGAGAGTGCTGCTATAAACATTGGAGTGCATGTGCCCCTATGCATCAGCATTCATGTATCCCTTGGATAAATTCCTAGTAGTGCTATTTCTGGATCATAGGGTAGTTCTATTTTTAATTTTTTGAGGAAACTCCACACTGTTTTCCAGAGTGGCTGCACCAGTTTGCATTCCCACCAACAGTGCAGGAGGGTTCCTGTTTCTCCATATCCTCACCAGCATCTGTAGTTTCCTGATTCGTTCATTTTAGCCACTCTGACCAATGCGAGGTGATATCTCAGTGTGGCTTTGATTTGTACTTCCCTGATGTTAAGTGATGTTGAACATCTTTTCATGTGTCTGTTGGCCATCTGGATGTCTTCCTTGGAGAAATATCTATTCATGTCTTCTGCCCATTTCTTCACTGGATTATTTGTTTTTTTGGGTGTTGAGTTTCATAAGTTCTTTATAGATTTTGGATACTAGCTCTTTATCCAATATGTCATTTGCAAATATCTTTTCCCATTCCGTTGGTTGCCTTTTAGTTTTGTTGATTAAAATTACCATTTCTAAGGGCTTATTGCTAGTATACAGACATGTAACTGTATTCCATATGTTGATCTTATATTTTGAAACCTTGTTAAAACTTCAGTCATTGGAATCTTCTATACAATCAAGTCATAAGTGCATAAAGACTTTATTTCTTACTTTCTAATGTGTATGTCTAATTCTTTCTCTTGCCTTGTTTCAGTAGCTAAGAACTCTTGTACAGCGCTGGATAGAGTGGTGAGAGTGGATTTCCTTCTCTTGTTCCTACGGGGGGGGGGGGAATTAGTCTTTTACCATTAAGTATAATTTAGCTCTGAGATTTTTGTTGATGCCTTTTATCAGAATGAAATAGTTACTTCCTTTCTATTCCTAGTTTGTTGAGAAATTTTATCCTGAAAAAGATGATGAATTCTGTGAAGTGCTTATATAAAAATATCTATTAAGAGAATCACTTTTTTTCTTATTTATAATCTCTTGATCTAGTAAATTATACTGATTAATCTTTGAATTTGAACCAATCTTGCATTTATGGGCTAAATCTTACTTCGTTATGATATATTATTATTGTTATATATGGCCAGATTTGCTTTGTTATATTTTGTTGAGAAGTTTTGGTTCTATGTTCATTAAAGATACTGTTTGTAATTTTCTTGCAATGTTTTTGTCCAGTTTTGGCATCAGGATAATGCTGTCCTCAGGAAATGAGTTGAGAAGTATTCCTTTCCCTTATATGTCTTAAAAAAATTTTTTATTATTGTTTTTATTTTTAAGAGAGAAAGCATGTAGGAGGTGCTAAGAGAGAGGGACAGAGAAGGACAGAGAGGGCAAGAGAGAGAATCCCATTGTCCTCACTGTCAGGTCAGAGCCTGACATGGGCTCAAACTCAGGAACCATGAGATCACGACCTGAGCTGAAACCAAGAGTCAGATGCTTAACCATCTGAGCCACCCAGACATCCCTCTCTTCTTACATGCCTTGAAGAGCTTGCATGGAGGTACTATTATTTATTCCTGAAATGTTTGTTAGAATTCCCCAGGGAGGCCATGTGGGGCTGCAGTTCTCACTGTGGGAAGGTTTTTGTTTTTTTTTTTTTAACGTTTACTTATTTTTGAAAGAGAGAGAGAAAGAGAGAGACAGACACAGAGCAAATGTTTACTTATTTTTGAAAGAGAGAGAGAAAGAGAGAGAAAGATGCAGAGCAAATGTGGGGGGAGGGGCAGAGAGAGAGGGAGACACAGAATCTGAAGCAGGCTCCAGGCTCTGTGCTATCCCCGATACAGGGCTTGAACTCACAAACCTTGAGATCATGACCTGAGCCAAAGTCTGATGCTCAATTGACTGAGCCACACAGATGTTCCTGTGGGAAGGTTTTTAACTAAAAGTTCTATTTCTTTAATAGATATAAAACTAGCTGGCTTTGTGGGTATAGCATGCAACTCTTGATCTTAGGGTTGTGAGTTCAAGCCCCATATTAGGCATACAGCTTACTTAAAAAAGGAGGAGGAGGAAGAGGGGAAGGAGGAGAGGGAGACAACTATTCAGATTATGTATATCTTTAAGTTTTAGTTGGTATTTTGTGTCTTTGAAGGAATTTGTCAATTTCATGTATACACTGTCAAATTTATAGATACAAACTTGTTTTCATGATATTCCCCTATTACCCCTTAAACATAGGTAGGATATTCGGTGCTGTCCTCTTTTTCATTTTTGATATGAATAGTAAGTATCTTCTTTTTTTTCTTTCAGTCTTGCTATAACTTTATCTACTTTATTTCCTCCATGAACCAGGTACTGGTTTCATTAATTTTCTCTTTTCAATTTCATTGATGTATTTCTAAAGACATTATCTCTTTCTGTCTCCTTGTTTAGAGTTTAATTTGCTCTTTTTTAGAAGCACAGATTATTGCGACTTTTCTTTTTTTCTAACATTAACTATTTCATGTTACAAATTTTCCTCTAAGCAATGTTTTTGCCGTATCAGATTTTGATATTTGGATACGCCTTGTTTTCCTTTTTATTCAATTCAAAACACTCTCTAAATTGTCTTAGGAATTCTTTGATTCATGGGTTGGTTAGAGGTGTCTTGCATAATTTTCAAATATTTGAAGATTTTCTAAGTGATTAACCTGTTTTGATTTCTACATTCATTCCACTATAATCAGGTGATGTACTCTGAATAATTTCAATTTTTTGAAATTTGTTAAAAATTATCTTGCTCATTTTAGAGAATGTTCCATGCACACTTGCTATTATTCAGCTCTTCCAAGAGTCAAATCCCCTCTAGTGACCCCCTGCTTTTGATCACTCTCCAGTGTCTTAATCATTGTTTGTTAAATATGTTTTGTACAGAGCTTATCAATCTTGGCTGTGAGAGGGTTAGTCTTTTACAATTTAGTCTCTAGCCAGAACTCTCAAACATCTTGTAATATAAGAAAATATTTCTTATTCTTAAGATGGTATGTGTTGAATTTTTGAGTTCTTTCAAGCAAAAAATTCCTAACTCATGCAAATAAGCAGTAGTTCACAATGTGTGACCTAGAATTCTGAGAACATGTGGAATGGGGAGTGGGGAGCTCTGTAACCAAAACTGATTTCACTTTACCTATATTAATCTATATCGGAAGTCAATTTAACAGGAGGAGGAAGCACATATGACTATTTTGTTTACTTACAAAACTATTTACAAACTGTTCCCAAACTTATAATTGACAAATGAAGGAGGAAATAAATAGAAATATCATTACCTTTACACTGAGGAGGGTTACTACTCCACTTGTTATTCGCAATACAAATAAGTTTGCTGTCTCCAACAAGTGAAAATTCATCTAATCCTTGTGAAGGATTACAACTAAAAGTTATTAATTCATTATATTCAAATATAGTTCTGTGGCTGTTGCTGTATTTTCCATTTCTTATTGGTTCAGGTGGTTTACAGTAAATCTCTTAAAAAGGAAATAAAAAGAGGAAATAGTGGGCAAAAGGAAAGGTGTTAAGATAGCATTATAAATTCCTATGAACTGCCTTCAGCAAATTCATGAACATGATTTCTACAAGCTGTCTGTTTAGGTTTCAATGAGAAAATGTGTTATTATCTCAAATTCAAGCCATATGCAAATAAACTTTCAGAACAAAACTCATTTTCTTGAATACCTCTATGAAAAACCTCTTTTACTTTATAAGGCCATGCTAAGTTTTGTTCTAGTCTCATTACTGAAAATGTAATGAGAAAAAATGCTTGTGATTAAAAATAAACTTCACTGCTATTTGAGAAATTCTTTATGATATTTAAATACATCCATTTGCTACATGGGTGATTCACAATAATACCAAGATATTGTCTTTCTTTACATCCTTATGAATGTACACTTAAATTTTCTAAGCTACAAATTGTGAGCTTTCACAATAGACTGAATCCAGATGTCCTTTTGAAGTCAGATATTAAAAAGATTTGCAAAAATGTGAAAAAAATGGCATTCTTTTCAGCATTTGTTTTGGAAAATTATTTTTCATAAAAATGTTACATACATTAACATGTATTGATCTTACTGTTCTTAAACAGGAATGAATATATAATTAATTCCCAAACTTCTCAGTTTTTATCCCAATATAATGAATATCAATAAACACAGCCCACATAGAGGGAAAGCTCTTAAGGATCTTTGACAATTTAAAAGTTTAAAGAGGATATGAGGCAAAAAAAGATTAAGTCTTGCTGGTCTAAATTGCAAATTGAAAATTTACTTACTTTTACATTCTGGGGGGTTGCCATTCCAATACACGTCACTTCCAAGAAGTTCACAAACTAGAACTTGGTGTCCAAATAAGTAATAACTAAATGGGAAGAGAAAAACTTACTGTTTTCTCTATTAGTTAACAAGGTGTACATAAGAATGAAAATTTTAATACTGTCACTTTTCTACACTACAGTAGTTTGAGGGAGAAGTTTCTTAAACAACATACACAGTGAAAGTGCTAACCATATCTGCACTTAATTAAACAGAGCTTCTACATGTGAATGCTCACTGACCAAAAACAAAAAGATTTTGAAATAAATCTGTCACACCTGTCAGTCTGGTCTCTTTGCTATCTCCAGCAATCACATTACACATTCATTTCTATGCCTATGCTCACTCCATTCTTCTCAGTAAGAACAACTGAGTAGAGAGGTTAGGTCCTAGAGCTTGCCTGCCTGGATCTGAGCCCCAGCTCTATGACACACTTTCTATTTGAGCTCAGGCAAGTCCCTTAATGTTTCTCTTGCTCGGCTTCCTCATCTATGAAAAGGGAATAATAGTTCGTGTTTCATGAGATTGCTTTAAGGATTAGATGAGTTAGCATCTGGTACACAGTGAGTGCGAGGTAGTTTTTAGCTCTTACTAATATTTTTAGGTAAGAATATTTTTCGGGGAATAGCTCAGGAATACTACGTAATGAAATTTTCTCTCATGATTTAAATTCCCAGTACTCTCTTCTGCTAGGCTTTATTGTAATAATCATGAATAATTCTATCTATTTTCCACTTCTCATTAATTATTTTGCTTTGATACCTTTCTGTGTACATTGCATTTCTCAACAAGCCTACAACTTCTTTGAGAAAAGAATATGCTTAAACTTTTGGTATCTCTCAAACTGCCTAGCAGCCTCTCTCTATATAACTACTGACTGGATATTCCAGTATGTTTACATGATCAAGTTTAAAGAATAGTCAGTGAAAATGTCTACACATGGATGCAGTTGCCTTTTCTCCCTATTATAGTATTTGGGGGAGGATTCCAGGAAAACAGCAGAGTGTGAAGTGCTAAGAACCCATCTCCCCAACCAGACAACAGCTGCAATGGCAGAATCTGTCATGTGTAACTACTTTGGAACTCTGGAGTCTGTTGATGGCTTGCAACTTCCCAGAAAGACGTGGACAGGCAAACTGCACTGATTTCAGTCAATTTCATCTTTGCACAGTGTCAAGTACCCATCTCCCACCCCCAGCAGGCAGCTATGCATGTGTTCTTGGAGCAACTTAGAAGCAGTTTGGTGGATCAAGGGTGGACAAAAAGGGCCCTGTCCTCCAAATAGCAGGGATCTGTGCTCTTATCACTGAATTCTGCTGATGATCACAGAGAAGTAGTCAATGAGGTGGGCAGCCACTGCTGTCATACCTACCCCTAACTCTTTTAAGCCCCTTCCTAATTGGCTGAAATGACTTACAGGGTAGATTTAAACATCCAGGTTCTTTGATTCCCATTTCGTTTTTCACTTTTCCCTTCTCAGGAACCAGACATTAAAGATTATTCAGAAACACATAATATGTGAATAAAGTTAAAAAGTCAGTGTGCATGGCCAGGGAAAGGCTCAGAAAAGACTGAGAAGACCTTCAGTTTAAATGTCAGGCTGGGGGCGCCTGGGTAGCTCAGTCGGTTGAGCATCCAGCTTCAGCTCAGGTCATGATCTTGTGGTTTGTGGGTTCCAGCCCCGCGTCAGGCTCTGTGCTGACATCTAGCTCAGAGCCTGGAGCCTGTCTTCAGATTCTGTGTCTCCCTTTCTCTCTGACCTTCCCCTGCTCATGCTGTCTCTCTCTCTCAAAAATAAGTAAAACATTTAAAAAGTTTAAAAAAATTAATGTCATGCTGGACTTAAAAAAGAGATATCCTACAACATTCAAAAATAAAACAAAACAAAACACGAACGATAACATAAAACAGCTGGCCATAGGGAAAGAGAAGAACCTGATTTCCAGAGTTTCCACATTATTAGATTCAAATGTCCAGTATTCCACAAAAAATAACAATATATACAAAGAAACAGGAGAGTTTGGCCCATTGAAAAGAAAAAATAAATCAACGAAACCTGTCCCCCCCAAAAAGACCTGATGGCAGATTTACTAGACAAAGACTTCAAAATAACTATTTTAACACACTCAAAGAACTAAAGAAAGAACTGAATAAAGTCAAGGAAATGATGCATGATCAAAATGGAAATGTCAATGGGGTGACAGAAACCCTAAAAAGAAACCAAAAAGAAGTTCTGGAACATAAAAGTAAAATAACTGGGATATGAAAAATTCACTAGAGGAATTGAATGCAGATTTGAGCAGCAGAAGAAATCAATGGACGTGAAGACAGAACAATAGAAATTACTGAGTCTGAGGAAAAGAAAGAAAAACGAGTGAAGAAAAGTGAGCAGAACATATGGGACCCATGGGACACCATTAAGTGGACCAACATACACATTGTGGGAATCTCAGAAGGAGAAGAGAGACAGACAGGGGCAGAGAGAACATCTGAAGAAATTATGGCTTGCAACTTCCCAAATTTAATGAAAGACATAAATATATTGGGGGCGCCTGGGTGGCTGAGTCAGTTAAGCATCCAACTCTTGATTTGGGCTCATGTCATGATCTCATGGTTCATGGGATGGAGCCCCATGTCAGGCTCTGGGCTAACAGCACAAAGCCTGCCTGGTATTCTTTTTCTTTCTGCCCCTGCCCCACGCTAGCACACATGTGTTCTCTCTCTCTCTCTCTCTCTCTCAAAATAAGTAAACTTAAAAAAAAAGACATAAATATAAACATACAAGAAGCTCAACAACCTCCAGGTTAGTGAACTCAAAGGGTAACTAATTCACATAATAGTCAAACTTTCAAAAGACAAAGACAAAGAAAGAATCTCAAAAGCAGGAAGACCGAAGTGAGTCATCAACAAGAGATCCTCAATAAGATTATCAGCAGATTTCTTGTCAGAAGCTTTGGTGGCCAGAAGACAGTGGTCAAAAAGTACTAGAAGAAAACACACCTGTCAACAAGTAATCCTCTATCCAGCAAAACTGTCTTTCAAAAGTGAAGGGGAAACTGAGACTTGATACACAAAAGCTGAGGGAGTTCATGATCACTAGACATTCCCTGCAAGAAATGAGAAATGCTCCAGGGAGTCCTCCAAGACGAAATGAAGGGATACTAGAAAGTATCTTTGAGCCATATGGATAGATAAATATCTCACTAAAGGTAAACACATGGGAAATTATTACAGCTTGTATTATTATGACAGTGACTTATAATTACAATTTTTATTTTCTTTATACCTTAAGAGACTAATACATTTAAAGAAAAAAAAGAAACAATTAGTGTAAAACATAGTGTAACTTTGTTTTTAACTCCAAATCTTGTTTTTTACATAATTGAAAGGACAATTTTAAAAGGACTATTAGTTTATGTTATGGGACACACAATGTATAAAGATGTCCTTTTGTGTAAAACCAAATGGGGTGGGAATGGAGTTATAAAAGAGTTTTTGTATGTTATGAAATTAAATGGGTACAAATGCAAATTAGAATGTTTTAACTTCAGGATGTTAAATGTAATCCCCATGGTAACCACAAAGAAGCAGCCACAGAATATACACAAAAGGAATGAGAAAGGAAATAGAACATTTTACTATAAAAAGTCAAATAAACAGAAAAGAAGACAGTAATATAAGAAATGAGGGCCAAAAAAAAGCTATAAAGCATACAGAAAACAAATAACACAATGACAGAAGTAATTCCCCTCCTTATCAGTAATTATTTCAAATTTAAGTGGATTAAAACTCTCTAATCAAAAGACAGAGATTGGTAGAATAGACAAAAACACATGATCTCACTATATGCTATGTATAAGAGACTCACTAGAGATCCAAAGACAAAAATGTTTGAAAGCAAATGGACTAAAAAAGACATTTCAGCAAATAGAGAGAGTAGGGTTGGCTATACGAATATCACACCAAGTAGACTTTAAATTAAAAAAGGTTATGAGAGACAAATGATATTATATGTTAATAATAAGGGCTCATACAGCAAGAATATGTCACACTTGTAAACATTTATGCCACCTGATGACAGACCAACAAAACATATGAAGCAAAAACTGACAGAATTGAACAAAGAAATACACATTTCTATGTAATAGGCATTTCCTACAACAGTAGTTGGAAGCTTCACTACCCAATTCACAATAATGGACAGAACAAGCAGACAATGTAAGTAAAGAAAGAAATAGAGGACTTCAAGAACACAACATTTCTGTAAGTCCTCCTTCAAACCTGAGAGTTAGCGGTTTAAATAGGGTATACATTGTCAAGGATAAAGTCACCATGATTACTACATTTTTGATGCTTACAATAAACTTATTGTTAGATATAGTATTAGGCAATTTTGCTTTCCTTCAATATAAATTCCTTTGAATTAATTATGCATCTTTTCAGTCTCCATAAAAAATCCAAGAGTTGTTTGGCGATAAGTGTGCGCTGTCACATACAAAGCAAATGAAATCAACTTTATGGGAATGCTTGAGAAGCGAAACAAAACTGGAATTAGTAACATTTACCTTATTTTCTCTAAGGAGCAACTTACCCCTCATCACAATAAAAGTGAGCTTCATGATCAAATGAAAAGGTTTTATTTGGGGCGACAACTTCACCATGTTGGATTGTAAGCCTGTCACATTCTTTTTCTAAAATAAAATAAAAAAAACTTTTTAATACCAATTTCAAAGCAGATTTAAATTAAGGTAAAAATTCTGCACTACTCTCTGCAACTAATGCAATATTATTTTCTATAACAAACTGTTGTGCAAACTTAAAATTCACATTTAATCAGGTAAACAAGTATTGCCAAGAGAAAGAACTCCTGGAGATTTCTCAAATTCTGGAAAAAATAATTGCTATTTGAAACTAATTTTTCACATGAGAAAAATTCCTGTAGTGGAAAATGGACCCTGCTATATGTAAAAATCTCTAGAGAAAACAATTAATTTTATATATATATATATATATATATATATATATATATATATATATATATATATAATTGTTTTGTTTACTTACTCATACAAGCTTCTTGGAGAGGATACCATGAGTGATTATTCTCACAATAAGCCATGAGGGGAAACACGGTGAGGTATCCTTCATGACACTCATAATATATTCTCTCCCCAACTTCATAATAATTTTTAGGTTTACCCTTGAGCTTCATAGTTTCAAATTTTGGTGGGTCACCACAGGCATCTAGGAATAAGAAAATGAGAATATGAAAATGAAGTATTGATCTCTTTCATCAGCCAAGGCTATGGTCTGGCAACAAATAGGTAATAGAATAAAAAAAGGAAAGATCCTTGCAAGATTTGAATGATTCTTCCATGCTTTTACCCAGGTAATTGGAGTACGTAAGATATGCCTTGCTTGCATTAAATAACAGTCTAGTAGCTTTTGATTTGATGGGGAATAAGCTGAAATTATAGTCAACAATAAACTGAAGAGACAAAATCAATGCTTATGGTCTTAAGATATATATAGATAAGCAACCTTCCCCACTTTTACCTAAATTCACCCCTCCTCTAAGAAGCTTTCTATAGTATAAATAGCACTCTGCTCTGATTGCTTTTTCATAATCTGAAACAAACGAATGATAACTTGTCACTTCAGGTTCAGTCTCTCTCAGAAGGCAAGTTTCTAGAGGTCAGGAAATTTATGTCTTCTTTTCCTACTATACTCTGTACACAGTGGATGCTTAATAAATGCTACAGTAACAAGTGATTATTAAATAAGGATTACATGGGGCGCCTGGGTGGCTCAGCCAGTTAAGCGTCCGACTTTGGCTCAGGTCATGATCTCACTGTTTGTGGGTTCAAGCCCCGCATCAGGCTCTGTGCTGACAGTTCAGAGCCTGGAGCCTGCTTGGGATTCTGTCTTCCTCTCTCTCTGTCCCTCCCCCACTTGTGCTCTCTCTCTCTTTCTTAAAAATAAATAAACATTAAAATTTTTTTTTAAATTTTAAAAAAATAAATAAGCATTATGTATTTCACAGATCAAAATAAATACACATTAAAGTCTTTCAAAATATAAGGCTTCATTCCATGTTTCATGTTAGTGAACTGAGCTTCCCATAAGTGAAAAGATGTCATTTAAATATCAAAATTTACTACTCTGAATAGCACTACATAAAAAAAAAAATGTTGCCTTTTCAGGCATGATGTCAAATAAAAGTTCATCTTCCTGCACTGATCAATGGATCACACATTTCTTCGTAATCTGCCTGAGGTAGCTATCTGGGCCATTTACCCAATATCCACCTACAGAAAAGCTATGATATTGCTATGCTTTTAGAATTTTGGGGGGGAGTGGAGGGGAGTTTTTTCCCATCTTAGAATAGTTTCACTTCTACTTCAGCAATTCCTCTTCCTTGAAACCTCATTCCTTGGAAATTCTCTTTCCTTGAAAACCTAACAGATCTGTCAGAACAATTATGTAAAATAACATGATGGGACACATCCAGTAAAGTCCTAAAGGGCTAAAAGAACATAGAGGCCTCTCCTATAAGGGTGAGGACCTAAGGAGAAAGGAGATAGATCTACCTTTGATCCCCGAGGAAACTTTTCTTTCTTACTCCCTGGATCTCGGTCTTACCTCAGATTGAGAGACTGGTCAAGAGAACTCTACTCAAGTGAAATGTTACTCTCCTTTCACACCATATCTTCAATTCTAAAATTGTATCTATAAACACCGTCCAACATTTCCTTTACAGCATGTCCTCAAATCCACTTACTTGCAATATGTTTTCTACATTTCCACTATGCTGACCAAGACATGTGAATGTTCCTTAATCAATGGCCCAAATCAGAACAAAAGCAAAAAGCAAACAAAAAGTCATAGTAATTAAAAGCATTGTTTAAAAAGAGAATTAATATAGAGTTGTATTAATGAGGTTACATTTACTGAATACCCTGAGTCATTTTACAATAGGACAAAAAAAAAAAAAGCTAAAAATGCTACATAATTCCATTGTAGATACAAATATATAACATTATTAGAAATTCTGGAACCACCAAGAAAAAGATTAAGTAACAGCATGCCACTGCTTAAATTATACAAATATTCCTGTTTTATGCATTCAATTTCAGTAACTATCTTGAAAGCAGATAAAGAAGATAGAATTCCAAATATGACTTTCATACACAGTGATCTGTATGGAAAAAGAAATGTCAATTGGATAGTTTTAACTTATTCAACTAATTTGATGTATTTCTTCCTCCTAACATGCATTATAAAAGACATGATTTCAACAATATGCAGAGTTTATAATTTGATTTGGCAACCAGTTGATTACAAGCTTTATACCCTATAATAATTGAGACCAATCTTACCCTTTCTTTATAATCAAACTTCTTCTACTGCTCATAAGTTTTTTCCTATGGGAATTTTGAAATGAACTATTCCTAGCTCCAGAAAAAGAGTATCTTGGCTTAGTTTGTTCTAGATAGTGTACAGTGTAATTACTATTACCCGACAATGCTATACTTTAACAATAGATGCCATTTTATAATACCATAGGTAGCATGCAGAAAATTCCCCTATGTTCCAAAGGGGTTTCAGAAGAGTGAGATAGCGCTCTACTATTGATCAAGACAATTGTTCGCCAACCTCTACTCTTGGCAAAAATCGTGCAAGCACTCCCTAACCTTGCAGAAATTAAAATAACTCCCAGACAGTGGCATACACCCCCAGCTCTGCCCAAAACGCTACCTTCAGAAAATCATCGTCTCTGACCAAAACTGTAATCTCAATGAAACCTGACCTACCCGCTATGTCTCTTGTGTCTACACAACCTAGTTTTTTAGTTTTCTTTGCTTCCTTAAAACACAGACTCTGCCATCTACACCTGTCAATTGTAATCTCACTTCCCACTCACTTCTGAGTCTATAAAAATCACTGAAATTGTTTGAAAGTCATTAGGTGACTCTTCTCTTGGTAAATCCATGTTAACAGTTTCTTCCTCAGTGATGTTAATTACCCTGTGTATAACATCTGTAGCCATTGATCACTCTTAGCTTTCTCCTGCCTGAAAAGCTCTCTCCTTGGTTTCCAAGATAGCACACCACTCTGGTTTTCAGCTTGCCCTATGGCTTCTCTGCCTAATTGGATAATGTGATGTTCCTGATGGGTTACTGTAGGAACTCTTGTTACTTCATTCTGCAGATCCCCCTGGGGGTGAGTGTGCACACTCTCATGACTTCATGACCACTGAGAAGACCTGTGTCCTAAATCCTGGTCTCCATCCTCTATCTCTAGCTGGGGTGCCTACTGCATATATTCAATTGCCTCCTTGAAACGGTACCCCATAGGGTTAATGAAGTTGAAATTAGCAGAAAGCTTAAACCTTTTTTTTTTCCCAGAGAATCATCTCCCTAATCAGTTACTGTTTCTTTTCAGACCCTACTAAAAAACTACAAGCTTTTTCTGCAGGAGCCTGGATTCAAGCTCAATGGATGAACAAGCAAGACCATACATTGCTTACCAGAAATAAGGAGCCCAAGACCTAATCCAGATTAGACTGGCTCTCAGAACAGACTCATTGTCCCTTTTCCTTCTCCTAAGAGAACTGCATGAGGACAGGGGCTAAATTTTGCCTCCTTCTGATGCTAAGTATTCACCCCGAAGGGAACATGGGATGTATGCATGTGGTCACTTAATGCACACACTCCTTCTCTCCTCATGATTAGCTGTAAGTTTCCCCACTGTTTTTATCAATATGTGTATAATCTCAACCCCATGATTATAAAAAACTTGTTCTCACCTCCTTCAGAGAGGGGGATTTGAGGCTTGTTCTCCCATCTCCTCCTTTGGTTGCCTCTCAAATTTTCCTTGCTGCATATCTGACATCTTTGTGATTGGCTTTGCTGCTCATCGGGCAGAGGGACTTGCCTTTGGTTCTATCCCTACAGGCTGCACTTGGAAAGTGTCATGCTATCTCAAATAACATTATGAAGCCTGAGTGTGGCCTCTTGATTCTTCACACTCACGTATGCCCAGGAAACAAGATAGAGGGTCTTTGCAACTGAAATGCCTGTTCCATCTCTCTAATTCTGCCTTTCCTTTGAATTCAAATCACCACCATGTCTTATCTACATTGCTACTAGCATTTCTGAATAGGCCTCCTTACCTCTCTCACCACCTTTCATTCATTTCATGTCTCACATTGCTGCCAGAGTAATGTTGATATGATACAGTGACCAGAGCTCTTCAAAGTCTGATACCTTTCAATGACTTCCCAATGCCCTCATGACAATGTCTAAGCCTCCTTATCGTGGCTAACAGACTTGTCAAGCCTGTCCCTAGCAGGACTCTGCTCACGCTTGCATATGATTCTCAAGCCCTATTCAATTGCTTGCAGTGTCCATTAAGTTACCTAAATTGTGTCAGCACTCCAGACCTCCATGCACCATTTAACTTTTTGACCAGAGACTCTGCACCCCTTCCGCCGACTCATCCTTCAGCTTCAGCTGAGATGCCGCTTTTATGGCTCTTGACATCACTCACAAAAAACCGGATTCAGTGTCCTCATGATGTCCCATTTGCTTCTTCCAGAGAACACTTCAAAGTGTTAGTCTTATTGCTTATACTCCAATGAGACAGTCACCTTCTGAGGACCATGCATGTGTGATTCATCACTACACTTCCAATACCCAGTGCCAGAGCTGAACGAGTGCCATTATCAATTCCATACACTCCCAGATAAAAACTCAAATTCTTTTCTGCTCAGCTAACTTCTTCCAGAGAAAGCAGCCAGTTATAATTTCTTTCCCTGCTGCTTTATGCTTGTCTTCAACCTTTTTCCTTTGGCTGAATGACAACTATTTCCCTTTATCAGAGTATTTAATTTCTTTTATATCAAACTCTGCTGTCTTGCCTTATTATGAACCCTTTCTCCATTACTGCTATTATTAGAAGCTGTATTTTGACATTACAGAAGATGAACTCCAAACACTGGGGATTTTATTTTTTCCCAAAGTACAGTTATGAAGGATTTCATATCTTGTTTCTTAAAACAATGATCGTGACATTAACAATTTTAGAAATTGCAAACATTCAACACTACTTGTGCCAACCATTATTTTAAGAGCCTTTTAACTAACAATCTTCATACTCCTCCAATGAGTTGCGCTCTATCTACCATCCACCCCCTCCCCCATAAGATGAGCAAACTGAGGCATGGGAGATTAAGTAACTTATCCAAGAAAATATCCAGCAGCCAGGCAGGCTTGGTTCAAACTAACAACACTGCTTCCCACTACACTTGACTGAAACTCTCACAAACTTACACCAGCACAGTCTACAATGTGGTCCTCAAGAAATGATCTTTTACTGGGTCTAGAGAAATTAAAGCAATCCCAGTTTAGATTTGCAACGTGCCAAGTCAAACAAAAGGGCACAAGGTGCCCTAAAAGGACAGACACTAACATCATGTCTGATTTCAGTGATGGTGATTGTTCATTCCTGACTATCCTGTTGCTTTTCACAGCGATTTGCTCTGTGATCTCGTCCTCTGCCTTTCTCTTGCCTCTGTGTCCTCCTGCTGCCACACCGGGTGGCTCCACAGTCCATGAATGCCCTGAGCCATGTCACATCTCTAAGCCTCTGATCACACTGTTCCCTCTGCTCTGAATCCCCTTCCTACCTGCTCAGCTGCAAGCCCTGCTCAACTCTTGTCTTTTTACACTGAATCCACTCAACTGTTCCTCCAGCAAGCATTTCCGCTTCCCCCGGGAGGCAAGGCCCTGTC
>CM053562.1:33341076-33424743 GCA_028646485.1 Cryptoprocta ferox
TATTAAATATATATATATTTCCCCCAACTTAATCTTGAAAACTACTTAATAGGACAAACTATTTTTATTACTTTAGGCATAATTGTTAATTAACTTGCTTGAGATTTCATAGAATTAACAGAACAAATGTAGAGGACTCAGAGAAGTGCTTGTCATAAAGGCACTAATAAATAGATATTAGTTCTTGTTTACTGTTCGTAATGTATATATATTTTTTCTTCATCACAAATGTAATAGTATCCAAATAATACAGAAATATCTGAAGGAAGAATAAGAGTCCCTGCAATATTCTCCTGTACTGTTAAGAAATTGGCTCCTAATTTATTTGGTGGACTTTTCTTCCTAGGGCGTCTATGAAATAAAGTCTCAGGATGTAATAAGCCAAAAATTCTGGTTATAACCAGTATTCATCTAGGAAGCATCAAGTGATTTCTTTGTTTTCTTTTTTTTTCTTTGCCAAATGTTCTCTAGAGAACAAAATCACTTTGGCTGAGAACCACTGATATTTTTTTTAATATCCTGAAATGTTTTGGTACATTCCTTTCTGGGATATTTTTCCACGTATCTAAGTTTTTATGTAGTTCTAGACTCTATGTATCTAATATTTGAACAATGGAAGTAAGTGCTCAAAATATGTCAACTTTTGCAATCCTCACAACCACCACTATTGCTAATTTACATGATAACACTATTAGCCCTTCATTATATTTGCACATATTTCTTATCTGGCTAATGTCTTCTATTTACTTTTCAAAGTACTATAAATTCTAAGTCAAATTTGTTGACCTTTTATGATTTTCTCTATCCTATCAAAAATCTCAAACCGTTGGCCTTCTTCTACCTGTTTCATAAATATTCTTCTTTTTATGGCTTACCTTAGCCTGTCCATATTCACTTTGAAAACTTCTTTATTCAATCTGGTATTTATCCAATCTGGTATATATTGTAAGATAAAAAGAAAGGGTCTACATTTTCTTCAGTGCTACCTAGAGTATTTGATCATCTTTTCCTTTCCCATGGATTGATGTTATTAAATTTTATTTATTAGATAATTTTCTATTTGATCTTTATTTTATTAATATCTGTTTTGTTCCACTTAGAAAAAAGCTTATTTTTGTGCCGGCATAAAGTGATTTATGTAATGTGGCTTTATATTTTGTTTTGATGCCTGGTAGGGCATCCAGTCAGTTCCACAGTGAGATTTTTGCCAAGGAGGTGAATATAATTTGACATAAAGGGAGTGTCAAGTTTATAATTTGGAAACATTACTGAGTCAGCTTAGTTAACGTGTTTAAGGTATTAACTGTAAAAAAATAGATCCTGAACAATCTTAGTATTCAATCAGGTATTATAAAAAAAGAGTTATAAGAATCGTGGAGGGAAGCCTAGCACTAATTTAGATTGTCTGTTGAAATAACCTATTTTTTTATTACCTATTTCTTCTGCCCAATAAATATTGTAATCAATCCTTTTTCAAAAAAAAGTTTAAAGAATTATGGAGGGCAGCCTAGCACTACTTTAGATTAAGGATGATTATGCATTGTTAACTTTGCTCAACAGCAATTTGATGTGTACAAGTTTGGGGGTTAGGATTTTCTATCATACATCATTCTCTACTTGCCAGCAGAGGGCTACTTTTCTACCGAGCTCAACAGTACGTGATTTCTAAACTGCTCTACCCAGCTGTACCAGCTTAAAATCCTGTAGCCTACACCAGTGAGAGAGGCTGACCATCTGGTCTCTGCAACTTGGAAAGTGCTCACTCACTCATGTTGAAATATTCTTGAAGGTCTGCTTTACCACTGATGTTCTTCTTCTGACTTTTAAGGCTCATAGGCTATAGACAAATCATTTCCATGCCATGCAATCAGCAATAGAGTAATATAGACAAAAAAGGGTCAGAAGGAGTCCTGAGGAGAGTTGGATGGGTTGAGCACTGTGGAAGAGCAAGGCTTGCCTTACTTTCATTGCCAAGGGCTTTCTTAGAAGAATTAGGGGCTCTCCCACTGGACTCCTTCACTCTCAGCAGGTGCCTTAAACATCACACCACTTTCAATGACAGTCTGGATGAGTGAATGAACAGTGACCATGACGAAGGAAGGACGTACATTTCTTGCAGTTGCACTTACTAGATGTACATACGGCCAGCGGAGGGTCCCATGTGTCATCTGCCTGGCACTGGCTCTGGGGACTACCTTTCAGAGTATAGCCATCTTCACACTCAAAAGTTACATTATCTCCATGGTGATAGACTTTTCTCCTTTCCAGCTCCTTCCGGATTCCATTCATAAACTCTGGGAGTCTACATTTTACCTCTAAAATTAGAAAAATCAGAAGGAAATTGATATTTTTATTAATTGTTAGTTGAAACTGCCATAATGGAGAGATCTACAACCCCAAACTACTTTGCCTTCAGCAAAGATGAGTCATGTTTAAATCAAGAACTATCGACACCCACCCAACAGCTTACAGTTTTAAATTCTTTTTCATTTCTTAGGTAGAGAATATGGAATGTACTACAACCCACTCTTAATTATTGACAACTCTGCAACTGTAAAGTTGTTGACAGATTGGGAGTTTTGATAACCACGTTCTAACCCTGGATCCACTTGGGTCATACCGTAAAGAAAGAAGAATATCACATTACGTCTCTCTAGGTATACAAAAAATACTGGTATTTTGCTTTTGATTAAATGCAGGTTTCTGGCTCATTTCTATGCATAGGAACAAGAGGCCAGCAAATCATGATTCTAAATTTAAAACATAATTTTAAAATTTAATTTATCTTATCTCATTTATCTTATCCTTTGCTTTGCTTTCTTTCTCTGCCAAGCTATGGATACCTCCTTCAAGAAGCAAAGCCTGCTTTTCAGTTGGAATGGTCTCAAAATTAAGCTAAATTATTATTATTTTTTTAAGAACCAACAAGTTGAAGTGGTATTTCCCAAAGTATGGTCTGTGGTCTTCCTACATCAGAATATGCTGACGAGTCTGTTAAAAATAGACCCCGAGACCCCACCTCAAAATGTCAGAATCAGAGCTCTTGGGAATGGAGCTTGAGATTTGAATCTTCTTAACCAGATTGCTGGATGATTTTGCTATTGCTAAGGACATAGATTGACCACTATAAAGCATGTTTGAAGAGGACAGTTATTAACACAAAATGAATTTTACTTGAAAGCAGCTGCCAAGAGAATAGAATAGTAGCCTCTTATATTCAGGAGAAGAAACTTCCCAGAGTCTTAATTTGAATAATCAATCTTTGAAGTATTCCCTGAATCTTCATATTTCTCCACGTAACTAAAGCCAGGAGAGATGAGCTTTCTTTCTATTTCTGCAGAGGCACAGGGACTCCCCAGCTTTTGCAGTCCATTCTTGCAAATAAATGCAGGAGAGCCACTTACCATCTCTGCAGAGGATATTTTCTCTATCTCTAAAATCAGAGGACGGCTGGCCAAGAAGGGCTTCTGAGACTTTTAGGTTGGGAAGAGCCCCATGATCCAGTAACCACCATACCAGCCATAGGACTAACTTCTTAACATTGGACACACAGGCCTGTCTGAGGTCTCTCCTACTTCATCCCTGCCCTTCGCCTAGTTTACTAAAACGAAAAGGAGATAAAAAGCAAATCGCTAACTTACAATTGTGCAAAGTCAAAAGAACCACATTTAATAGAAGACAGAATACAGTGCGGTGTTCAAAAGCATGGGCTGGGCAGTGACCCAGTCTTGGCACCACCGCCTGGGGGCTGCATGTCATGGACTAGTTACTGGGGCTCTCTATTTCCTCTTCTGTAAAATAGCAAGAATAATCCCACCTCATCAGATTCTTTTGGAGACTAACACAAATGACTTTTATAAAGACCTCAGTACCATGCTTAGTCTCAGAATATTATTTTTAATTCCACATTTTGTGGGTTTTTTTAAAAAGAATATTGCCAACAAAAGATTTTTGAAGTCAGATGCCAGTTTTGCAAACATAGGAATAAAGGAAGTAATTCCTGGCACTTGTTCTAGGGAAGAGATGAAATAGACATTTCACCTTTGGTCTTGGAAATTATGATGAGGAACCATATCCAGTAATTCCAGTAATTAACTGCGCTCAACCTTCCTCCATATTTCAGTGTTCCTCATGAGAAAGTGTGCTTCCAGTCTCCTAGTTAAGGTATTTATGAGGACCACTTGTAAAGCCTCTGAGGTCCATTAGAGCTGAGATATCTTATTAGTTAAAAGCCTGCAAAGCATTTTAAATTGGTGTTTGATGTCTATTCCTGGAAATTCCATCAGTTCTTCTTACGTATTTGGTAGAGTTGTGAATCCTCGGGCAGACTCCTTCCTATCTTTTTTTCTGCTTTTCACCCCCATCTATTGATACTCATTTTACAATCCTCTCAGAAAACTCTGTTAGCCTTATTAGCCTCGTTCATCAATTTTCTGTTAAAAAAAAAAAAAAACAGGAAGAATAAGAAATACCTTTGCAATAATGCTCTAATTGGCTCCAGGTTCCCAGGTGTGTGCAGAATATGAAGTTCCTTCCCACCAACAAGTAGCCTGGGTCACAAATGTAGTTGACTGTCATCCCAGGAAGGTATGGAGAGGCATGCCCTCCAGTGGAATGCCCATTGCGGATCTCGGGTGGAAGTGGACATGCTAAGAACAAGATCCCCCCAAAAAACACAAGAAAAGACATTCAGTTAAACAAGAAGTACAAATACGCCAACATATCTGATAATATCTCTATTAGGGCCACAGGAAGACCCTAGGCAGGCAGATCCCAAGGCACTAAATATTTACTGATCCCTGGGAAGACTGATCCTTCAAACGGAGACCTCTCAGCCTCTAAGCAAGATCATATATATTGTCCTCCTGCAAACTGCACCAGGTGGGAATACCACCAGGATCCCAAACGACCAGTTCAATGCTGTCTGTCCTCGCTGGCTCACAGAGCTTGTGTGGACAATCACGGCCACAAATGAGCCTCCGATTGTCAGGTATTGTCATTTAATGCAAGACTAATATGTAAAAGGAATGAGTTGCTAAGAGCACGACCTCGAACTCTGCTTCTCTAGGGCGTCTTGAGTTCCCGTTGCTAAAAGTAAGACAAAGGGTCAAAAAAAAAAAATGCAGTTACAGGCTGAACAGAACACTTAGAAGTAACGAAAGGAATACAAATGCCTACAGTGGAGTTTATTTCTGTAGCATCAAATCTGAAGTAAAATTAAGACCGTCAAGATGTGCCTTTTGCTCTGCACACTCACTTACCGAGTATAAAGACAACTTGTACTGGAGATGACAGGCCGGAGTATTTTCCTTGGCACTTGTATTTTAGTACTTTGAAAATGTTCTCTATAAAATCTGGGCCTCACTGATTCTCCCCACTCTCCACCTCCTCCTCTTCTCACTACCCCACTCTCCTCACCCCAGTGGGAAGGATCATCAGAGTACCACTGATTGGGACACAACATGGCACATCTAGAACCCATCTGTTATTTGCCCGGCAGGTGATTCTGTGTGTCTGACTTTTATTAACAAAACCACGTTCACAAGCAAAAACGGCTATCACCACAGAAATGAGGACATTCTCATCTAGATATTCTGATCTATCTGGGGCATAGGGAAATGGGTACTGACCAGCAGGACCAGAAGGTTCACAGTAAGGGGCAGGGCCACTCCACATCCCATTCCCTTCATTGTCACTTGTGCAGCGGATGGTGCTCTCCCCGACAAGGTTGAAGGTCATCCCTCTGGCTGAGCGGGGGTCGCACATGTAAGTAACTTCCTTTCCATAAGGAACGCCTCCCTGAGAAGGTCCATTGTGGTTCCCATTAATGATAGATGGAGGATTTGGACAAAAGATTTCTAGAAAGAGATCAAGAGCTTTAGATCCCATTAGAGTTTTAATCAAAATGATCATACAGCAGTGGTGCCCTGGGACTGTATTTTTTCCACAAGAACACAATTGAAGTGGATGTATTTAAGTATGTAAGACTTCTTCAGAGAAGAAACTAACTGAAGTGAGACTTTAATTACAGCTTATTGCAAAAGTCCAAGACCCTCTGGGTAGCTAACATTTTCCTCAATTTGAAAGGTAACTAATTTGTTTTTTCAGCAACTGTTGTTTGCCTACTTTTTGTTTGGCCAAAGACAGTCCTGGGTTGACAGCAGGATACAAGACAGACAACGTTGGCCCTCAAAGATCTGAAGTTGCAAAGAAATCTTTGTGAATCTTTATTAAACACAGATGACTCTCTTCAGCAGATATAACTGCTTCTTGATGATTCAAGACCATTATCATCTCTATCAATAAGAAATACACAATAGTATCTTTAGGATACACTGATTATAGGACTTTTCAGAGCCAGATTAAGTGGCTCTAAGGAGCCTTTTTTTCCCTTTATGTTTTTTTTCTTTCTTCCAAGTGACCAGCTGTCCTTTCTTTCTGCTGTTAGTATCTGTTTCTAGCAGTTCTTAATTTGATGCTTTGAATCTGATAGGAACTTAAGAATAGATACCGCCCCCCCACACACACAAAGAATAGATACCCACGTCTGTCAGAATTGAGTATCTGTGAACCAAAATCATGGGAAAATTCCATGATGAATTTCTTGGGATAAACTCAGGGAAATGAAATTACTAGGTCAAAAGTATTTACATTAAGGCTTTTGTATATATTGCTCATTAGCCTTCCAGAAGTTTGTGCCCACTTTTACTGCCATCAGTTCTGTGTGTTTGATCTTGATTTCCTCACAGCCTGAATATTTTACCAGGTTCAATCAGTCATTGTTCCATGTTCCTCAAAGTTTTGGAGGTTCACTTTACAATATCCCACTGACAAGATGCAGAGTCAACTAATCAAAAACAAATACAACATGGAAGAATTTAAAGAGAGGATAAAGCACAGAATGACCAGAGGCTTGGCACAATAGCAAAGATTTATGAGATCTAGATCCCTTTTTCAGAGTAAAAATACTCTGAAAAAAATAAGGAAGGGAGTTATCTACTTCTTGGGCTTATCATGTGCTACTAAGAGGTGGCAGAGACAAATTTTATTTTCTTCAGTGTCTTTTAAATTTAGTCATGAGGAAAACCTTTACATTGGGAAGCATTTACTATCAAAGTAGGAAAGGAGGGCAATTTTACCTGAGTTCAGATTCACAGTTTCACACAAATAGCCTCCTAAAATAAATAAAAATCTGGAGGACTATGTAGCATAGGACTCTGGATTTTAAATATCAGAGAGACTACTGTCTGCACGATGGACTCAATTTCCTCTTTGTAACATGAGTCAGATATGGATGGAACAGAGGGAATTATGGGAAAAAATACTTCCACTCACTCTGACAAATAGGTGTTTCCTTATCCCAAGTGACAGTATTGCGTGAGACGTGACAAGTTGCAGAAGGGGAGCCAATGAGTCGATACCTAGAAGCAAAGAATGAAAAATGATTATACTCTACACTTACTTCTTTGTTAAGTCGCCATGAGAAAATAATTGCAGGGAGATGTTACAAATTATAGGCAGATTAAAACATAGGAGAAGTCAAGGAAGAAACCTCATCTCTATCTGCAAATTAGTCCTTTATTTCTAAGGAAAACTTTATGCTCTTGCTGCTTTTATCCATGTTTATTGCTAGTCCCTCACCACTGAACACAATAATTCCTTCACCATGGGACATTTTGTACTTGTCTTTAGGAAACCTCGGAGTTGTTTTTTTTTTTCTCATGTGTACTTCCATCAAGGAAATTATAAGCACCTTGATTAATAGGGAAGATGTCTTATTGAAATATTTACATCCTCTATCACCCTGCTTAGAGATTAAGCATGTGGTACTCAAAGGACACAATGATGGCCTCACTAAGAAGATTCAAAAATGAGAACCAGAGGAAACAGCTAACCATCTTCACGCCTTAAATGTAAAAGGCAGGGGCACTTAACTCTTTTTCCATCAAATCATTCAACGTAGACCACAAAATCTGGAATATTTTGTCATCACTTATTTTTTAGTTTTTAGATATACTGTTATTGTAAGATATGTCACAAAGGATATTCAGTTAAGCCATTCACACATTCCATGTACAGTAGGGTTACACTTGATTAAGTAAGAAGTAAGGGATCTAATGCAATGTCATATAATAATAGTGAGTAGTTACTGGAACAGCTAAGAACTTTGCTTCTTGATTACCCAAGACATGTGATCAGGACAGTAACCACTTGTAGCAGAGTCTACCGATATCTCCAGAATCTACTTTCCTCTTCTTCATTAGTAATGAAACCGTGTATTTTTAACTGGGCCATTGGCCACCTTCATTAAAGGCTTCATTTCTCAGCCAACCTACCGTTGCATATAGCCACGTGGCTAAGTTCTGGCTAAAGGAATGCACCTGGGGTGTCTCGTGAAACTTCTGGAAAGTGTCTTTAAAGGAATGGGTGTTCTCTTCTTCCATTATTTCTCTTTGCTGGCTGGAGTTTGGGCCATGTGGTGACCTGGAGTCTCACATGGAAGGATCCCAGGTGTATGTTGATCATGGAGCCAGCTATCAGCCCTGGACTTGTAAATTTTACAGTCTTCATTGAAGGACTGCCCATTCCTAACCTCAGAGAGAAGTAGACTACTGTCTTGTTTAGGCTTCTATTATTTTGTTAGTTCTGTCTTTTGCACTTAATCTAATCCTAACATATACCAACTCTTCCAAAAACAGCGATACAAAGATGATGAGGAACTATGTGGGTATAGCAACAACAGCCAATATTTTGTAGACATATTGAGTCACTTTATATTTAGGTAGTGAGTGAATTTTACTTACTGTTACTTGTTTTTTATTGAGTGTATTGTAAAACCCTTTCAAATGTGCCAAAAAATATTTCAGCTTCAAAATTTCTTCAAAGACACAACTTGAGAACTACTAGTATGTTTCCTGCTGCCTGTGCCCATCATACATTTAAAAGTTGTCTTAAGAGCACAAGACCATGGATGCTGCTTGACTTTTGACCGTAGAGGTTGCTCTTAATGTGTTCACTATGACAAAGTTAGAGAATTGGAGACAAAAAGGTGAAGCAGGTTCCAGCCTCTGTATGGCTGTAAAACACAGTGAATCTTTTTGAAACTATTGTAAGACACTAACGTGCTACAGTCGCAATTATGTTGTAATTCTTCCTGACTTGATGACCCATCTCTCTGAAATTCCTAATTTTACTCAAGCCTTCCTCCTTAGCTTCCATGGGCATCAGAAATTTGGATGGCCATGAAGCTAAACCACTGGTCAAGAAGAGCCATGAGATCCCCTTCCCTATAAGCACATATACACACTGTGGAGAAGTACGCTGAGCCAGGCATCGGAGAGTCCATTACGTAAGGTCAGGGATGGGGTAACCTAGGGCTGCAAGGTGGTGCTCCTTCTATCCTTCCTATTTGTTCAAGGACTTGTAAGTATTTTGGAGTAGAGAGAATCTATGGAGACATTCAATAGGCTGCAAATGATTAAAAGTAGCTCACAGATAGGATCCTGTAGCACAAATCATATAACAATATGATAAATCATAACACAATTGTGTATTAAACTTTGTATCTTACAGAGAATATAAACTTTCTCTCTAGGAGCCATTTATAAAAGTTCTTTCATATCACTCAGCAGAGTGTACCCCAAGAATCTGCACATAGAAGAAATCAAAACAGGTCTACACTCTCATTATAAGACAACAACAGTAGGAATTAATAACCACAGAAGAAATACAAACTCAAGGTTTTGGCTCTTGGTCAAGGACAAAAGTAAAACAGGCATTGCAGATTACCTATAGGATAACAACTACACACGATCATTGAGTCACGTGCCCAAAACTCATCAAAGTGCTCATCGATTAACTTAATCTTTAAAATGATGCGTTGAAGTTGAATACTATGCATAACTCCCATTTTACAAAAGAGGAAACAGAGTTTAACAAATTTTTCAAATTCACACAACAGATATTGAGGTTACAGTTTGAATAATGCTAATTGGCCTTAACAGCCTGTAGTAATAAACCTTACAGTATTCAGCTTTCAATACAAATGCTGATGCAAATATTACTGTTTGAAAATGTCTAGGATGCTGATGCCAAAACCGTCCTTAGAGAAATATTTCGTACTTTTGTGATTTGACAAGAAAATTTTCAAATAAATGAACACAACATTTTATGTTAGATGTTTTAAAGACTATAAACATGAACATATGTAAGAAGCTGGTCTGAGGAATGACTGAAATAAATAAGAAAAATGGAGTATAGATGACGAATAAATCTAAGAGCTGTTCCTTTAAAGTGGTTGATTAAAACAAACAGAACTTGGCCAATTGTAACTTCACAAAATGACACCTCTACAAATGCACACGAACGAGAAAATAGTTATCATCACAGATATTGAGGAAACTCAATACTTTATACAAGTATTATGTCCTTGCTATCTTAATAAAATTGAAACATCCATGAGATGTGTCATTTAGAAAGAAAAATAAAATTATCAGGATGTCCTTAAAATAGGTAGAACAGCTCTTAAACCTGTATCTGTTTGAGTGTCTGTGTTTAACCTTTTTTGATTTGTACCTAGGATTGGAATGGCTGGATCCTATGGTAAGTCTGTGCTAACTTTTGAGTCAGTAAATGGTTTTCCACAGAGGCTGCACCATTTTACACTCCTAGTAGCAATCACAAGGATTCATTTTGTCCCACATCCTCACCAAACTTTTATTTTCCATTATAGCCATCCTGTAAGGTGTGAAGTGTGTTTGATGGCCTAACCCTAGGCTTGAACCCACGGACTGTGAGATCACAACTTGAGCCAAAATCAAGACTTGAAGACACTTAACCGACTGAGCCACGTAGGTATCTGGCTGTTGCTACTTCTTTTTTATATTCCTTTCGTCATACGGCTATGTTCAAGTTACCATCTCTGCCCACAAGTTCCTATTGCTAACTTTTTGATGTGCAAGTGATAGTCTAGTGTGCCTGGTTCGGAGTAGATCAGAGATAGCACTGTTGTTCTGGAACTCGTTTTCCAGGGACAGTGCTCTCAACTCACCCTTCATTACAAGAATAATTAACTGTTGATCTAAACTTCGTATCTGTGTTTATATGCACCATGCCATTGAAGGGTTCTGGAGGAGTTCCACATGATTTTCCTATGGGAAAGAAGGAGAATTGGGGAGTAGGTATAGAGTTCAATTTACCTTTGTTTTTAAGAGTCAGACTAAAGTGTAGCACACCAAACAGCCTGTACACTTCTGACTGTTCCACAGAATTGACCATGTTGAGGAAAGGCACCAACCTCAGAATCAAGCAGCTATGGAGCACAGCTTTTTAAAAGACGATGCCTGAATCTCCCAACAGAAGTCATACATGGATACAGAATTGTTTTCTCATCCCATGAGCCTAAATCAAAGGCCTCAAAATTTGGGGTTTCCCCTCCATTCCTGGTTAATGAAGCAAAGTTCACGGTGACCTACATGATTTTCTTTTGTGTCCCTATTTCACTCATTTCATGGTTTTAGCCATCCAAAGTAACCTCCAGTGAATGGAAACGTCCCCTCTGATTCCTTTAGTGAGAGACATTCCTGCGAAATAAATCTGGAGTCAAGGTGCAAAAACTCCAGGCAATAAGAAAGGATGACCTACAAGTTTATCCTCCATTTAAATACCGTGGGCAAACTTAGATGTCTATGAAGTTTGAACAACTTAAATCAGATCTCACAGATGCCTTGACATACATGAATTAGCTCCTAGGATGGGATTACTCACGTCTACATGGATCTTGGGCACTTGTCCAGACCAAGCTTTCTAAGCAGGTGATGGAAAACGTCCTCTCAAAATAGCCAGGGGAACAATTATAAGTCAAAGATGTCCCGACTGGAAACTCAGATTCATCAGTCCGAGTTGTAGGCATGGCAAATGGAAACGGTTCTGGGGCTTTACAGTAACCTGGAGAGGAATCCAGAAGTGAGCAAAGAGATTTCCACCCTTCCTCCTCATTCTGTCCAATTAAGCTGATAGATGGGTTCACGGAGACAGAGACCTAGAAAAATGGCAGAAGGTCTTCTTCCCCTTCAAGTTACCCCAGGATGGTGCTTGCCAGCAGCATCTACTCATCAGGACATTTTTGCTACTTGGAAGACTATTCACCTTCCTGGCCTTTCTGCTCTTGTTTCACGAAAGCAAGAATTTTGTTTATTTTTAAAGTTTATTTATTTGTTTTGAAAGCCAGAGAGAGCATGAGCCTGAGAGGGGCAGAGAGACAGGGAGAGAGAGAGAATCCCAAGCAGGTTCCGCACTGCCAGCGCACTACGTGGGGCTTGAACCCACACACCGTGAGACCATGACGTGAGCCAAAACCAAGAGTTGGACGCTTAACCGACTGAGCCACCAGGGCGCCCAACGAAAGAATTTTAGCTAATGATGTCATGTGCCAGGCCTATCAGACTGCCTGTGTGTAGAGTTAACCATTCATACCCTCATTTATTAGTGTGAACATACTCCTGTACTTCAAGACCCATTTTACCCTCTCTCTCCATTTATTCCTCCCTACCTCATTCTCAGGGGGTCCACCATAAGCAGCCTCTCTGGTACTAAAGAGTAGTCACTACTTGTTGTGGGCTGAACGATGTCCCCCAAAAGATACATGCATCCAGGACCTCACAATGGAAACATACTTGGAACAAGGATCTTTTCAGCTATACCTAAGGTAACAATCTCAAGATGAGATCATCCTGGATTACCAGGGTGGGCCCTAAATCCAGTGACTGCTGGTATCTATAAGAGAAATGAGAGGGACATTTGAGACACACAGACACAGGAGAGAAGGCCATGTGAAGACAGAGGCAGGGATTAGAATGATGTGTCCACTAGCCCAGGAAGGCCAGGAGCCACCAGTATCTGAGAGAGGTAAAGAAGCATTCTCCTCTAGAGTCACCAGAGGGAGTGCGGCCCCACCAAAGCCCTGATTTCAGAATTCTAGCCTCCATGTTAGTGAAGAGAATCAATTGCAGTTGTGTTAAGCCACCCAGTTTGTGGTTATTTGTATGGCAGCCCTAGAGAACTAACAGACCACTCTTCTCCTTCTGATGCTAAAGGAGAGATTTAAGAAAAAGGACAGAACAGAATAAGCCATCAAGTAGCTTCTTTAGCATATGAAAATCCCTTTGGAACCTTCCCCTTCCCCTTGCCTTTACTTCCCCCCATGCCACCCCACTCTATATAACCAGTCCCTCCTCAAGGTCCTGGGGCAGCTGTTTCTGCCCATTGGTGTCATCTGTCTCCTTTAATAAAATCACCTTTTTGCACTGATTGAAAAAAAAGAAGCTATGTTTTTTTGTGAGAGGGTATTTTGTGTGCTGCATATTTTGAATAGGGTCTTCAATCAACTATCTCCTTTTTGGAGAAGACTGCTTCTATTTGCCCATTCAAGAAGCATGCCTGGTGGCCTAGGCAACTGCTTTGAAAGAAATCTCACTGGATTCTAACATAACCATGCAGTTGGAAGGGGAGGGGTGTCAAAGAAAGGTTATGTGTGTTTTATCATGTGTTGCCTTTTCTCAGTGGATTGTTTTTGTCTGTCATGAGGTATCCCAATCTGGTGCCACATCCCTGTGTACCCTGCTTCTGTCTCGGGAAGGCCCACAGTCAGTCCTCAAGAACCAGGTAATTGCAGTCCTTTGGAAGAAGAAAAAGCCTCTTCCTTTCCATTCTCTTTTCCTTGAGCTGATCTTTCCTTGCTTCTAACTCCCAGAATGGAAACGGTCAAGGGCAAAGATTAAGGTGAGGCCCAGAAGCCAGCTAACAGATGGATGTAGTTTTGAGTCACGGTTTGAAGCTAAAAAGTAGTCTTTTTGGTCACATAGCCTATGTGGCATAGGACTAGCTAAAGCCTTAGCGAAATAATATCCGTATCGCCTGTTTCGCCTACCATGAACTTGCAGGGAGTGGATGGCAATTACTCTGGCCTTGGTTACTGTTCAGAGCCAGTTGTTCTCATGTCCTCTCCAATGAATACGGTTTTCTTCTTGATTTACACATGGTGCTTACTGCCTTCCTCTCACCCACCCCTCTCCCTTCTCTCCCCAGTCCACTCACCCCTGCACCGGCAGGAAGAGTTAGTGGTATCTTACTATTCAAGCAGCTTGGCACTGCTGGAGTCATCTGTTTGAGCTATGGCATAGAACTTCGACACTTCCTTCTGACAAAGTGGAACTCACATGCACACACCATAATCTTAGAGACACATGAAGGATCTGGGCCAGATATTCTGATTCCACTTGGGGTGCGTGTGTACTGACCAGCAGGACCAGAAGGTTCACAGTAAGGGGCAGGGCCGCTCCACATCCCATTCCCTTCACTGTCACTTGTGCATCGGATGGTGCTCTCCCCGACGAGGTTGAAGGTCATCCCTCTGGCTGAGCGGGGGTCACACATGTATGTAATTTCTTTTCCATAAGGAACGCCTCCCTGAGAAGATCCATTGTGGTTCCCATTAAGGATAGATGGAGGGCTTGGACAAAAGATTTCTAGAAGGAACAGAAGAGGTATATGTTCCATTAAATGTTTATATTTTAATCTGAGTTGATTCCACAATTATGGGATGCTGTGACTGTGTTGCCAATTAAATGATTAAACTCTCAAGGAGAGTATAAACCGTAAAATAGATACATTAGGCTTCTGTTGAGATGCTTCTGAATAAAATGACACTAAACCAATGTTTGTTATTACAAAGTCCAGAAGGACTTAATCAGCCTGAACTCTTTGAAGACTTAAGATTTCTGGATATTTGAGAGCTCATTCTTTTAAAATAGACAAAAACTTAACCACATTGACAAAAAGTCATTCATTTAACAAGAATGTTATACACTAATTCAACAGGAACTTTTTTGAGTATACTGCCCATCAAGTAGTATTTTAAGTAAAAGATAGACCAAATTTTTAACATCAGGAATCTTCATCCCAGAGAAATCTTTCAAAACGTACTATACATTTACTATTTATCTATCACTGATTTAATCTTTTCTTGATGACTTGAGGCTGTTATGCTCAAAAGCAAAATGAATGGTTATAGTAATGTCATTAAAATGAAATGAAACATTTCAATGCTCCTGTGCGTGTTCCAGAAGACTGAGAAATGTTTCATGACTTTTGAGATACTTATTGGTTTCTGCAGGTTTTTTCTTTCTCATTGAAGAAATACACATTTCTTCTTCTGCATATAACTATCTGGAGAAGCCCCTTTTCCCCTTCTGCTTTGATCTATATTTGGGAAGATGATACTTCAGTTTGAAAGGATTATGAATAAACTAATAAAAAAGGGGACTACCTTTGAGTACTACCTTAGAGTACAATGTTTGTACTCTAGTAAGTGATGTTAGATGTATCTGGGTTCCTGGGAGTATTTTTTTCTTTCTTTCATGCTTCATAACTATATTCCAGGAAAGTGAAGATTTTCAAATAGCTGACTTCTAAATATGAAGGATATAATTATCAAGTTTCATTATAAAAATATAAAAGTTCCAAACAATTTTAGAGCAAAACATTAATTTGAAAAAAAATTCTATTATAAACGTATTTTTCAATAGTTATGACCAGAAGATGAAGCAACATCCTGTTTGACTAAGTGAAGAAGTAAATGGGCAGATTGAATATATTCATAATGTTTCTGTATTTAACACATTATATTTCTGTCCTCTTAAAAACAAAAACTAGGGCGCCTGGGTGGCTTAGTTGATTGATCAGGTCATGATCTCATGGTTTGTGGGTTTGAGCCCTGTGCCGGGCTCTCTGCTGTCAGCACAGAGCCTGCCTCAGATCCTCTGTGCCACTCTTTCTCTGCCCCTCTCCCGCTTGTATGCACTCTCTCCCTCTCTAAAATAAACACTAAAACAAACAAACAAACACAAAACCTAGCTCCCTTAATCCTACTCTCCTGTCAGCAATAATCCCATTTCTCTACTCCTGTAACACCAAGACTCTTCTGACATGTGGTCTATGGTCTGTCCTTCCTTCTCTTCATTCTCCTTTGAACTCATTCCAATCAGACATTTGTCCCACAATTCCACTGAAACTCCATGTTGAGGCCATTTGGTACCTTCAAGTCATTATACTCAATAATAATTTTGTCATCTTATTTGACCTCTCTGGAGAATCTCACCTCCTTCAAAGAATTTCTCTTGGCTTCTAAAATATATCATCATCCTGGTTTCTCTCTCTCTCTCTCTCTCTCTCTCTGAGTAGAGTTGACCCACATAGTGACTGGATAACCCTATACCTTCCTATATCCTACACTCTGCTCACCACAAGTGAAGCTCCTATATGTCCCCACCCATTGCTATTGGAGTATCATTGACTATATTCCTTATGCTGCACCTTTTATTCCCTTGACTTACTCATTCTGTAACTGGAAGCCTGTACCTTCTACTTTCTTGATTTTTCTCTTAATACACTGGCTACTTCTTCTTAATTTCTTTTGCTGATTCATCCTTATCTTTCCAACTTATTAATGTTGGATTTACCAGGCTCAGCCCACGTATCTCTTTTCTGGCCCCATTCACTGCCTAGGTGATCTCATTTAATCTCTGCTTTAAATTCTGTTTCTAGGGGCGCCTGGGTGGCTCAGTCGGTTGAGCGTCCGACTTTGGCTCAGGTCATGATCTCATGGTTGGTGGGTTCGAGCTCCGTGTCAGGCTCTGTGCTGACAGCTAGCTCAGAGCCTGGAGCCTGTCTTTGGATTCTGTGTCTCCCTCTCTCTCTGATCCTCCCCTGCTCACGCTGTCTCTCTTTCTCTCTCAAAAATTAGTAAAACATTAAAAAAAATTCTGTTTCTAAACCATCAGTAAATTGTGTCCTTTCTACTTTCAGAATATACCCAGAATGTGACCACTTCTTACCTCTTCTCCCACTGCTATCCAACGTCTGTGGTTAGATCTTTGTAACAGCCTTCTAGCTTATACCCTCAGCCATCCCCCTTGGCTACATCTCCCTTTTGGGCCCTCAGCTGCTTTCTCAATCAGGAATCCTGATTGACACCACTATTACCTCCTTTTCTAACAGCACTGGCTGTCTCAGCCACCCCAAGGGTGAGACAGGGGCTCTCACACCTTATGTTGAGGTCACAGCAACTCCCAGATCCAAGCCAACATGACTGGGATCCATGGCCACTCTGGCCCCTTCTACCACTTCTGGTCTTAGATGGAATGCCATGCAGCAGGTCATGGGGTCTGGTGTCTCCAGAGTTTGACCAGAGGGATGAGATAATACAACATAGAAACCAGGGCCTTAATACCCTTGGGGTTAATAGGAGACAAGAGACAGGAAAGATCCAGCAAATAGACCGCTCATTCTTCCTCTTTCTAATAGACAGCTCTGGTTTCACAGAACCTCTTCAAGGGTGTGTTATATGAGCAAACAGCCAGCTCTTTTTTGTTTTGTTTTGTTTTGTTTTGTTTTTGTTTGTTTGTAATGCTTATGGCCATCTCAGCAACACAATATCTTTTACTTACCAGCTTTTCTTTCCTCCCTGCCTCCTTTTTCCTCCTCCTTCACTCTTGGTGCTCTGGAACTGCACCCTCCAATAGAGCATTACAATTTACGCTTTGCCTCCAATACTGTTTTCCAGGGAACACATTCCTTTCAACTCAGCCCTCTCAAAAGTAGCCAAAGTGGTATCTTTAAAAATAAATTCGATCATGTTACTTTTCTACTTATAATGCTCCAATAGCTTTCTATCTCTCTCAGAATGAAAACCCCCGTTGTTACGGGATGTATAGTTATTGCTCTTTTATCACCTCTGACTACTCCTCTATTTGCTCACTCCATGTCAGCCATGTCGGCTTCTGAGAAAATGTCAAAAACAGGTGTGCCAAAGAAAAGGCTGGGAACATGACTGCCTTGGGCCTTTGTACCTTCTGCTCCATCTGCCTGGAAAGTTATTCCTCTGTCTATGTACATTGGTAGTAACTACTTCCCATCAATACTCAAATGTGACTTTCTCAGTAAGGGATCCCATCATCACCTTAGTCTATTTACTTATTATTTTTTAATGTTTATTGATTTATTTTGAGAGAGAGAAATAGAGAGAGAAGAAGTGGAGAAGTGGCAGAGAGAAAGGGAGAGAGAGAATCCCAAGCCAGCTCCATGCTGTCAGTGCAGAACCCGACATGGGCTCACAAACCATGAGATCATGATCTGAGCTGAAACCAAGAGTCAGATGCTCAACTGACTGAGGGACTGAGGTGCCCCTCCATAATCACCCTATTTTAAATGGAAACTTTATTCTTTTCCTGGCATTCCTTATCCCCCTTCACATAACCATTTTATTGCATCACTCTGGTTTCTTTCTTAATAACACTTGGCATTATTTGAAATTGTCTATTTATGTGTTTGCTTGTTATGTGCTTTGTCTTTCCTTCTACACAAGAATATAAATAACATGAAAGCAGGGCCCTCGTTTTTCTTGTTGACAGGTATATTCATAGTGTCTAGGAGGCTGGTTGTTGGCACATAGTAGATGCTCAAAAATTTTTGTTGAAAAAATGGGGACAGAAATGAATAGATAATTGAGGGAAGGATAGAAAAGCTGAAGTGGGACTATCATTTTTGACAGGAAAAAAAGCTCAGGCCCTAAATTTCTCTCCATCTATGAGAGAATGTTTCTCCATTTGTAGCACATAGTATGCTTGTAAACATTTATAGGATGGTACCCCAAACACATGATGCTCAGATTTACTTCCCCCAGAAGCCATCCTTGCAACAAAGAAATATTTCAATCAAAAATGAAGATAAACAGAGGGGCAAATATTAGATAATTTTATAGGCAAATCACATTAAACAAACAAACAAGAAAACAAGGAGGAAGGTGCAGACCTGAACAGATATTCCTTGTACTCACGTTCACACACAGGAACACTGTTATTCCAAAGGCTTTTCATTCCAATCAAGATACAGTAACTAGCAGAACTTCCCTTTAAATGGAACCTGAGGAACAAAGGTGGTAGTGACTGGGCAAGCGCACCATTTCTCTCTCCCCTTCACGGACAGATCTCAGCTTCTGCCCTTCTGCTGAAATACAGTTTAATGCCTAAGTTAAACCCCAGGTGGAAAAGTTCAGCTCATTTGTTTTCTCAGCTGATAGAGGCTCTGACACCAAGTTTCCAGGGAGGACAGAGCAGTAACAACTGTCTCTGGTCCTTGACCTCCAGGAGGTCATCTGTCCCTGACTGTCCTCGGACAGCTCCCTATTTGTCTCTATAAGGAACTTTGTCCTCTAATGCAACTGTAGCCCTTTCCTCTCTTACTGGACCAGGAGGAAAACAACTCCCAACTTCAAGTTAGTAAATCAGAGAACAAGAGGAAAGGCCTCAGGGACTGACATTTTCTGCCAACACATTCGGAATGTTCTTGAATGACACCTGTGGCATATCTGGATTATTGATGAGTAAAGCCAGATTATCTAGGAAAATAAGAAAAGGTGAGAAGAGAGGATTCTTTGGAGGACAATCATCCTACAACATCTGGCTTATTGTTGGACCAGTTGCTGCCTGAGTTGCCTCCAGGTATTTATTGGGTGACAGATATTTGATGCCTGCCGAGGAGTCCTTGGAATGTATTGAGAACAACTGTTTTGTCATCCATGCTTTCTATCTGTCAGTGGTGTTGGAACATAATACCAAGATCACTTAGATTCACATAAAGAGTTAATGACATTGTTTGGAACACGATCATTATTCTTCATGCTCCTTCAACACAGCCTAATCCCAATCAGATGGCATATAATTAGATTTAAAAATACTCCCATTTACTCTTTCATTCCTAGTCCACATTCTGCTATTGACTAGTTTAACATTTTCTTGAAACAATCCTTGCATGATACTTATAAGTAACTTTATTTTCTATATCAAACTTTTTTAAATAACCCCTCTGCAATATTTCTCTGTTCGTGCCTACAAATTACTTTTTATTACCATATGTAATGTTTCACTTAAATATGCAAGATCTTTTGTTATACTTCTGGTGTTCAGTGTATTTTACTGTTCTTACTTTTTAAGCATCTGTTCCCAATCATTGTTTCAGATATTAGTCTTTTTTGGTACTTCTGTTCCATTAGACAGCTTTCTTTTTGGATACACCCCCATTGCCCAGGGCGTCAGCATATTAGCATCCAGAACTGAGTCCCTGGTCTCTATGCCAGGTTATACTCACCCCTCATCACAAATGAAGGACACTTTTGCCCCAAGCTGGAAATTAAGTGGAAAGAGCACACGGCCGTTAGGGAGTTGGTCCGGGAAGTCAGCACATGATTTCACTAGGAAAACAACAACAACAACAAAAACAAAGAAGTAGGACTGCCTCTGTGAGGAACAAGAAGATTGATCTGCAAACCAGAGGCAGCCGAACGCACCTGCACATGTAGGGGCTGCTGGGCTCCAGTCTCCCTGGGGTGTACAGTGCAGAGAAGCAGTACCTCTGAGGTCATAGCCAGGCTCACAGCTGTAGAATACTTCCTGGCCAGAGGAAAAACTGTCCTTGTCTCTTGGGGTGGGCTTACCATGCGGAATTACTGGAGGCGGCTTGCATCCTGGGGAAAGAACAGGTGCAAAGTACCAGTCATTTATGGGGAAATATCTTTTGGTAAATCCTAACCCTTCTGAGGAGTCAGAGACTCACAATTAAAGGGGTTCGGTATTATAAGAAGGGAAATCAAATGATACTCTAGGCCCCTCCTTTTAATGATGTGGAAGTTAAAAATATGGATGAGATGTAGCCAAGGACCTCACAGCAAGTAAGAAGCAGATAATTAGAACTGAGTTCTTCCCAGCACAAGGTGAAATACATTTACAAGTCCCTTCTTGTAGTGCTGGCTATTCAAGATGGAGTTATTAGTATTGGTGGGTTCTCCACCCACATATTTGCTAGAAAGGCGATCCAATTTACAGGCTCATCTTACAGGCTCCTACAGAGGAGAGGGCTGCCTGAGCCTAAATCTATTTAATAGATTTCCCATCTCTTTTATTGTACTTCTATGATAAAAGTGTGGGAATCCTTCATATTTATATGAGTATGAATATGAACATGAATATGAACATATCCAGCTATCAGTGGTTGTACAAGGCTGGTACTGGTGGGTGCAAAAATGGTAAACTCCACCTTTGTTCCTATGTATCAGCCACAACATTTACCAAGCCACTCCTAAGGCAGCTTATTGTGGCATACGAAGGCCACTGAGATAAGCCATTGAGAATGAAATCCACTCAATAAACCCATCCTTGTAATGAGAGGTCATATCGCTTAGAAAGTATTTGACTCAAGGTCTGGCTACCTCCATTTATAGCCCTCTTGGTGCTCAAGGCAGCTGAACTCATTTGAACTTCAACGTAATCTGTATCTAATTAATGATGAGGGAAAAATCTGTTTGGCTTTAAGCAGCTTTCACTTTTGACTTCAGATTCCTAATGATAAAATGTAGGAGGTGGACCGGAACAGACAAACTCGAAGGTCTTGGCCACTATGATATCTGTCTTCATAAGCCAGTTTCTTATTTTCTGGGAGAGATGCTGATAGAAGTATAACAAGGACCAGAGAACGCAGCCACTGGGGGCTGACATATTTGCTTTCCATTTCTGGGTACGCCACTTAGTAGCACGTGATTTGAACAGTTTCCTTAGCCTCTGAAATACCAAGCCAACTGCACTGCCATATAGACATAAGGATAGCCCTACTGTAAAGGAGTGTTGTGAAGAGTAGATGAGATCATGCATTTGAAATGCTGGTTGCAGGGGCGCCTGGGTGGTTCAGTTGGTTGAGCGTCTGACTTCAGCTCAGGTCATGATCTCACAGTTAGTGGGTTCGAGCCCCACATCAGGCTTTGCACTGACAGTGCAGAGCCTGGCTCAGATTCTCTGTCTCCCTCTCTCTCTGCCCCTCCCCTGCCTTCTCTCTCAAAAATAAAGAAACATTAAAAAAAAATTAGAGTGCTTATTACACAGCCGACTAGAAAGTCTACCTCAGTTTTCCATGTATTTGAGGTATTGGAGCTGGGATTTCACCCTGAGAATTGCTCAATAAGAGAGTTCCAAATGTCTCCTTCCTTGATTAACTAAGCTCCTGATTTCAAAATGAAGGCACGTATACATAAATGTACACATGCATACATGCACACACACACTCTTCATTTCATGCTTCACCCCCCCCCCCAAATTGACCCACCCTGCTTCCCACTCATCCTTCCCTAGAATGAAGACTAATCTCCCGATCCTTTTACAACTCATGCCATCTGTAGTTCCCTTTAAAGCCTCAGTCAGACTCACGCTTCAAGCAGCTTGGCAACTCTGGCCCCCATCTGTTTTGAGGTTGGCATTTCACTCTGGGGGGTCCTTTCATGTCAAAGCCGGTCTCACATGTAAATATCACAATTTCATTTAGGGAGTATAAGCTTTTGTGCTCAGATATTCTTATTGCATTTTCAATTTCTGGAGGTGTGCATTTATTAGGTATAATGCACTGAGGGGGAGGGCCGCTCCACGTGCCAACGCGATTGTCTTTGCTGGTACAGTACATTGACCGCTCGCCCACAAGCTCAAAAAGCTTTTGCCCTCTCTGTCCAGTATTGCAGTGATAGGTCACCACCGCTCCATATGGAAAATATTCTCTGTTGTTACTAATGAAATTTCCATTGGTGATGCTTGGGGGTCGCTCACAAGCAATTCCTGGGAAAAGAGACAGTGACGTAAATAATGGTGAATTAAAATAGCTAGTCAGAGATCCAATGAATATAACTCTCTTTACATTTGCTATTTGCTTTTCATCTTTCTTAACATGTAGATACATTTTTACAAAGTTGTAATTTAGGGGGGCATAATAAATAGCATGTGTACTGCTTTTCCTAGTTACATTATTTCCTATAAGCATATGCATTTTTAATATAATTCACATTCCTTTCATGTGAAATAGCTCTTTGATCATTTTACTTTACCATATGTTACACAGCTTTTCCATACTCTTTTCCATTTTCCTTCTTAACTTTCATTTTTGTTATTAGCTCAGTACAGATTTAAAAAAATAAAAAGACCCTTGCTAAAAGAAAAAATGTAAGGGAAGAGAAACAACCCAGATATTCAACAGTGGGAAATAGAATTCAAATATATTTGCATATACATGAGAAATTTAGGAAGCTGTAGGCTAATGTATGTTAAACATTTTGAAAATCGATATGATATAAATGGAAATACAAATACCAATATGCATTCAAGAAGATACAGAAAGCCAGAATGGGCAAAGAAACTTGTGGGAATAGAAAAAATATTTTACATAGAAATGCTATGAAGTTACCTTCAGGTAATACATACTTCCAAATGTAATTTCAAATTTTTCACAAGATGTGAAAAATAGAAAACTTACCAACTCATTTCATCAAGCCTATGTTTGACATCACAACATGATACCCATGTGGAAGGGATCATATATTAGTTCATAAAAAACTCTCAATACATTTGAAAATGTAGAAGTGGGGCATAGTACAGTGTATTACTATAATACTATATAACTAGAACTAAGTAACTTCAACCAGAACTCTAAAACACCTGAGATTAAAAATAAAATTTCTTAAGAAGGATACTTCTTCTGATAAAGGTAACCTTAATAATTCAAATCAAACATCACTCTACTCCTCCATTCTCTCTCCCCCAAGAAAGACTATAAATGTTGGATAAAATATAAAATATGTCTGTGGATGTATCAGAAAGCTAATAAACTAGGGAAGCATTACTGGACCATGAACTGATAGAAGATAAAAAGCTAGGTGAGAGTCAGGCATTTAGGCTGCTTGTCTGCTGGAAGGTTAACTGTATCAGGAGGGGGCATCTGAGTGGTGAGTAGACTTTTGATAGTCTCAGGGAGTCAAGGAACTAAACTGGAATCCAGGTCCTGCAAAGTGGAAGCCCTGGTAGTATGTTCTGCTGTCTACTGGGGCCTCAAAGAAATGGGCCCTGGGAATTGTTCTTTAAGTACTGTGGGTGGCTTAGAAAAATACTAGTTTCTGAAATTGAATGAAAGTGGCCCCAGATTGTTTGTGTCCCCAGATTTCTGGAAGAAATAACAACAAAAACCCTTCCTGAAGAAGGTTAGTTATCTAAGACCTTGAATTTATTTGTACAGAGAAAGCTTCTCAAATATAATTACTGACACACAATCAAGAATAGCCGAGTGCTTAATGAGATAAAATAACATGAATAAGCAGCAGCGTAATCACTGACAATAGAAACTGAACCATTAGGACCCCGACGATTGGAATTTTTCACTCACGGATTTAAAATCATTATGTTTATCTATTCAGAGGTAAAATATACGAAACCCAAACTTTTGGTAAGAACTGGAAACAGTTAAAAACAACAGGGCACATTTCAAAAGGAACCAAATAAAAGTTGTTATCACTGTAAAACACAGTTACTAAAATTAAGAATCTGATAGCATTAACTGCAAGTAGGACACAGTTGAATAAAGATCAATGGATTGGAAGCTAGGACTGAAGAAAATATCCAGAATAAAACACAGAGACACAAAAGGATCAGAAATACATAAAAAAGAGTAATAGACTCATAGGATAGAGGTATAAGGAAGGCCTAACACACGTGTAAGTGAATTCCCATAATGAGAAGAGAGCGGTAACACAGGGCGTGAACATTTGAAGAAGCAATGACTGAGAATTTTCCTAAACTGATAAAAGATATCATTAAACCTACAGATTCAAGAAGCCACACAAACTCAAGCAGTACAAATACAAAAAAAAAAAAAAATTTTACCTAGACACATCACAGTAATATTTTAAAGAGCAATCAATTTTAAAAGGAGCCAGAAAATAGAGATGATAACTTTAAAAGAAACCATGCCTAGAAAAATGTTTAAAGAATCTATTGCCAGAAGGCCTACGATACAAAAATGCTAAAAGATAATTTTTTAGATTGAAGGAAAATAGTGTCATAAAGAACTGATAGCACTGCAATTTGGAGGAAGTATAACAGAAGTAGTTAATACGTGGAAAAGTATAAATACTCTTTTTATAAAAACAACAATAATGTCCTGTGAGATATATGTAAAAGCACAAACATTGACACAATGAAGGAGAAATAGGATCAGATCATCTCATTAGATACACAGTGATAAATTAGAACATCCATTCATGGTAAATCTTTTAGCAAGTTAGGTATAAAAAGCAATTTCCTTAATCTGATAAAGAATATCTCCCTAAAACCTTCTGTAAACATCATGCTTTATAATGACTATTAAAAACGCAATATCATCTCTTCCATTCAATATTGTACTGGAGGTTCTAGCCAATGAAGTAAAGCAAGAGAAATAAATAAAAGCTATAAGAAAGGAAAATATTTAAAAAATAGGATAATTATTTACCAATGACATGATTATTTATACAGCATATCCAAAAGAATATACAGATAAACTATTGCATTTCTAAGTAAATTTAGCAAGTTGTTGGTTCCAAGGTCAAATGATTTCATGTTTAAGAAACAATTAGAAAATGTTACATCTTCCAATGTTACATTTCTATGTTTACATTATTTTCTATAATGTAAATTGGCAAATATTATTGAGAGAGATTAAAATTTCAAAAATGAAGAAATATATCATGAATATATTGATGTCCATGAATTTAAAATTTAAAAATGTAAGTGGTCCACAACTGGACCTACTGAGTCATAATAGAAACCCAATACCAATTCAAGTAGGATTCTTTTTGTGGAAACTGACAAGCTGATTCTAAATTTTATATGGAAATGAAAAGGGCCAAGCATCACCAAATAAATCTTGGAAGAAGTACATGGTGGAGGATATACCACCAGATATCAATTCTTATTATAATGCTATGGCAATGAAAACAGTGTGATAAATAAACTAGCAGAACAGAGCCTCTCTGAAATGAGACCCACATATAATGACACCTGACTTATAGATATTATACTATTGTATTGTGATATACAAAAATGTTTTTAAATGGTTTTTAAAGCAAATAATATTAGATGAAGTGTCTATCCATTGGGAAAAAAAACAAAAACACACAAAAAAAGGAAACAAATACCTTGACCATACTTTACACCACGCAAAAAATAAATCTGAGGTGAATCATAGACTTAACTTGAAAGATAAAATGATAGGCAAAAATTTCTTACATACAACAGAGAAAGTAGTGGCCTGCCTGGGTGGCCCACCCAGTTGGTTGAGCAACCAATTCTTGATTTTGGCTCAGGTTATGATCCCAGGATTGTGTGATAAGCCTGAGCATAGAGCCTGCTTAAGATTCTCTCTCTCCCTTTCCCTCTGCTTCTCCCCCACTCACACTCAAAAATAAAAATAAAAACATTAAAAAAAGAACAGAAAAAGTAGTGACTAGAAAGGAAAAGACTTATTGAGTCTTCTTAAAAAACACTATTAAAATGTGTATCTTCTATCATCAAAAGACATCATTAAGAAAGCAAAAGGATTAGCCTGAAAGAAAATGTCTGTGTTATGTTTATTAGAAAATCTGAATGTATAAAGAATTTCTACAAAACAATAAAAAAGACACACAAACTACAAACATTGGGCAAAAATTTTGAACAGACACCACACAAAGATATGAAAAGGTGCTCTGCATCATCGGTCATTAGGGAAATGCAAATTAAAGCCACAGTGAGCCCCCAGAATAGCTGAAATTTAAACAACTGATAAATACCAAGTTGACAAAGATATGGAGCAGCTGGGCTTTTCATCTGATTTTGGTAGAAGTGTAAATTTGTACAACCACAGTATTAAATCTTTTGGCAGTATCTATTAAGACTGAATATATTCATACTCAACAATTCCACTTATATAAATGTAAACACTATATAGATGTGCGTATATACATAAAGATTTGAAAATTTATATTTGCATATATGTGGATATTTGTTGCATATGCACATGCATAAAATACTGCTGATATATAAACAGCTGAGTTTACAAATTAATTGTTAAGTTCTTACAATGAAATACAATACAACAATAAAAAAGATCCAATTAATCCTATATGCAACCACATGGATAAGTCTCCTAAATATAACACTTAACAGAAGTTGGACACAAAAGAGTATATGCTTTCTGATTCTTTTAATATAAAATACAAGAAAGGGCAAAACTAATCCTTGGTGATAGAAGCCAGCATAATGGTTATTTTGGGAAGATAATCACTGAGAAAGAGCATGGGGAGGCTTCCGATGTGCTATATCTCATTCGAATGCTATTAAGGTGGGTGTGCTCACTTTGTAAAGATTCATTGAAGTGAATGATTACTATTGAGCACTTTACTACATATATATGTAGTAATCTATAAATATATATGCAAATAAATTTATGTATTTCAATAAAAAGTCTAGATGGTGTGAAAAAAATTGTTGCAAAAATGACCTTCCAGGGCAGCTGGGCAGGGGAATGGCTAAGTAGGTGATGGGTATTAAGGAGGGCACTTGTTGTAATGGGCACTAAGTGTTGTATATAAGTGATGAATCGCTCAATTCCATTCCTGAAGCTAATATTACACTACTTGTTAACTGACTGGAATTTAACTAAAACCTTGGAGATTAAAAAAGAAAAGAAAAAAGAACTTCCAACAACATAAACTATAGGCGATAGGGCTTTATTGGTGAGTTTTTTCAACTATCTAAAGAAGAAATAATGCCTTAAAGGGAAATAAATCTATGGAACATTATCGAGCTTGCTTGAAGAGCCTATTGTAAGTTTGATACCAAAACCTCATAAGAACTATCACAGGAAAAATATTACAGTCTGATCTCTACAAAAAACATTAGGAATGGAATGGTAAAAGTGTTCTAGAATTAGTGGTGCTGGTCACACAACCTTATGAATATACGAAAAATCATTAAATTGTATACTTTAAAAGTGTTACTTATGATATGTAAATTATATCTCAAAAAATCTAAAATATATTACGAAAGCATATTAAACGACATATAAAAATTATAAAATAATATGATCAAGTTGATATATTCCAAGAATGTAAAACTGGAACTCAAAATCAGTTTGTCTTTCAAAAAATAATTAAAACAATTCATTACATTAAGAGAGTAACAGAGAAACAGAAGTGATTATTTCAATACATGTAGCCAACGTGATTGGTAAACTTCATGATCTAATGATAAAAATTCTTAGCACTGAAGAATATTATAAGGGAATTTTCTTAATCTAAAATTGGGTATCTACAAAAAGTCTACAGCAAATATTGGTTACTGGTAAAATACTTCAATCTTTCCCTTTGAGATGGGGAACAAGACAAGGATACCTTCTATCCCCATCAGTGTTAACTATTTTAGTAGTGGTCCTATCCAGTATATGAAAGAGAGAGAGAAGGAAGAGGGGGAGGGAGGGAGGGAGGGAGGGAAGAAGTGAGGAAGGGAGAAAGCAAGTAGGAGGGAAGGAAGGAAGGAAGGAAGGCAGGCAGGGAGGGAAGGAGAGACGAAGGGAGGGAGGAAGGGAGGAAGGAAGGAAGGAAGGCAGGCAGGGAGGGAAGGAGAGACAAAGGGAGGGAGGAAGGGAGAAAGGAAGGAAGGAAGGAGAGAGGGAGGGAGGCAGGGAGGAAAAGCAAGTTGATTGGTTGCTTGCTTCTAAGTGCTTTGGAGAACTTAAGAGAAAGAAAATGCTCTAAATTACTGCTCAACGTCTGTCTCTGAAAGCTTCTATAACTGCCCTAAAAGAAATACTTGCAGGGCACCCACGTGGCTCAGTCAGTTGAGTGTCTGACTCTTGATTTCCGCTAAGGTCACGATCTCAAGGTTGGTGTCATGGAGCCCACTTAAGGCTCTGCGCTGACAGTGCTCTCTCTCCCTCCCTCTCCCTCTCAGTCCTTCCCCAGCTCGCATGCTGTCTCTCCTCTCTCTTCCTCCCAAAATAAATAAATGAACTTAAATTAAAAAAAGAAAAGAAAAGAAACACTAGCATTCTGTAGCCACAGAACAAATCTAACATCTAATCAATCCTATGGCTGGATTCCAAGACAAACTGAATTCACAACAGGGTCTCTTATGTTAAAGTTTGAGCATTGATTGGAAGGAGGACTCTGAAAATTGAGATGGAGCTATATGGGCAGATTCTAACGAAGCTGAATACCTTGAACCTAGATGTTCTGAAGCAGCCTCCTTTGCTGAAAGAATCAGCCCTTCCTCCCCTGTCTGAGGGGGTCCTCCCCATATCTAAAGAAACTGTAATGATCTCTCAGTAGCTGCCATGATAGGGTTGCCAGAGAACATACAGAATGTCCAGTTAAATTTGAATTTCAGAAAAACATTGAAAAAGCTCTAAGTATAAGTATATCCCAAATATTGCAAGGCACATATTTAGAATAGAACAGTATTTGTTGCTTATTTGAAATTCAAGTTTAACTGGACATCTTTCTTGTATTTTTATTTACTAAATCTGGCAGTCCAATCTTCAGGGACCACTGATCTTCCTCAGGACCTACCCCTACTACTTCACATTGTTTCTGGTCTTTAAACCGGATTTAAGTCCCGGCAGACCTAGAGGTGCAGGAGGGGGTGGGGATTAAAAATTATGACCTACAAGAAGGTGCAAAACACCAGAAATGAGATTTTGAATTCAGTGTGTTGGAGTGTGGCCTATGCTGAATGAAGCTAAAATACCAGAGCTTTTTCAGTGTACTACTGAGGAAGAAATACTATGACTTGGGGATTTAGGAATGCCAGGGTGGATTCATGTGAGATGTGTTCGTCAATTCCCCAACTATGTGCATGGGGTGGGGTGTTCAAAGAGAGAATTTTATCCTTTCACCCAAGGCTTTGAGTAATACATTCATGCAGAATATTCAGTATCCTTGAAAAACTCTATGGTGCCTGTTCTCTGCAGGCTGGGAATGCCATTGGGCTTTAGTTATGGAACTGTGTTCCCTGAATTCAATGGTGATGGAAGGACCTCAGGATGGCAGAAGCCAAGTGGCAGCACTCTAGAGCCAGAGACAACTGAAACAGAAATGAGAATGATTTGCTTGCAGAAATCTTTGTCCCTGGCAGATTGATTGCGGAGTCTCTAAAACTGAAATAGATGAATAGTGGACTACTAAAGTGTTATTAGATGGGTATAAGCAGAAAAGATCTAGGTGAATCACTGAAAAAAGAAGTTATGATGATTCACCAACCAATTCCCAGACTTGAGAGCCAGTTTATGGACGTAGAGCAGTTCAAATAAATAGGAGGCTGGATCTTCTTGAGAAAATATGTGGCTACACAGTCAGAATGTACCCCACAAGTGTCCTCCTACCTTCACCAAGGAGGCGGAAAGCCATTCACCAAGGTTTAGATATAGAAAAGGTTACAGAATTAGAAATAGAGATGGAAATATAGAAATAGATGCAGGTGTATTATCTTTAAATAAAGAGATCTAGCCAGAGTACTGCTCTGTCATCTAATTTTTTCATGTAAAATATATAATTAACGTCTCTATATGTCACGAAGAGCTTCTCCATGACATCTTATTTTAATGTCTATTTTTGAGAGAGAGAGAGAGAGAGAGAGAGAGAGAGAGGAGAGGAGAGTTGGGGAGGGACAGAGAAAGAGGGAGACAGAATCTGAAGCAGGCTCCAGGCTCTTGAGCACAGAGCCCAATGTGGGGCTCAAACCCACAAACTGTGAGATCATGACCTGAGCTGAAGTCGGACGCTTAACCAACTGAGCCACCCAGGTGACCCCCTTTTTTTAATAGCTGAATAACATTCTGGTGCACGGCTGGTATTTCTTCTAACTCTGATTTTATGCTTCTTAGGGAATTCTCCGTAGTCATTTATAACATGACTCCTTCCAGTACTTTCCAGACCATGATTTGAAACATTTAGGTGACTTGACTTTAACATATTTGCTCTTATAGAGAATGCAGAAATGAAACATTTACAGTGAACTCCTAGTAAAACTCTGTGTTTATTTCCCAAGTATAGAACTGGGTCAAAATTGATGCCCACTTTTGAGGGTCACAGTACATGGTACCCTTCAAGAGGTTTTGTGTAACTCTAGGTACATGAAAGTGTTGATTCATACACAGCTTCACCAACCTTGGAGAGTAACACTTAAAAAAAATCTTTACTAATTTGTCAAGCAGAATGATTGTTATACTGGGGATGATACAATCAATGTAATTCCAAATCATTTGAAGTAAAAATAAAGTTTGAAGGCTTTTCTGTATTTGGGTCCCCAGATTCAGAAAAGATACATCTCGAGATAAGGAAATATTTAAGAAAACAGTTGCCAGAAACCCCATAGGGACTGAGGGACAGAATGCACAAAAGGAATTCAGTTAAGATTTTTACAACTCCAGGGGCAACCTTAGAATCCATTCGTAAAGGTAACAGGAAAGAATATTTCAACTCACTTTCACAAATAGGTGGGTCGTTTTCCCAGATGACAGTATTTTCCAAGGCGATGCATAAATTAGATGGCTGACCAATGAGTCGGTATCTAAAGGTAAGGAAGAATGAATGTTATATTCCTTGTTCATTTTCCTGCTTAAATTGCTACTTACAAGAGATTGCACTCCTGAGGAGAATTCAGAAGGACAATTTCCATTTGTCACAGTACTATCACTTTCCCAGATTGTATGTCTTTATTTGGACTTTAAATTTTTTTCTTCATGCTTTCTCAACTACACGGACTCTTTCTTCTTTACTTTAAGCCATGTTTTTGTAGAAACCTACAGTATTTAAGATTCATCAACCTCGAACCAAAGGAAATCCAAACAACAACAAAAGTCCAACACTGATTTCATATTTAAAATGGTAAAGGCAGAAATTCTCCCTTAGTACGCCACAAACTATTTAAAGTTTGCCATAAAATGTGGAATATTTCCCCCATTGATAATGTCTTGCAAAACTATAGTAGAATATTAAAACCATGATATTGACATCGGTATAATCTGCCAATTTTGTTCAAATTTCCTCAGTTCTATTTGTACTAATTTGTGTGTGTGGGGGGGTGCATGTGTATTTCCACCTATGCAGTTTTTTTATACAGACTATTTTTAAGAGCAGTTTCAGGTTCACAGAAATATCGAGCAGAAGGTACAGGGATTTACCATATACTCCCTTTGCACACACATGCAGAACCTCCCACATTACGAACATCCCCCCACCAGAATGATACAATTTGCTGCAATTGATGAAGTTACATGGACACGTCATTATCACCTAAAGTCCATAGTTTACATTGGGGTTCACTCTTGGTGCTGCACATTCTATGGGTTTGGACAAACGTATAATGACACATATCCACTGTTACAGTCTCACACGGAGTAGTTTCACTGCCCTAAAAATCTTCTGGGCTCTGCCAATTTGTCTCTCCCTTTTGGCAACCTCTGGCAACCACTGATTTTTTTTACTCTGTATTTTCTTTTCTAGAATGCCACTTACCTGGCATCATACAGTATTTAACCTTGTCAGATTGGATTCTTTCACTTTGTAAAATGCATTTAAGTTTCCTCCCGGTCTTTTCAGGGCTTGATGATTTATTTCTGCTTTCCAGACTGGGTTTACCATTTTACATTCCTATCAGCATTGATGAGTGATCCAGTTCCTCTACATCCATGCTCGTAGCATTTGGGGTTTTCACTAGCTTGTATTTTTACCATTCAAATATGTGTGTAGTGTTGTGCCATTGTTTTTTTTTTTTATGTTTATTTATCTATTTTGATGGGGGAAGGGCAGAGAGAGAGGGAGAGAGAAAATCCCAAGAAGGCTCCATGCTCAGCGTGGACCCTGACTCGGGGCTCGATCCTACAACAACATCAGGACTTGAGCTGATCTAAAGAGTTGGACCCTCAGGGCACCTGGGTGGCTCAGTCAGTTGAGCATCTGACTTTGGCTTCAGGTCATGATCTCGCAGTTTGTGAGTTCAAGCCCCACATCGGACTCACTGCCATCAGCTTGTCAGCACAGAGCTGGCTTCAGATCCTCTGTCCCCCTCTCTCTGCCCCTTTCCTACTAGTGCTCTCTCAAAAATAAATAAATATTAAAAAAAAAAAAAGAGTCGGAGACTCAACTGACTGAGCGACCCAGACACCCCAGGCACTCCCTGTGTTGTTTTAATTTGCATTTTCCTAATGGCTAATGAAGCTGAATATCTGCTCATGTACTTACATCCATCTGTATATTCTCTTCAATGACATGCCCATTCATGTCCATTCTGGGTTCAATAGTATGCCTCCAAATTTATGTCCTGAAACCTCAGAATCTGACTTTATTTGGAAATAAGGTCTTGGCAAATGTAAGAGAGTTAAGATGAGGTCACCCTGAATTAGCAGGGGCCCTAATCCAAAGACTGGTGTCCTCAAAGGAAGAAGGAAATTTGGACAAAGAGACACACAGAGGGAAGACAATGTTAACACGTACAGAGGCAAAGCCACGTGAGAACAGTGGCAGAGATGGATAGATGTGTTTATAGCCAAGTGATACCAAGGACTGCTGATAACCACCAGAGGCTAGGAGAAAAGCATGGAATAAATTCTTCCTCAGAGCCTCCAGGAGAAACCAACCAGCTTACACCTTGATTTCAGACTTGTTCAATTCTATTCCTAACTGGCTGTGAGTTTTTTATCATGGTTTGTTATTGGACTTTGTCCACTGCATTTTCTGAGACAATTGATATGAGCATAAACATTTTCCACTTTGAGTATATAAATTAAAGTGAGCCTGGGTGGCTCAGTCGGTTAAGTGTCTGACTCAATTTCAGCTCAGGTCACAATCTCACAGTTCACCAGATAGATCCCCACATTGGGCTCCGTGCTAACAGTGCAGAGACTGCTTGGGATTCTCTCTCTCCTTCTCTCTTTGCCCCTCACCCACTCTTTCTCTCTCTTCAAATAAGTAAAACATTTTTTAAAAATTAAAATTTTTCTTCTTTAGCCTGTTTATATAGTTGATTATGTTGATTGATTTTTGAATGTTGAATCTGTCTTGCATGCCTGGAGTAGCTTCCACTGTGGTCAACTGTACGTAATTTTTTTAATGCATTACTGTTTGATTTGCTAACATTTTATAGATGGTCAAAAAAATCTTCAATAAAGTCTTAACAAATCAAATCCAACAGTACCTAAAAAGAATCATATACAATAACCAACTGGGATTTATTCCAGGTATGCAATTAATATTTTTAAAGAGATAGAGTTCACAGTTAATAAGTTCCTTTCTTTCTATTTGAAATAGGTGTGCCACTTCCTTCTGGTCTCCATATTTTCAGATAATAAATCCACTGCCATTCAAATTGTGTTCCTCTATAAGTAAGTAGTGTGTCCTTTCTCTTTGGTTGCCTCTAAGATTTTTTCAAGGGAATTTGTAGTTACTTATTGAAGCGATTTGAATAAAGCTGATTTAAAATCTTTGTTAGATAGTGCCAACATCTAATTCATCTTGGTATTGCCATCATTTTTGGTATTATCTTTTCTCAATCAAGTTGTGATTTTCCCAGTTCTTGATGGGACACGTGATTTCTCTTGTATCCTGAACATTTGGGATATTGCGTGTTAAGGGACTCTTGCTCTTATTTAAATCAATTTTAGCATGTAGGGTAGTGTATATATTCTGGCCTATTTTTGTGGGCTTTAGTTCCGATGACAATTCAATTTTCCAGTCTTGCAGGGCTATTCTGGTCTCTGCTTTATTCTCCTGGCTCCACTGCAATTCCTGATGTGTCCCTGCTGCCACTGCCTGGGACAGCGGAGGTGCTTCTCTGAACTGTCTGGTATCAGGCATGGGAGATGTTCAACTCTTGCATGGAGAGGAACCCTCTGGCCTGTTTTCTGGCTATCTGGGGAGGGTGGAGCTCCCCTTTCGTTTGTGTTGTGGCCACCAGGGGAGGGAAGCACATTTTGCTACATTTTGCTGCTGAGTGGAGGCTACATTTTGCTGCTACATTTTGCTGCCGAGTGGAGAACCAAGAGTCATGGATGTGGGAGGCTCTCTCCTACTGCATGCAGGAGCAAGAAACCTTGAACCTGGTTCCCCTTCTGCTGCTGGGTTGAAGTCTAGGTCTCACCAACTAGGCTCTGTTGACACTGTCACTACAGGCAGAATAGAGCTCACTGCTGCTGGCTGGTGTGGGGCATGAGATAAAATTGTCATTGGAACTGAAGCCCAGGTTCTCCCATTGATACAGCTGCTGGAGACCTGTGGGACATGAGAAGGATAGACACCCCCCGACCCCATCCCTGATTTCTGCTTATGCTGCTAATGGGGGCAGATTGGGCCACTACTGCCATTAACATGTCTTCTCACTACATCCCCACTAAGCTTCCCTTTTCCAAGCCCTTTGGCCAGAGAACAGTATTCTCTTTCCCTCTCTCCCTGCCTGCTGAATGTTCACGGTTGTGTTCCTTCCAAGCACCCTGTCTGAAAGATAAAAAGAAAATCCAGGGACCTCACTACAGTGTCATTCTTTAAGTGCTGTGGTCCTCCAGCCCATCTTCTTTCCACCATTTGTAGTCCTTTTATGGTTGCATGTTGAACAGTTTCCAGGGTATTTAGTTACACGTAGAGAGACATGCAGAGAAAAGTGAGTCTGCTCGTCTTGTCCTGGAACTGGAACTTCTTACGACCAACATAAGTGTAATGCTCTTGGAAGATATGGAAGTATTAAATGTATATGCACCTAATTACATAGCCTCAAATATGTAAAACAAAACCCAGAAATACAAGAGGAAATTGGGGAAAATTGATAGATCAAGCTTGCTTTAGAAAAGAAACACGCTCTGCTCATTTTATGAACATAAATTGGTTGTAAAGCCAGACAAGGACAGCGTGAGAATGGGAAATTATTAGGACTATCATTCTTATGAGAATAAAAGAAAAAAATCTGAAATAAGATATTATAAAACAGATCTAGCAATATATAAAAAATATTTATTACACTTCCAGACCAAGTTGGGTTCCACAAACATTTCAGGTTTAATCTGTTGGCATAATTCTGACATTCATTCCTCCTACGTCACTCTTTTGTATTTGGTTATTCAGTTGCCCCAGGACAAGTTGTTGAAAAGATTCTTCTTTTACCATTGAACAGTCTTGGCGCCCTTGTTGAAAAATAGTTGATCATAAATGTATGGTTTTACCGCTGGAATCCCAATTTTATTCTATTGATCTATACATCTGTCCTTATGCCTGTATCATACATTCTTGATTGCTGTAGGTTACAGTAAGTTTTGAAATTGAGAAGTTCTGCTTTTTTAAGATTATTTTGATCATATGGGTGCCTTGTACTTCCAAAAGAATTTTAGATCAGCTGGTCAATTTCTGCAAAATGATGTTGGATATAGGGATTGTATTAAATCTGTAGATCAATTTGGTGAGATCAATATTCTATAATTCTATAATATTTGATATTATTGCAATATTAACAATATTAAGTTATCCAGTCTATGAATAAAGGGTATATTTCCATTTATGTAGATCCTCTTTAATTTTGTTTTCAAAAATATTTCATAATCTTCAGTGTATAATTTTATATTTCTTTGGTTCAGTTTATTTCTAAGTTATTTTATTTTTTGATATGATTGTAAGTGGAATTGGTTTCTTAATTTCATTATCAGACTATTTATTGCTAGTGTACAGAAATGCAATTTAATTTTGGGTATTGGTCTGCTATCTTGAATCTTGCTGAATTCTTTATTAGCTGTAAAGATTTTTGTTGTATGTGTGTGTGTGTACATTCCTTAGAATTTTCTATACAACACACATCATCTTTCAAACAGATTTTTTTTTAATGTTTGTTTATTTTTGAGAGAGAGAGTGAGAGACAGAGTGTGAATAGGGGAGGGACCGAGAGTGAGGGAGACACAGAATCTGAAGCAGCTGCAGGCTCTGAGCTGTCAGCACAGAGCCCGATGCAAGGCTTGAACCCATGAACCATGAGATCATGAATTGGGTCAAAGTCGGATTAAGCCACCCAGGTGCCCCCAAACAGAAATTGTTTTAATTCTTCCTTCCAATTTGGATGCCTTTTGATTCTTTTTCTTGATTAATTGTCCTGGCTTGAACCTCCAGTACAATGTTGATTAGAAGTAGTGAGAAGTTTTTGATAACTTTTAATTTGTATAAATGTCTGGGGGGGGGGCGCCTGGGTGGCTCAGTTGGTTAGGTGTCCAATTTTGGCTCAGGGCATGATCTCACGGTTCATGGGTTCAAGCCCGACATCGGGCTCTGTGCTGACAGCTCAGAGCCTAGAGCCTGCTGCAGATTCTGTGTCTCCCTCTCTCTCTCTGCCTCTCCCCGCCTCAAGCTCTGTCTCTCTCTGTCTAGAAAATAAATAAACATTAAATAAATAAATAAGTGTGTGTGTGTGTGTGTGTGTGTGTGTGTGTGTGTGTGATAAAACTATATTTCTTAGCTGTGGATCACAGTAAGAGAGGATTGAAAACCACTGTCCTAGGAACACTTTTGTACATGTGCACTAGGAGACATGTATATTCATATCAGGAATGCTTAGAGTAGCTAAAACAAAACAAAGCAAAACAAACTGGCAACAACCCAAATATAACAAGCAAGCAAAAAGTAAATTGTGGCATACCCACAAAAGGAAATACCCTCCTAAGTGAAAATGAATTAACCACAACAACATAGGTAATTGTCAGAAACAAACCGTTAAGTAGAAAAGCCAGTTGCAGAGAAGTACATAGCATACCATGCCAGCGACGTAAAGGTTAAACTATGGAAAGCTAAATATAAACTGAGTTGGAGAAAATGGGAAACAAATGCAAGGGAATGATCAACACAGGATTCGGGACGGTCGTTACTTCCAGACCGATTTTGGAGGTGGAATGGGAATTGGGAAAGGCACAAAGGAAGCTTCTAAGGTACTAGCAATGTTTCTTAAGATGGGTAATGTATACACTGACGTTCATTTTATTGTTATTGCTTATGCTATAGTAAATGTATTTTAAGTAAGCAATAAATAATAAAAACAAAGCAAAGTTTAAGATATAAGGCAAAGCAGTCTCTCTACTTCTTTCCTGAATTGGTTGTCTCCCTTAAGGATAAGCCAAGAATATGCCCTCAGCAAGATTTCTGCGGGGTGTGGATTCTGAAGAGGTGCTATAACAATTAAAATTTGCCTGTTCACCACATCAGCTCCATCATCCTAAGCAAATCATTCTTTCTGACTCATGAGTCCAGCATCTCCAGTTCTGGTTGCTTTGGGGCAAGAATATATCCATGGATCAACTAATGTTTGTTCCATTTGCTTCTTGAGAGAGCTGGTCCTTCCCATTTTATGAATGCTTCACTTGGTTTTAGGTGCATTAATTTGTTGTCCAGTTGAGCATCTTTCCTCTCCAACCCAAGTTTCTAGCACAGATATAGGTTTTTCCTATTTTTCCAATATTTGTTTAGTCATTTCAGGCAGAGTTGAATGCCTGGGTTCAAACCACCACTTCTACTTAGAAATCTTATTGCTATTTTTTTTAACTTCTTTTTTTAAAGTTTATTTATTTATTTATTTATTTAGAGCAGGGGAGGGGCAGAGAGAGAGAGCAGGGGAGAGAGAGAGAGAGAGAGAGAGAGAGAGAGAGAGAATCATAAGCAGGCTCTTCAGCGTCAGCGCAAAGCCTGAGGCAGGGCTTGAACTCACGACATCGAGAGCATGACCTGAGCCAAAACCAAGAGTCAGGAGCTTAACCAACTGAACCACCCAAGCACCCCTCTTATTGCTGTTTTTAATGGACAGGTAGACTTTCTAAGACTATTGTTTAGAGACTGGTACTACAATTCTGGAACTGTCATCACAAACAATGCTGCTGCCAACTCACCCTTCATTACAAGCATAGTTAACAGTCGATCCAACCTTGGTGTCTTTGTTTATGGTCATTTGGCCATTTAATGGTTCTGGAGGAGTACCGCATGATCTACCTATGGGAAAGAAGTAGAATTTGTGGACTGGATATCGAACACTCCAAACTTCTCTTAGTAAGTACATAAGGTCCCAACCTGGCTGTCCCAACCTTTACTGAAAAGCATTTGTAGTTCCATGACTTTTGCCACCTCGAAGAAACTTACAAGACTGCCTCAGGACCAGTCACCTACTAAGCACCACTTTCAAAAAAAAGCCCCCCTCCAGATCTATCTCATCCTCATAGTGTGCCTCCCAGGAAAATGTAAACTTCCCTTACATTACAAAGTGTTTACTTTGTAATTAAACCAGTGTAAATCAAGGTCTCAAAGTGTGGGATTTTCTCCCCGCCTACACTTTTCTTTTCTTTCCCCAGGCATTCGTTATTTAGTTTCAGTGGTGACAAAGGGGAACCTCTCATGAATGGAGATTTTGCCCTCGGTCATGCCTTGTGATAGTCATTTCTCGTGAATTGAACTGGTAATGAAGGTGTCAGGAAGTCAAAGCAGTAGAAAGATGTGACGCAAAGAATAACTCTCACATCTGCTATCCTTCAGGCAAACTTATCAAGTCCTATGTGTCTTAGTTCCAGAATCGGAACAATTGAATAAGCTGTCCCCGTGGAATTCTCAGCCTAGAAGTACTTACGTTCACATTTGTTTTCAGCATTTGACCAGGTCAAGTTCTCTTGGCAGGTGATATGGAACTCTTTCCTGTAGTAACCAGGGAGGCACACATATTTCAAAGATGCCCCAATGGGAAACTCAGACTTGTCAGTCTGTTTAATGGGCCTGGCAAATGGAAGCCATTCTGGGGCTCTGCATTGACCTGGAGACCAAGACCACAAAGACATCAAAGTTAATGGAGAAACTTCTACTCTGCTCTTTTTCTCCAGTATGCCTCATAGAAGTGATCACAGAAAAAGAACACGTTAATAATGGTAAAATGATTGCTTCTCTTAGTAGAGATCTTAGATATGAGCTTTTCAAATCAGCATCTACCACTTTAAAAAGTCATCGCTATTTTGAAGGCAATCACTATATAAATATATATATATATATATATATATATATATATATATATACATGTAATTTCGAGGAAATTTCAGCACATGCTTTGTAGACAAACCTCAACAACTAAAGCTGTACTTTATGAAAACATGTAGGTAAAAATGCAGATTTTGAATTAAATACTAGACTCAGTATCTCCCCTTCAGGCCTACTAGGTTTAAGTTAAGGTAATAAAAATAATATTTAGAGCCACACAGTATGTAATCAAGAAGAAATATCTGTTGGAAAAATATCATTTTACTATAGGTTTGGAAATCTCCTCTGCTGTTTTTTGTTAATTTTTAATTTTTTAAATGTTATTTATTTTTGAGAGAGGGAGAGCTCACGTGGGGCAGGGGCACAGAGAAGGCAACAAAGGATCCAAAGCAGGAGCTGCACTGATAGCAGTGAGCCTGATGTGGGGCTCGAACTCGCAAACTGTGAGATCATGACCTGAGCTGAAGTCGGACGCTCAACTGACTGAGCCACCCAGGTGCCCCTTTTCTGTTTTTTCATAAATCACCTGTTCCTCCTCATACTCCCTACAATCATTTGGCCAATTTAATTAAAGAATCAGCTCTTGGCTTTGTTGATTTGTTTTTATCTTTATCTTTACTACAGTTTTCTTGAGTTTATTTGCTGTTCTTTTTTAAAAAAATAAACTTTGAGATGATTAGATTTTTTAAAAATTTTCAGCTTTCAACTGTTTCTGAAATAAGCAGACTATTATTTTTATTCTAAGCAAATATTTAGCTGCATTCTACAAATTCTGATGTCTTTTATTTCATTTTTTTCAGTTTGAAATATTTAATGATGGCCCTCATGATTTGTTAATTGATCCGTGGTTTATTTAGAAATGTTTTAAGTAATTTACAAACATCTGAGGAATTTTTTTAGCTGCATATTTATTATACTTATTAGCTGAATGTTTATTATTATGAAATTGATCAAGGCTTGTTTTATCACTCAGCATATGGCCAACTGAGGTAACTGTATTACATTTCTTGTAAAAAATATGTGTCTACAGGGATGCCTGGTGGCTCAATCAGTTAGGCGTCGGACTCTTGGTTTCGGCTCAGGTCATGATCTTGAGGCTTCATAAGTTTGAGCCCTGCATCAGGCTCTGTGTTGGCAGTGCAGAGCCTGCTTCGGATTCTCTGTCTCTCCCCGCCCCCCTCTCTGTCCCTCTGCCCCAACTTGTCTGTCTCTGTCTCTCTAAAAATAATTAAATAAACTTAAAAGAAAAATTGTGTCCACAGTAGGTGCAGGGTTCTGGGTATGTTAGTGAGGCCCAGTCTGTTAATTGGATTTGTTCAAATCTGCTTTGGGAGAGTCTGCTTACTCTACTAGGAGTTGTGTTAAAATATGTCATCTTGTCGTACATTTATTTCTAATTCCCTCCATTTTTAACCTTAAAAACTTTTTATTATATTTTGTGGTATACTGACTGTTTATCATTAGAAAATACCTCTCTTTATTTCTAGTAATGAACCTAAGGCAAATAAAATGCAAGTAATAAGATTGTGGATTTAGTCCTCAGTGCATCAATAATTATTTTAAATATAAACACACAACGGTAATTTGAAGACAAAGATTGTTATGATGCCACCCTTGCCAAATGGGCATTCTTTTGGTTTGTTTTTGTCATGCCATGTTTTCATCCTTTTGTATTCATCCATTCTGTCTCTGAACATGTATGTTGTTTCTTTTGTAGGGACCACTTATTTTTTATTTTTAATTCATTACAATAGAGGTTCCCAAACTTCCTCAGTTCATAGTGCTGTGAGGATCTCAGTAATTTTCCACATCATTCCTAGCCTGAAATAGAAATATCTTACAGTTTCATTTATTAAATAATTAGGTCCTAACAACTTAGTAAGTTTTGTGTCCACAATTCCGTAGAATGGGATGTTGAGCACTGTTCAACTTCTCAGACCTTAGAATTGTAAACCGCTGCCCCGTTTCCTCTTCTACAATCATTTTTATTTGATGCTGTATCACAGCCACTGATGAAAACCCAGTTTTGCAAAGATTTGATGTCATCGAGAGGAACCTACTAAGAAAAAATAAAAGGAATCTACTGCCGTCTCATGGAACCAGGAGCGACTAGGAGCTAATGGTTTACATAGTATCTGAGAGATACTGAATATTTCTGGGTTTCCACTGAAATTTTATTTATTTATTTAAAATATTTATTTTTGGGAATAGCGCAAGTCAGGGAATGGCAGAGAGGGGGGACAGAGGATCTGAAGCAGGCTCTGCACTGACGGGTTGACAGCAGGAAGCCTGACATGGGGCTCGAACTCATGAACCAGGAGATCATGACCTGAGCTGAAGTCGGATGCTCAACCCACTGAGACACCCAGGTGCCCCTCCACTAAAAATTTAAAATATGCCTCCTGTAAGATCATGGAGGCTTCCAGCGCACTCCAGCCCACAGTTGGGGGGAGGGTAATGTTAAGCTAGGATTTTCTTTTGCCCTTGAGGTAGCTGAGCCCCCCAGAGGAAGGTCACTCTGCCTGACTCAAGGACTTGTCAATGGGCTACAGGCATTAAGGAAATTTAATTTTTCATTTGCCTTTGTTTCCCACAATACCGGATCCTCCAGAAGAAACACAGCCCTGTGGACCCATTTGAGAATGGGTCCAGAACTGAAAGAGAATAAATTTCTGTTGTTCTAAGCCACTAAGCTTGTGGTAACTTGTTACAGCAGCAATAAGAAACTAATATAAAAGATAATGGTGTATAGTGTTAGAAACTGGATTCACACAGACCTGGACTTGAACCCAGTGCCTCTACTTACTAGCTGTGAGGTAAAAGTAAAAATGCAAATTTGGATAATAGCCCAAATAAAAAGGAATGTTTGAATCTTCACTAGAGAAAGCTTGACCTAGCTTCCTTTTCCTCCTTCATTTCCAATCCCTCAAATTATGGTTTGTTCCTATAATAAATATATTAATGTGAACTCTATAAGCTCAAGATCTACCATAGTTTATTTAAAAAAAAGCTCTTCTGCATAACTTTACAGTATATTAAATATAATAATTGAAAAATATTTAAAGTATTCACTTTGATGAATTTTGACACATGTATGCACCATGAAACCATTACCACAATGGAGATAACAAACATTTCCCTCCTGCTCCCTCTAGTTTCCTCACATCCCTTTGTAATGCATCCATCTCTCCATCACCTCCAGGTGATCTCTGACCTGCTTTCTCTTACTACAGACCGATTTGACCTTCTAGAATTTCATATAAACCAAATCACTCAGTTGGTACTTTTTTTTTTCTTTTCTTTTGGTCTAGCTTTTATACAGAAAAACTATTTCAAGATTCATCCAGGTTGTTGCATATATTTAAAAAAATATTTCTTTTTGCTCAGTAATATTCAGTTGTACGAATATACTTAATTTAGTTCATCTCCCTGGCTGTTGAAGGTCATTTGGATTGTTTCCAGTTGTGGGCTATTACAAGCGAAGCCACTGTGAAAATTCTGGACAAGTCTTTGTGCGGTCATATGCTTTCATGGCTCTTGAGTGAATACGTAGGGGTAAAATGCTCAGTCATATGATACATTCGTGTTTAACTTTTTAAGAAACTGCCAAACCGTTTTCCAAAGGGGCTGTATCATTTACCAACCAGCAGCCATTCCAGTTACTTCATCTTATTGCCAACAAAAAATGAATTTTTAATATTTTAGCTAGTCTAGTGGGTGTGTACTGTCATCTCACTATGGTTTTTGTCTAGGGTGACACAGTCCACTTTGAAATACTCCTGATTCAAACTTTCCATTCAAGCCAGATTGATTTATTCTGTGCTAGAAGCACAATTTACTTATTATTACTTCCATGTCTCTGTTCAAACATGAACTGTCCACCTCTCCAGTCTGCAGATTCTATTCTTTTATGAAAAGATCTGCAAATGTTTTACTGAAACACCTTTATCAGGTAAGAATAAAAAGCTTGCATTAAAATTATTTTTACATATTTGTATTTAATATTTAAAAATATTTATATATTTTATTAGTATACTACATATATGTGGTACATTATGTAATCTAATACAATCTATAATATCATGTATTAGAATACGTAGTTTGGAATATGATATTATATATAAGATATATGAGATAAAATGATATATCTATATTATTATATTAGATAATATATATTATATATAAATGTACATTATAAATTATTTATAAACTATATATACAAATGATAACAACTTTAAAAATTTTTTTTTATGTTTATTTATTATTGATACAGAGAGAAACAGAGCATGAGTGGAGGAGGGGCCAAGAGAGAGGGAGACACAGAATCTGAAACAGGCTCTAGGCTCTGAGCTGTCAGCACAAAGCCCGACACGGGGCTCGAATCCACAAACTGTGAGATCATGACCTGAGCCAAAGTTGGGCACTTAACCGACTGAGCCACCCAGGCGCCCCAAATGATAACAATTTAATACTACACATTAAATTATATTCATATTATACAGCTTAATAAATCTCACATATATAATATATAATGTAATTACATACATTAATTATATAACAAATTGTAATATGTCATGTTATCTATCTAAATGTAACATAGTTTATATAATGTTGTTATAACAGAACTATATGACATATATTGTATATTAAAATAGTAAATATATTTAAAGATTTATATGTAATAATTTTATATTTATAAAAATATATAATATCACATGTTATACATAAATAGAAATTTTAAAATATATTATAGATAGAAATAAACATTTTAAATGCTTTACTAATCGTGATGACTTACTATGATCATTAATTAATGTCTAAAGGGACAAAATAGTCAAAATGAGTTTCTCTGTTCACAAGAGTGGATGAAAAGCTACTGTTTCAAGTAGTCTTGATACTTCCTTGATTTTCTGATTTTGTCAACTTCTGGTCACTTGTGATTAGACTGACAATGATTCTTCCTCTTAGTGTCTCTAACAAAGAGCTCGGATATGTGTGTGCCTGTGTGTGTCCGCGTGTGCGCACATCTGCGTGTGTCCATGTGTGGAAGGGATTGTCAGCTATGCCATTTTCTTGTTTGCTTAAGTTGGCCTTATTAGAATCATCTTCATTCTGTTTCTATGTGGAAAAACTTTCAAGTTACTTGTGTAATCGTAAAGGTTACATTAGATAAAACAAAGTAATAGAAACCATAAACCTGCTCGTCTGAGCACAGGTAAACTGAAAAAGGTGACAAATCACAGAAAGCCAACAGGACTTCCCGTCCTTTCTACCTTGAGGCTTTACACAGCAGGGCCACAAAGTGAGATCTGCCCCAAGGACCAGGGGAGGGCGCCAGAGTCTGGCCTGTATTCCACACTGCCCTGGTACCCTGAGTGTGCTCATTTGTATGTAAAATCACTATCCCTCTGAATCCGAGTGTACAGCCATTTTAGGATTCACTCCTTAAATCCTGCTAAAGCCACGTTCCTTGCACTCAGCCTTCTCTGATCATCAAAGCAGAGATGTCCCCCTTTTGAGTCATGCTGTTGTCTTTAGGCTCTTGTCAGGAAGCTCCTACTCATGGTTTCTCAGATCTGCAGGGACTTTTCAGGTTACGAAACACTGTCACATACACTACCTCATTTGATTTTCACAATAGTCCTCTCATATGGCAGGATGTCGATTATGTTCATTTTCTATGTATGGACACTGAAAGTCAGGGATGTGATTGACTTGCTGGGCCCCAGGCCCACAGCTAGCAAGAAGCAGAGGCTGAAAAACCCAGAACCCTGGCCTCCTAATTAAGGAAAACTCATAAAACCCCACCACGCAACTTCTACATGAATGCACCCTGGAGAAATAGCTCTCTCATAAAGCCCAAAGTGCTGTGTACACTGTCAGCATTCCGTAACCGTTTTCTTTATCTAAATTCCTTTGGCAAGTAAATTACTAGATGGTTTGGTTTAATCTGTTTCACATTTTCAGGTTATTATGATAACCTTAGTAAATATTTTTTTTTTTTTTTTGCAATTAACATTCCAGTAAGAAGAGGGCCAGATATATTCAATAGGTGCACAAAAATTTCTTCGCACTGACCATAGATTGCTTAATATACTTGACTTGCTTCTCTTCTAGAAATAAAACTTTAGGCTTTGTTGGATCTTCACCTGGCAGGTTGCTTTAGGATGTCTATTAGTAACAACTTTTGCGGAAACTTGGTTTTCCTTTTTCTTTACTCTCTTAGAAGGCACAACCAAATAATGAACGCACAATGAACGCACAATGAACGCACAACGTCTAATGGGAACGCACGAAGTCTAGTGACAGCAGGGGACAAACTCACTTGTCAAGAAGAGACTGGACAAAAATAATTAAGACTCTCATTTCAACTGAGACATAACCAATGAGTCCAAGCAAGGAGGACTTCTCAGAAAGCCAAAAATAAGAGGAGAAGGGTTCAAACTGAAAATGTTTACCTATTTAAAAGGAAGGAAGGAAGGAGCGGAAGATGCAACCTCAAAATTTCCAATTAGTTATAACAGGCTTTATTTTCTACTAAACACATAACCAAAATGCCGCACTGTGTCAGCATCTCTACACTTCCCTTCCATCTGCAACTAGTGACACGGAGGGTTGCGAAGCTTCGCCGGCTCTTCTAACCCCCGAGTGCCTCAGTGGGGCTTATTTTCACGTAGGCGCTCAATAAGTGCACGTGGTGGTTTGGGGTGTAAGCGGGGCGCATCCAGCCAGACGCAAGGCAGTTTACGGTGAAAACTGCACGCGCAGGAGGACTGCTTGTCCCAACACCCTCATGCACAGAGTTCAGAAGTAATGGCTGGAGGAAAGAACTTGATTAAGTGCCAGGCTCTGTGTTAGACCCCTGGACACGCTTTATGCTATTTGGGTAACAACACCACGAGGTAGAAATCAGTGCTCCCACCACACAGAAAAGGGAACAGACTCCGACAGGTGAGGTAACTTTCCTCACAGTTAAGAACTTGCCAGGATTAGAACCCAAGCTGGTCGCATTTCCAGCCCCCCCTTTCTTTGCTAGGATCAGCACTGCACTCAGCTCTCGCCGGTCTTTGTTAACAGACAAAGGCAGGGATTTACTCATGCACCTGTTCGTCACCGGTGCGCTCCGGGGTGCTGGCACAACACGAGCCCCAGCAGAGGGGATCACCACCGGGAGGCCTCCAGGGTCCCCGGTACGGGCGGGGATCCCAGAGTCCACCTGCCTTCTCGCGCCGCCACCCTGGGGACCCGAGCGCCCAGCCCCGCGTCTCACCCCAGGCCGCCGGCAGCGCGAGCAGCACCAGAACCGCCAGGAGGGCTCCTCCGGAGCAGGAGAGAGGGGGCGCCGGCGGCCGGAGAGGCTGCGGGCTCCTCCGAGAAGAGGCTCCCATCCTCCCCGAGCACCTCCAGTCAGCAGGTGCGACCTCGAAGGAAAGCGCAGCGGACAGACGAGCGAGGCGACGCGCTCGCTCGGGCCGGGGTGTGGGGAGCGCGGCTGGGAGGCGGAGAAGGAAGACTTTGACCGCAGCTTCCCCTTAAGGGGTTAGGTCTTGTTTACCCCTAATTTGCATCGTTTCTGGCGAATTTTGCTCCCACGACCACCGTCGGGACCCGTCTGCAGGAGCAGAGCTTGGTGATGCTTCGTTTTCTTGATGTCGTCCGCGTGGAGGATGGGCGACTCCGCATAAAGGCAGTGGATTCTCGCTGCTCAGCTTTCCAAGGCCCCTGCGTGGCTTTCCCCCTGGGCAAGAATCCAAGTGCGTAGGTCAGTAAACGAAATGCCTGCTCCTTGTGTTAAAGCCACAGTTTGGGGCAACATGTACCGTGTATAGGAAATAGGAGGAACTAATTCCTTTATGCTGGATTGAGATATACTGTGGCAGGGTCCCCTCCCCAAGGAAAGAAAACAAAAAACAAGAAACATCTCAAGGTAACCTTGCTATTTGGGTATATGACAACATCCCTCACGACCTTGTAACATGAGACCACTTAATCAGACTGCAAGTTTGTGTGTTACCACATGTGGGAGACAAAGAAGTAAAAGTTCAGGGCTCAGTTCTTTGGGTGCGAACCCAACTGAGTGATGAGCTAGAATAAAGTTGCTTCCTGGAAAGAAAAGCCTCGGTGTCGCAACTCTGTGCGAGAATCCTGCAAGCCACTGAAAAAAAAATTTAGATGACTTAATCAGATTCACATTTTAAAAATATAATTGTCTATAGACAGGGGGAGAATGGCTTGGAATAAGGCAATAGTGAATGGGGCTGACCAGGAAGGAGGCTTTTGCCATCATCCAGGTGAGATTTGATGGTGGCCTTGACTGGAGGTAAAGGGAGGAATTAAGAAGCTGGAGACGGAATGAACAAAATTTACTCATGCATTGCATATTGGTTACTTCCTTTCCTAAATTTAGTGCTGAGAAAAACAAATAGTAATTAGCCTCAGGATTCAAAATGCATGAGGGTGCTATGTATTGAAATTTTTAAAAAATGTGGGGGAAGGACAAATTTGGAGCAGGGGGTTAAGAATTCTCTTGAATGGGTGTGTGTGATGGGTTGAATAATGACCCCCAACCATGTCCACATCCTAATCCCCAGGCCAGTGAATATGTGATCTTAGGTGGCAAGGGGGGTTTTGCAGGTATGTTTGATTTAAGGATTTTGAGATGGGAGATTATCTTGGATTATCCAGGCGGGCAATATTATCACTGGAGTCCTTATGAAAGAGAGGCACTAGATCAGAGTGTGGAAGGCAATGACTGAAGCAGAGACTGGAGAGGTGCTGCCATGAGCTAAACAGAAGGACATCCACCTCTAGGTGCTGGAAAAGGCAACCCCTTGGTCTTAGCCCTGTAGGATTCATTTGGACTTTTGACCTCAAGGCTGGTAAAAAAAAAAAAAAAAAATAAATCTGAGTTATTTCTGGATACAAAGTAACTTGTTACAGCACCAGTAAGAAACATATGGGAGAAAGAGGATAACTTGATCAAGGGAGGGTATGTTACCCGCCCGCCCCCCTACCAGCTGGCTCAGTTGGTAAAGTGTCTGACTTTGGCTGGGGTCATGACCTCACAGTTTGTGAATTCCAGTCCCACATCACTCTGGATCCTTTGTCCTGCCCTCTCTCTGCCTCTCCCCAGCTCACATGCTCTCTTTCAAAAATAAGCTTTTTTCTTTTAAAGGGAGTGTCAAAGGATTTTTTTTAATTGAGAAAGACTTGGGGGTATGAGATGGAGTTTTAGTGAGAGCCAGGAGATATGGGAATGTTGTAGGAAAATATTGGGAACATAGTCTCTTGATCATGAAACTGGACTTCCAGAGAAATCCAACAATAGACCTTTTGAAAAGGAAATGGGTGGAAGAGGGTCAAAACCTCAAGAATTGATGGCACTATTAAGGGAAAACATGTAGAATGAACGATAGGAAGATCAGGATGGAAACTTTTAGATGTGGTTCATATGTGGTTCATGGTTTTTAATATTTTTGTATATGGTGGACCCCTTTGCTTCTTTGGCCAAGCCTATGGACCCTTCTCAAAATTATTTTTTTAATGTTCATTTTTTAATGTTCTCATTTATTTTGAGAGTGTGAGTGGGGAAGAGGGAGAGAGAGAAAATTCCAAGCGTGCTCTGCACCGTCAGCATGGAACCTGATGCAGGGCTTGATCTCAAGAACTGTGAGATCATGACCTAAGCCAAAATGAAGAGCTGGATGCTTAACCAACTGAGCCACCCAGGTGCCTCTAGAATTAATTTTTGTTTAATTTTTTAACATGTTTATTTACATTGAGAGAGAGAGAGGGACAGATCATAAGTGGGGGAGGGGCAGAGAGAGAGGGAGACACAGAATCTGAAGCAGGCTCCAGGCTCTGAGCTGACAGCTTCAGGCTTAAACTCGATGCGGGGCTTGAACTCACAAACCGTGAGATCATGACCTGAGCTGAGGTTAGAGGCTTAAACGACTTGAGCCACCCAGGTGCCCCTAGAATTCATTTTTTAATGCACAAAACAGAATACCTAGTATCACAAAGGAAACCGGTTATATGAAAATTTAGCTCTAGCCATTAACCTTTGGAGGTCTTGTGGTCCCTAAGATAAGGACTCCAGATTTAAAAATTGGTTATAACAAGAGTCAGTGTGTGTAAAGCAAGAGTTGGAATGAGTTGTGTGGAGAGTGGAGTAATTGCAGCTGTCAAATGCTGTAGAGGGGAGGAGGATGGGGGTTGGAAGATACCGTAGAGGATATTTCAGTAAACGTGGTAGCCCTTTTCTCCTCCATGCATAGCTGTGATTCATGGTGAAGACACTCAAGGTGGAAAACTATTCTCTCTCCCCTCATTGCAGCTTGACTAATGGAAACTTACATAAACACAGTCCAGCAAACCCACACCACTCAGTGTGTATACCCTCGGCTCACACACGCAGTCCAGAATACTGTCTTACTTCAATTGTCCCTCACACTCAAGTCTCAGCTCCTATCCTCACTAGTTGAGAAAGGGCAGTGCCCCAAAGGCCAGATATGTTTCTTATTTTCCAGCAGTTTCCATTAGGCTCTCTCCCAAGACTCCATTGTAAGAAATATTTACTTTGATCATATCACTCACCACATCTCCTTTTTAACATATCCAATACCAATCTCTCAAGGATCTGATATTATCCTTTTCAATTATTCTCCACAGAGCAATGAAAGAAGAGGCCAGATCACAGTAGGCTGAGAAAAAGGAAACAGAAGATTCAAATCCCGTCTTACATCATATGCTATCAGAATAGACCACCAGAAAGACCATTACCACTTCTTTTGGGTATGTATCCAAAATAATTGACAGCAATGTCTTGAAGAGCTATTTGCACACTCGTGTTCGTAGCAGCATTATGTACAGTAGCCATGAAGTGAAAACAGTCCAAATGTCCACCGACCGATGAACTAAACGTGATATACACATGCAACGAAATAGCATTCAGCCTGAAAAAGGAGATTCTGACACATGCTACACCATGGAGGAACCTTGAGGACATTATGCTAAGTGAAATAAACCAGTCATAGACAAATACTGTAGGATTCCACATACATGAGGGATCTAAAGTAATCAAATTCATAGAAACAAGAGTAGAGTGGCAGTTTCTGGGGGCTAGAGGAAGAGGGGCATGTAGAGTTATTGTTTAATGGATATAGCATTTCAAGTTTCTAAGATGAAAAAGTTCTAGAAATCTGTTGCCAAGCAATGAATATGCAAACACTTCTGAACTGTACACTCAACAATGGTTAAGATGGTAAATTTTATGTTATATTTTAAAACAAAAAAAAGATGCCAAACAGAATACATAGTCTAGGAGAGGATGGTGAGAGAAATTTGCGGCAGCCAGGGAGCAAGATTTTATGTTCTCAGTATAAATGTTCGAACAAGGAAACCTGGCAGCTGGATTTCAAGGGTGGTGGCAGGGGGGCTGAGGAGAGGTGTTATCTGGAAAAATAGAAGAGAAAATCTTGAGGATGACGGAATGGAGATTGTGGGTTGAAAGTTGGCTAAAACAACAAAGTGGGGAGATCCAGAAAGCATACATGTTAAATCCGGAACTCTAGAAACCCTAACTAACTGCAATTCAAAAAAGAAAAAAACAAAAAACAAAAACCTCTAAGAGTTCATTGACTCTAGGGAGAAAAAAAATCCTATAAGCAAATGTTTTTGTTAAAAGATAAAATTTATTTGAGTGACCACTGTACACATTATTAAAGGACAAAGAGCTTTGACAAAACCGCCAAGGAAATAACTGACGCCTGAATTGTGCACCAAAACCTTACAATGAAAACTTGACTTCTGTAATGAAATAAAAAACGTGCAAATTGGAATTACTGAGTGATTACGGAAAGGCAAAGTATACATTGTGGGGGAAAACAAAAACACAACAACCCTCAAACCAAGTGGAGATAAAGGTGAAACGTTTAACCATAGGAGAGCAAGATGCTACTCTTAAAATTAGACTTCCCAACAAAAGCATGCCCATCATAACCGCACGAAATGCTCTCTCCTTTGCTTAAATAGTTAAAGCCACTCTAGAACCAAAAGTATATGGTGACAGAAAGTATACTGATTATAAAAGAAGGGTCGAGATAGGAGGGCAGTGCTTTTCAGCGCCTTCCTTAAAATGGTGACGCTTTCGGAGTTCCGTTCATTGTTTGTAGCCATAGCCAGGCTCCAGGCACATCCCAGGGGAGGCTTCAAAAAGTCCTTGAAGAGAGTGTGGCGGTGAGACTGGGCTCCCATCTTTATTATCAAGCAAACTTTCTTTGTTCTGCTTGACAGAAAGTGCATAAAGGGAAATCATAGCTTATGAAATCATTTCATTGATGTGGAGACCATACACATAGACTTGCTGATATTAAAATAGCTTCTTCCCAACCGATGTGCAGTAGGATCCAAGCAACGACGCACGCTGAAATAGAGAATTTCTGTTCAGCGGGCAGCAGGGTGAGCAGTGAGGCAACTCAAAGTTTACATGATGAGAATGTTAACGTTCTCTCTCTCTCTCTCTCTCTCTCCCCCAAAGTGCTAACAACCAATAGGGCACCAGGCCTCTTAGAAGACACCATTCTATCAACAGGTCCCTTCTTCAGGATCTGAAGCAAATAATAATGAAATTTTATATTGATAAGTATGAATAAGAAGAAATGAGGGAGAAATCCAAGCAATGGTCTCATTCCGTCTCATTCATGCATTCATTCAACAACTACTTATGTACTGGTTTTACGCGGGAGCCCCAGTGGTTTGGATTTAGGTAGCACTCTGGACTGGTCTCTGCTAGTCTCTTTCCTTTTTCCATGGCTCACCAGCAACAGGTAATCTTTCCTTTCTCAGCTACCATAGCAGCTTTTCTGAATCTTGGTTAGGGTACTTATTCTCACACTACAATATGTCGATGTCTATTTTTTGTACTAAAATAAGTTCCGAGAGGGGAAAGGGGGTTATTTTTTATATTTGACAGCTTGTGTCAGAGAAGGCGATTTGAAGGCAGATTTGAGCTCGAGTTCAGCCTCTGTTTTACGGATCCTGAGACCTTAGCCGATCATTTAGCTTTGGTTCTCTGACCTGGGATATTATATGCTCACCTCGGTATTATTTGGGGATAATTCTCACTTCTCACTGTTGTAGCGAGGGCTGAGACAAGGCATGAAAAGTGAGTATTATCCCAAAATAATACCGAGGTTCCCTCTCACACTCCAGGACTCCTGATGTGGAAGGACTCAAGGCCCGGCACGTGGACCTTTACTCTTCCCTAGCCCGTCAGTCCCTTGCTAATCTTATTTGATTTCGTTATTACATACATCCATATGCTGACCGGGCCCATATTTGTGTCTGGAGCCTGGACTGATTCTCTGAAATACAGACTTGTACATCCATTGCCTTCTTGATACTTCTGCTTGAATGTCTATTAGATCTCTCATTCCTAACCTCTCCAAAGTGAAACTCCTGATTTTTTCCCCCCTAATCCCACCTTTTCACATTGTCTGTCATCCTAATTAGTGGCGATTTTGTCTTTCCAGTTGTCAGGCCAAAAAACCTTGCCATCATCACTGCCTCCTCCCTTACAAACTGTGAGCAAACCCTAACTGTCGCTGTCTTAAAAGTAATGGAGGGGCCCCTGGTTGCTCAGTCAGTAAGTGTCTTGACCCTTGGATTTGGGCTTAGGTCATGAGCTCACTGTGAGATCGAGTCCCATGTTGGGCGCTGTGCTGACAGTGCAGAGCCTGCTTGAAATTCTTGCTCTCCTTCTCTCTCTCCCTCCCCCTCCTTCTCTCTCTCACCAATAAATAAACTTAAAAATAATGCAGAAGCTGCTCTCTTCTCACCAGCCTGGTTATAGCCACTCACCACCTCCTGCCTAGACTGTTACGCTAAAGTCATCACGGGCTCCCCCATCTTCCACCTTTTCTTCCTCTACTCAGTTCTCCACATGGTGGTTAAAGTGACTATTCTCTCCTCTGCTTAAAACCCTCCATTGGTTTCCATCTCAGAATACACACCAAGCTCATTGCATGACCCAGCATCCTCTGTACGATCTACCCTCCTCAGCCTCCTCACCCTTATCTCTCTGACTTCATCCCTACCTCTCTCTCCCTTGGTCAGTCCATACGAGGCCACACCACCACAGGCACACACCACCTTATGATCTCTGCACCTGCTGTTCTTTCTTCCTGGAATGTTCTTCTCTATGGCTAGCTCCTTACTTCATTGTACTCTTTGATCAAAGGTCATTTTCTTAGTGAGGACTTCCCTTCCAACTACCCTGCCCTTTCTCCTTTTCCTGCTTTATTTCTCTTCAAAATATGTATCATCTTCATTTTATTTTTAATCGTTATACTATGTATTTTGTATTTGTTCAACGGATGAACTGAAAAAAACCCGTGGTATTAGTTGGCAATGTGAAGTAGGTCAGTTAACAATTTCTGTGCATGATTACTGAAGACTTGTGCAATAGAACATACTTATTTAGTACTATACTTATTAATATAAACTGAAGACATTTTGACAGATGTATGAATAAAAATATTCCGATTTCATTAGATACCAGTTTGTCTTCTGCTTAGCTTGCTGGGTTGTATGGATCAATAGAATATGCTTCTTGTGTTTCTAAGTGAAGATCTTCTTTAGGACTTTTATTTGTATAATAATTGCTAAAATGGAAGAAGAAAGAAAAAAGTTAACTCTTTACTCATTGGCCATGTTTACCATAAACGTGTCATAGTTGTTTGTTTTTTTTGTAATTTCCATCACACGATAAGTACTTTTCATGAATGATTTCATTTTGTTGTCCTAAGTATCATATGAGATAATCCCTATAACCCCTATTGTTTGGAAGGGCCCATAAAGATAAATAACCTGCTAGGATGCTAAGTGTCCAAGTCAGAAGCTGATATGAGGTCGCCTTCCCTCGGATCCAGGGCCCTCAATGACTTAGAACTAGGACTCTCAGTTTTACCTTTTTAGGACATGGTCTTCCAATCTAATTAAAGGAAAGTTTTTATATTGGATGTTAAATTCAGAATCCTTCTGTAGTCTTACAGCACTAAAAGGCTGAAATACTTTTTAAGAGGACATTTTTACTTTTACTCTTTAAAAACCTATATACTTTACTGTGCTTCTAAAACCACTTAGCCCAAATTACCAAGAGACATTAAAATGTGATCACATTATCATGTAGAACTCTGAAATAAAGTATTGCAAAATTACCAAAAAAGAAAGATTTCTGCTAAGGGTACTTACAGCATGTCACTCACTACCATATTTAAGAGATCAGCTTATAGGCGGATACATTAAGAGTATTATACAATGGTAATTTTTAGGTCTACGTGAGATTTAGGTTTTATTAAAATATCTTAGATGACAAGAGAAAAAGAGTGGTCTCTCTCAAATGTTTGGGTGGCTTTTAAAAATAATTAATTTGAGGGCACCAGGGTGGTTCAGTCAGTTAAGCATCTAACTCTTGATTTCGGTTCTGGTCATGATTTCACAGTTAGTGAGATCGAGCCCTACGTCGGGCTCTGTGTTGACAACGTGGGGCCTGCTTGGGATTCTCTCTCTCTCTGCCCCTCACCCATACGTACACTGTTTCTCTCAAAAGAAATAAACATTTTAAAAAATATTTACTTTTGTTACTTAGACAAAATTTCTAAGTAACCAATTACTTATCTCATTAACAGGAAGTATTTAAGGCAGTTCAAATGTCTATATCAATGATCAGAAAATATATTGAAATACAATTACAATATAGTTACAGATTGCAAATAAAACAAGTTGAGTGATGCTTAGGAATGGGGGTTAACATAGGTTTGGTTTATATCAATGGATGCACTTAAATATAGTATTTGGTTTGGTTTATATCAATGGAGGCGCTTAAATATAGTCCTATTCATAAACTTAATAAACTGCATGGAACATTATAAATTATTTGAGCTTGTAGGCATGTGCAACTCTCTGATAGCAAACTGAGTAGTATGAAGGAACACGATAGAGACCGCATTTTCTATTTATTTAAATTTCTAATTACTCTTGGCTAAAATTATCTTCTAACTTCCTGTGAGGAAAGCCATGTGACTGACATCCCTGGGTTTTTTTTTTTGTTTTTTTGTTTTTTTGTTTTTTTTTGAGATCCTTTTCTCCCTTCATTCTGTGAAACTACTTCTGTTTTCTTTCTGCTTCTGACTGTCCCTTCCTTTCCTGGCTTTTAAGCATTACTGTCCTTCTGTGATCTGTTTGCATTAATTGGTCCCAAGGCTTCAGATGTGATTTAAATGTCACCTGCCTGAGTCCAGGTCCCTTTCTTGAGTCCTGCATCGTGGGTGTCCCAAAGCCATTAGGGCAGAACTGAACTCTTTCTCCACAAACCTGTCCCTCTCTTTTGGTGAACCACTGGATCCAGTATACATGAGTCATTCTTTTTGCTCCCTTCTGCCCGCATTTGGCAAGTCACCAAGTCCCAGAAATCCTCTCTCCTAAATAGTGAAGATACCTCTTCTATCTATTGATCCTATTTTTGGTTAAAAGCCCAATCCTGCCTCTTCTTTTGAAAATATGTATCTGAACATATTACCTTGCTCAAGATCCTACAAGACACCCACCAACTCCTCTGTCATGGTATGCAAGGCTTTTGATGATCTAGCTACTGCCCACCTCTCTAGATTTCCCAGTGACTGTTCAGTGAAACATTAGTTCCATGCGATGTCCAAGTATGATGTGAGAAAAAGAGTTCTGCAGTCCAATTAGTTTGGGGAGTTCTGGTTTCAAAATAAAATTAAACAGACTTCCTTATTGTAGGGCTTTAAATATTCTCATGGTCATTGTAAATCTTCATGAGAAGAATAAATCATGTAGTACTTCCCGGTTTTATTTGGTCACAGGACACCCTTTTTATTTCCTGAAGTCATTCACATAAACGAGCATTATATGGTCCATATTCTGGCAAACACCGCAGTCTAAGGTATATCACAATTGTAGATCCTTGTAGGACCTGCTGTGCTCAGGTCCTGCCAGGCTTAGAACAAAGCACTCAGGTTCACAGGTGTCATCATTACAGAGGTTCAGTGTAACCCCTTCATGTCTAATGCCCCCATCAGGCATTTTTCAACTGTGAACAGTGTGTTAGCACTGATGGCAGGCTAAACAATAGATCCAAGCCGGGGCTCCTGGGTGGCTCAGTCGGTTAAGCGTCCGACTTCAGCTCAGGTGATGATCTCGCGGTTCATGAGTTCAAGCCCTGCGTCAGGCTCTGTGCTGACAGCTCAGAGCCTGGAGCCTGCTTCAGATTCTGTGTCTCCCTCTCTCTCTGCCCCTCCCTGTTTGCACTTTGTATCTCTCTCTCTCAAAAATAAACATTAAAAAACAACAACAACAATAGATCCAAGTGACTTAGCATGTTAAAGTAATGTTGCTGGAGTTTATGGGTAACATGTTTCAGGTGACCCGATTTGGCAACCTCCCAATAGAAGGTACCTGAGACTTTGTAAGGCTTCACCTGATTATCTTCTCTAACACCAGCACATACAGAGATTCAAGAACCTATGCATACAGACCATTCCCAGGCTGACACCTGATGGTCTCATTTGCTAAAAAAGGTATCTTTTGCACTTATCAGAATATTTTGATGCAAGCTTTATGGGTTAGAGGGGTCTTTTATGCCATCTCACCACCTAAATCTATGCTGCCTTTCCCTCAGTCACCATTCCCAGTTGTGTCAGATTGCTTATGTAGTTCTCATAACACAGGATGGAATGACGAGCCTCTGAGTTGTCACTCAAACTGCTCCTTCCACTTGGAAAACCTTTCTCTCCTGGTCTACAATCTCGAGGCCCTTTTGAAACATTTTGCTCACCATGGATTTTTTTTTTCTGATCAAAATTCTCAGTTACTTGACTATTCGCTTTATGCACCTGCCAAGTAGTACATTACCTACCATGGCAATATTAGGTTATAGATTAAAATGTTTAAAAGCTTCCTAAGTTAAAAATAAAACTGGATCAAATCCCTGGATAATAAGAAATATAACAAAACATAGAAACCTAATAATATATTTAAAAGTAGTGCTGAAAACAACAACCAAATGAGAGAAGAGACTACTTGAATAGAAAGCCCTACAATGTTTCCAAATAGGAACACATTACAGAGAAGATGCCAGTCTCTCACCCACTAATCTATAGACTTAAATGCAATTATAACATATGTTTATTTGGAAATGACAAATGATAGATCTAAAAATCACCTGGTAAGAACAAACAGAAGACGATAGAAAGGAAAATAGTAAAAATTATACCAAGAGAACTCTTGCCCTGCCACATATATTAAAACATTATAAAACTATACTAATTAAAAACAAAGTGATTTGTGATAGAAGAACAGACAAAGCGATACAGTAGGGAAAAAAGTCCAGAAACACAACATATCCAAAATATATTAATTATTCAGTGTACAGTCAAGTTAGACCAAACTTTTTAGAAAGTCACTGGGCAATATTTATTAAGTACCTTAAATGTTCATACTCTTACTCCTAGTAATTCTAGATATCTGTGCTACCGAAATAAGTAGATGTGGAAAAAGGTTTATTCAAAGATGTTTCTTGTATCCTTTTTTTATCAAATTATATGTGGAAGCAATCTAAAATTTCCACAATACAGAAATACATAGAATACGCTGTTAACTAAAAAGAAAACATAAGATACAAAAGATAAAGGCCAAATTTTTTTTTTACTTATTTGAATATTTAATTCTATGTTCACTGCTTAATATTTTTCTTTATAGTTTATTGTCAAGTTGGTGTCCATATAACACCCAGTGCTCCTCCCCACAAGTGCCCTCCTCCATGTCCATCACCCCCCTTCCCCTCTCCCCCTCCCGGCCTCAGTTTGTTTTCAGTATTCAAGAGTCTCTCATGATTTGCCTCCCTCCCTCTCCCTAACTCTTCCCCCCCCCTTCCCCCACCATGGTCCTCTATTAAGTTTCTCCTGTTAGACCTATGAGTGAAAACATATGGTATCTGTCGATAAAGGCCAAATTAAAAAAAAAATTTAGGTAGGAGACCATCCTGCCACTATTTCAGTTAAAGAGAGAAACAAGAGAAAGAATATAAGAAAAAGATCAGATAGGAATATACCAAAATATCTGCAGTTGCTACCACTGAGATTTTTCAAATTTTAATTTTCTAGATTTTTAAAATAATATATCAGCTGAGTAAACATCATTCAAATAAAGTGATTTTTTTTTTTTAAGTAGAGCTTCCTTCCATATCACACAAGATCTGTTACTCCAGCGATCACACTACAATATTCATGTCATATAACTTGTGCTTCTGAATTTAGTTGTAGGCAAGACGCCAAACCTTTTGTGCCCTTTGGCCAAGCATGCCTTGAACTTACCGTTCTCTGTGTTTTAATATCATGCATAAGGTGACACTAATCAAGAATATAAGAAGTACTGAACCTGCAGAAAGACCTAGAAAACAGAAGAGCAAGTATCAAATGCTAGAAAATTGTGACCTATATTGTTTTGAAGTGATTGTAGGGCTATTCCTAGTGGGTGGGTGGGCAGGGGGAAATGTTATGTGGTTTTATACCTATCCTTTCTCAGCCATATAAGTACCAAATTCCTAAATAATCATACTTGGGATTAATTTTTTTTTTTAATCAGTCCAGCCCACATTTAATCTAAAGCACCGAGCATTTGACCATGGGGCCCCAGTCAAGTTTCTGTTGAGCTTTTCTGTCCCCTTTCAGTTTTATTAGTAATATTCTCTTTACTGGGATGATATGAGGCGCTCAGGACACCAGGATCCCATGACTTGGCGTAACAACATAACTCAGCTGTGAAATAGATTTGGCCGCTGCAGCATGAGCCAGCCTATTTGACAGTATCAAGTCATGCAGAGGCCCAGAAGTTCATATCAACTGCACTTTCAGTTTAAAACCTTGGAACAGCTGGCTGTTTAAATCATTTATTCACCTCGATCCAAAAGTGTCAGTGTGTAATAGGAGGTACACATTAAAAGAGCCTTAAAACAGCAAAAAGGAGAATTTCCTAGGACTTAAAGTAAAAAAAAAAAATAATAATAACAGGCAGGATATAGGGCCTCAAATTATTTATATATACATATATATGTAAATATATATACACACCATATATGTATATAAATACACACACACATACACACATATATATTTAATGTTTATTTCTGAGAGACAGAGAGAGAAAGTGAACACAAGCAGGGGAGGGGCAGAGAGAGAGGGAGACACAGAATCTGAGGCAGGCTCCAGGCTCGAAACTGTCAGCACAGAGCCCAACACAGGGCCCAAATTCACGAACTGCAAGATCATAACCTGAGCCGAAGTGGAATGCTTACCCAGCTGAGCCACCCAGGCACCGCTTATATATTTTTTATAAAACATTAGAAGGGTGTCTGGGTGGCTCAGTTGGCTAAGCATCCAACTCTTGGTTTCAGCTCAGGTCATGATCTCATGGTTTGTGAGTTTGAGCCCCCACATCAGTTGCTGCGCTGACAGTGTAGAGCCTGCTTGGGATTCTCTCTCTCTCCCTTTCTCTATGCCCCTGCCACACACTCTCGCTCTCTCAAAAATAAATAAATAAACTTTAAAAAAACATTAGAGATTTAATTCAAATATTTAAGAAAACTTACCACAAAGAAGAGGAGCAAGTGAGGCTAAAGCGAATACAAAATCATGAAAATATTAGTCTAGTCGCAGGCTTCAGTACAGCCCAAAGTCCCATGATAATGTCCCCAGAGTTAACATTCAGCTCCTTTCTCTCAAAATCCACTTAAAAAGATGTATTCGGACACTGGATTATAATCACTCTTCATTTTTTTTAATGTAACAACTCACTGGACTTTAAACAAATTTCACTTTAAGTTGCGGTCATCCATGAATGAAAAAACCAACATACTCAACTTCATAATCAGAGATTTCTCAGGTTACGATTCAAATATTAGCTGTTAATATTTATCATTAATTATAACAGCTTGTTCACCATATATTTTAGAGGTCCTTGTCCAATTGGTAAGTGGTTATAAATCAAGATCCAACAAGGGAAATCTCAGTAACGACTCATTTCAAAACGTAAGGTTGTTAGTTTTGCACCTTATAAGTTAGCATTCCTCTCCATTTTCTTTCTTTACTTCCTCCATGTTCAGAGAGTTTTGCTTTTTCTAGAACAGACTACTAACCTTCAAACTCTTCCATTACTGTAGTACTGGTCGCAGATGCATGTCAATTTAAAACCTAGAACTTAACGTTGAAGGATAGGCCTTACTCTCTTCTCTCCAGTGAGACAAGTGTATGAGCTGCAGTGACACCCTTGGCACTTACCTGGCGATTTGCAAACAGCCAGGGGCGGGTTCCACCCGTGATCATCCTGGCACTGGCTCTGGGGACTGCCTTCCAGGGTGTACCCCTCTTCACACTCCAGAGTGACAACAGCTCCATACTGATACATTTTCCCAGGCTCCAGCCCCTTCTGGATTCCACTAATATACTCGGGGGAGCTACAGTTTACCTCTGAAATGAAAGAAAGCTAATGGAAGCTGGGTCATAGTTTAGCCTTTTCTCAAGGAAGTAGATGCCACCCTGAATGGAAATGTTTAGGAAACCAGCTCAGTTCATTCTAAGTAAAGCCTCACTGGGATAACACAAAAGGATATTTTAGGCAGAGTCTTTAGTGTCGGCAATCCATCTCAATGACCTCTAGGCAATTTAAGCCAGATTATTTCCCCTCTTTGTGCTTTAGTTTCTAAACTGATAGTGTCGGATCATTTCAATGGCTTCTTAGAGAAATGGTGAGGGCTGAATGGGTAATATTAAGAATTCTGAAAGACTGTCTCATCTGCTCCACTGTTAGCCTAGAATTCTCCTGACAGGAACATGCTTCCTCATTTCTTCTTTCATCTTGCAGTGTAGGGGGCAATAGTGGGAGATTTGGGATTTGAATCATGACTACTAGACTTCCCAGCTGTGTGACTTCAGGTAAGTTACAGATCTCTCTGTTCTACCAAGACCTCACCTGTCATACAGGAATAATAATGGCACCAACCTCATATTGTTCTCAGGAAGATTAAGGAAATAATGCATGCAAAATGCTGTGCACAGTTTCTGGTATTTGATAAAAAGTGCTCACCAAATATTGGATATTAACTCACTGCATATTTCATATGTATTGTTTATGCCAATGAAAGTGAAATTCTGAAACTTTCATAAAAAAATAGACCCATAATGCCACTACCACTCATAGGAAATCTACTGACAGCATCATTGTGCTTTTTATTAGTATTTTGTTGAATGCACACTTCCATAACTACAAACACAGTGTAAACTCAATCTGCATTTAGTTGTATAATTTGTGTAAGTACTTCAATTTTCTGTATTTAGAGGACTACGTAAGTGATCACTCAGAAAAGCTATTCCTTAAGTCATTTTTTTTCTTATTTTGTGGTTAATTAATGGATTGATCCAATTAAATCAATCCAATAAAATGCATTGTATTAAAAGATCCAATGAATGCATTTGTCTAAGTTGAAAGTACCAAACTGAATATATCTACGTGGGAGAAATTTAATTGAAAAATAAGAAAATAACAGACACCACACCTTTACAATAAGGAGCAGGCTGACTCCAGGTTCCCTCATGTGTGCAAAGAAGGAAGGCCTCTCCCACCAGCAGGTAGCCTTGGTCACAGCTGTATAGGATTGACATTCCGGGAGAAAATCGAGCTAGATCTCCACCAGTGTGATTCCCATTGGATATCTTAAGTGGAGGCTGACATCCTAAGAAAGCTTGGACACCAAGAAAAAAGGATCTTTGATTTAGCACAGAGTAGCATATAGCCAACACTGTCTGTGAGTGACAGTGACACTGAAAGAAGGTAAGGAACACGCCCAACTAACTGGTAACCACAAATACTCATCCCACCCAAGCCAAGTAGCAATGGATGGAAATTTGCATTTTCTACATATATCATATGTGATCTGAAGAAAGATATCAGAAGTAAAATAATGAAAAATCAATGGTTGTAGCAGACAGATTACAATTGTGGGCTAACAGTATTCTTTTCTTTTTCCTTTAAATAGCCGAGAGGCTATAGTTTAAGAGTTTCACACTCAAATGCCTACAGGAACCAAGAAGTGAAGTCTCCATATACGACAGATCCTAAAAAATGGCAGCCACTGCCATCCGATTCAAGCTACTGGTGCCCTGCAAGAAAGCAAAGCCCTGTAATTCCAGCCAAAGAAAATAGTTCTGATGAGCTGGATTCAGTTCTTAGGGCACCAATTGGCAGGCTCTGTTGTAGATATTGTTTGGCAGTTTTACTCCTGTCAGAAAGTAACTAAAAAAAGAAAGAATTCAATGGGTTTGAAGGCTAGCCTTCCTCTCGAGAAACCCAAAGTTCTCTTTCTGGCTGCTATCACAGCTTTAAATATCAGATTATCAAGCAGTGTTATTGCCAGACACTTTCTCTCCCAAAAATATGTGTATTTTTTAAAATTATAAATGAGTAAAAAGAATAAATTTTAGAGACTCCATCAATTTGGGAGGGAACTATTATCCTCTCATGTACTTTTGCTCAACACACTTAGAAAAGGGGAAAAAAAAGAATCAGATGAGAAGATAAGACAAGGCAGGTATCTTGTAAAACAATGCTATCGCCTTTGCTTTTACATGCTTTTCTGTCATTCACATGGCCAGTGTAGACTCAAAGCCCTTTCCTTTATTCTGTGCAACACCCAATATTTAATTCCTTAAAATATCTTACCCATTTTGATACAAGTTGGTACACCTGGCACCCACTGGTTATTGGTATGACACCTAATCAAGTGACTGCCATTCATGATGAAGCCGGGATAGCAGGCAACATAGACTGTGTCATTGTGGGAATATGAAGAGCGAGTTTTGTTTAGCTCATATCCATGTTTGACTTCTGGGTTAGGGCAGTGAATCACAGGAGGAGGTTTTAAGCACTGGGGGATAGGTCCACTCCAAGATCCATGTCCTTTAGAATCACTGATGCATCTTATATTTTTCTCTCCCAGAAGGGAGAATCCCTGGTCACACTCATAAGAGACTTCATCTCCGTACAGAAAGTCTTCTGCCATCACACCTCTGTGCCGTCCATGGTCAATCACAGGTGGAGGCGGGCAGTGAACAGCTGCAGAAGAGTTAGAAAATTCCACTTCAGCTGCACAGTCTTCATTCAGGCACACATAAAAGTAGGTGACTATAGGTTTTGCACATAACTATAAAATTATTTAGATTTTAGGACCCCGGGTTATACTTAAAATGGCTTTGTTAAATTCTCTACATGACTAATACATCATACTCATTCAAAAAAAATTCAGAAAACACAGAAGTATTAAGAAAGGAATAAATACAGCTATGTCACCAGGGACTAGAAATCTAGGTCACATATATTTTTTCTTAAATCTTGAACAGATATATGGCAAATACTCAGCTCCTACTTGACAACTTTGTTTCCCAATGTCAGTGCCTGTCAAACACTGAAAGATTTGCCTTATCTTACGCACACTGAGACAGAACACATGGACTACTGAGGTAGTTATAGGCTGGTTCCTCAGTGGCCTGCCCTCTCTACCCCCGATGGCCCCTCCGACAACTTTTTTGCTAACTTACCTTTACAAAGTGGAATCTTTTGGAACCAAACCCTTTTCTCAGCATCTTGACACTTCTGATAAGCATGTCCAGTCAACCAGTACCTAGAGAGAGACTGTAATGCATTTCCTCTTCCTGGTATCACATCTCTGCAACCTCTCTTCCTCAAATCACAGAAATGGGGGCATAAGAACTTCGGGAGACAGGAGCTAAAACTCTTGGCCCTCCAAGTACAAAAACTACTTGGAACAGAGTTTTTCACAGCATGGTCATTTCCATGTCAAGAAAGGACTGAAAAGTCAGAGCTGTTAGGCCTTTAGAGCCTCACATTCTCAGTGAGTGTGACAATGAGGTACCTCTAAACGGAGTCACCAAGTCAAGTTGAGGACAGAATTAATGCATACAACTAGTGGAGACCCTTTCTAAGAGTGGACCCTCTTACACTCACCCCTCTTGACAGGACGTATTAACTAGCACCACGTATGAATGAACGGGAGGCTCTTGAAGATCTTCTCTCACAGGTTGACACGGTGCTTCTAGAAGAGCAAAGACTGAGTTACTTACACATGCCTCGTATCACAGAGAAAGACAACTCTGGAACTGAAAGTACCTTCACACCGAGGGGCAGAAGGACTCCAATTTCCTGAAGGCATACAGTGGATGGATTTGTTTCCCACAAGCAAGTAGCCAGGGTCACAGGTGTAGTGTACAGTCATCCCAGAGACAAAAAGGTCCCTACTTCCACCTGTATGCCGACCATGCTGGAGCCCAAAAGGTGGCTGGCAGCCTGAAGAGAAAACTCCCCACATAAATACCAACAAATAAAAGGAATTTATACATGAGAACATGTAGTATACATCATTTGATGGCAGACAATCTGAAACCCTTAAGCCAAAAGGTCATGAAGCTCTAATTCATTACTGAATATTTTCTGCTCTTTGGCAGGAACGAGGCACCTTTATAAAGGTCAGGAAACAGATGCTTACCTATAGAGAACAAACTGATGGTTGCCAGAGGGGAGGTGGGTGGGGGATCGGTTGAATAGGTGGCAGGGATTAAGGAGGGCACTTGTGATGAGCACCTGGTGTTGTGTCATTAAATTCTACATCTGAAACTAATATTACACTGTATATCATCTAACTGGAATTTAAATAAAAACTTGGAAAAGATAAAAAGGTCCTCTCATTACCTACTCTGAATACATCACAGATCCAAGGGGGCATTTACATGAAGAACATACAAAAACACATAGAACATTCCGTCCCAGAATGGAAGAAATGGGATAGTAATCTGTGCACGCTTGCCTTTTTCCACGACTCCCAGTTTTGGGTTGGAGATCATAAACAAGAATAAATAAATAAATACCTCATTTTACCCCACTGAGTCTTTACCTTTTTCACAAACTGGTATTTCAGGATCCCAGGTGTTATTGGCTTTGCAACGAATCTCACTGCTGCCCTTCAAAGTAAATCCGTCATTACACTTGAATGTCACACTGTCGTTGTAGAAATATGGGGCTTCCTTGCCAGATATCTTGTATCCATTTGCAATGTGGGCAGGTGAACACTGAACAGCAGGGAGGGAAAGTTTACAGACAGGGGCGGGGCCACTCCAGATGCCCCTCTCTTGGTCATTGCTTATACAACGGATGGTGCTCTCTCCAATGAGGTTGAATTTCACTCCGCTCTCGGGCCCAGGGTTACACGTATAGGTGACCGTGGTTCCATATGGAACATTTTCTGAGGTACTCCCCGCGTGTTTCCCATTGTAGATCATAGGAGGTGGTGGGCAGGTGATTTCTGGAGAGAGAAGAATTTACCGTAGAATTCTGTTCCAGTATTAGATGCCAAAGAAGAGAAATGAAGCTCATGACAAACCTGTTGTTATCAGGTTTCCTGGAGGGTATGGATGAGTTTTGATGGTAGAAGTCAAACCAAAGCTCATTGTGTATGCAAAATTCGATGTAAATGGATGTCATAGCAAAGATTTTTGTAATGGAAATCTTTAAGGTGAACATGTACATCAATATCATGTTGTGAGGCAGTAAGGTCCAGTAGTAAGTTAGTTATTAAAATCACTGTGTTTTAAACTCACTAATAGGTGAATAAAAGACACAGGGGAATAGAATTAAGCTTTTTTGAGTATCATCTTTATGCTGATGTGATATGATAGCTTACCCAAGAATTACTCTCATTGAGCATCTATTTGACAGGCAATTTTTTCATCTATGAAGTAGGAATAGTACCACTTAATTCTAATAATGTGGAAGTCTGCAGTCTTAGGGTTAACTTCACAGATAAGAGGCTAGCCTTTCAGAGAAGTTACATAAATTGCCCAGGGTCCAATCAAGCAATAGCAACAGAATCTGGGTTCAGATCCCACACTATTCCCCTTTCTCTCCACTGAACTACAGTGTTCCCCCTATTAGGGATGGTGGCTCATATACTCACTGTCCTCATTATTCTTATTCTCCTCAATCACAAAAGAGAATCAGAAACTAAATAGATTTACATTAATGGTCATGCTCTGAAGTAGAAAGAGGGGATGGCAGAAAGACAGCAAGACTGCACAACTAGAACCATTGACAAAGTGAATCGAAGGGAATCTAATATTCTTATTCCCATAACAGGGCCTCAAGCAGAAATCTCCCGGGAAATGCATACAGCCCACACGGTTTCAGGTCCTCCATAATTTTTGCTACTCACCTTCACACAGACGATGCTCCATAAACCAAGGAACTGCACCTCGACACAACTGATAAACACTCCCACCTAACCGGTACCTAGAGAAAGAGTCACATCATGTTGCCATCCGGTGACCGCTAAGCTAAGCAAGAGCTATTGGCTCAAAGCAGACTCACCACTTTTAGGATAATAAACAATAGGAACAAAAATGCAGCCAGCATCAACACCATCCATCCATTGCATGGACAGACTTTCCAAGCACGGAACAAGAGCGCAATCAACCCTTCTGCAAACGTATGACAGGGAAGGGTCTTTGAGATCAAGGCTTGCGACAGAGCTTGTAGTGTGCACTGATAAGCCAGACCTAGTTCAGGCTCAGACAGCCCTCACTCACCCTTCATCGCAAGTAGAGGTAACATCTGGTCTAATAAATTGATCCTGGGGTTTTTTAAAGACTTGTTTTTCTATAGGTTCACACTCTGCCACTAAGAAAAGAGATCTAGATGAGAAATCAACTCAAGGCAACCTCAAGACCACAAAACATCTGCATTCAAAGCCTGGCACCTTTGCATTCGGGGGCAGTGGGTGTCCACACCCCGTCAGAGGTACAATGTATGGATTTTTCTCCCACTAGCACGTAGCCAGGGTCACAGCTGTACTTTATGGATGTTCCCGGGTCAAAGCGGACCATGTGTCTATCTTCCTTTTGCCCATTGAGGATTTTAGGAGGGGCTTGGCACTCTAAAAGAAGAAAAATTTGCTTATATAAACAACCAGAAGAAACAGCCAAAGAAATGTCATGAATGCTACAATTCCACTCTGGTGGCAGTTATATGGGATAGAAGTCATCTGTGCAGCCCAGTTTTGGGCGATTTTAGATCAGTGGTTCTCCATTTTTTTTCTTTTCTGCACTTAGTTCAGTTTCCATTTGGTGCTCTAACTCCTCTCTTGTCTCTTCGTTTCTTAAGGAACTATCTCGTAGGTGTTTCATGGGATATATCTCTGGGGTAGGGGCTTTGCTGACTTCTCTTTAAAAAAGAATTGCTATTGAGACAAACAAGCATTTTTTTTCCCCCAGAGAAGTGAGCACCTTAGTGATCCTCAGTGTTTTTTTCTCCCAAGGATACTTCCACAAAATGAAACAATGGTGGGGTGATGATGTTAAGAAAACCTATATAATTTATATTCACTATGTTTAATACAATTGAGGGGACTAGAAGCTGGAAGAGGCCCTGATTAAATCTACAGCCCCATCTTCTAACTCTTCAAAAAGATGAAACAGTAGCAGCTTTTCTGAGTATTGGAATACCCACCCTTTTCACAGACTGGTACCGATGGCTCCCATGCACCTTGGCCATTACATCGGATCTCCTTGATGCCCTTCATGGTGAAGCCAAATGTGCAAGCAAATACCACGGTGTCATTATAGGAATATTGCTCTTTCTGTTCGGATGATATATGGCCTCTTAGGATCTGGGGAGGTGGACACTGAATGGCAGAACTAGAAAGTTCACAGTGTGGGGCAGGACCACTCCAGACTCCAGTCATCTCACTATCGGCGGTACAACGGATAGTTTTCTCCCCAATAAGGTTGAAGCTCACTCCTTTCTCTGGGTCTGGGTCACAAGCATACGTGACGATGCTTCCATATGGAATGTTCCCCGAAGGGCTGCCTGTATGTCTTCCATTGGAAATAGAAGGAGGTGGCCCACAAAGAATTTCTAGAGAAATTAGAGAGAAATAATGACAAGATTGTAGCTGTACAGCAAACAAAGAATGCCTCAGATGTTGCGTGACACTGTGGTCCCATCCAAGGTTCTGGGACAGTGATACTTGAATCTGTAATGTATCAATCAGGACACCTATAGCAATATAATTTTAAAAGTATGATTCAGAACTTTATTCTTGTCTGTATTTATTGGCATGATCCTTTGCTTTCATCTACCGAATATACAATCTTCTTTATATGCCTGGCATGGCTGGCAAGTCTACATAGTTTCCAAAGAAAGAAAAGCCTAGGAACCCTGTTTTACTTGAGTAGGCAGAGAATAAAGAGGGGGCTGAAGGATGATTCAGTGAAGAACAGATCCCTTCGAGAGGTCTTCGTGAGATCTTTGCTCTATGAGATTCTGTATAGTAATGAGTAAACCAAAAGCTTTTAGTTAAGCTGAGAATGAGGTGCTCTGTTTAAGGACCAGAGAACTAGCTGCAAACCAGTTTTCTAACGTACCTTCGCACACTGGCATCCTGGTCCAAGAAGCACGCTGCCCAGCAATTACACACTGACTAGAAGGTTGGCCTTGTAACCGATACCTGGAGATAGAAGGTGGTCGTTCAGGACTATTAAGCAGTTGGTGCTACAGCCCGGTGCTACAGCCCCCACTTAAAACCCAAGACGAATGCACTTAGTTGACATGTACCAACTCCTTTTATAAACATTCTCTCTCACAGCCTCGCTCACGCTAGGCTGTCCCTGGATCCTCACGGAGGAGCCTTGTGCAGGTGTCCCAGTCATACCGCGCACACATAAGCCAAATGAATTAAATCTCCCAGGCGCTGCGGACACTCACCCTTCATTACAGTTAAAATTCATAGTTCCACCAACCCGAAGACTTGAAGGGCCCTTTATCTGACCATTGAGAAATGGTCCTGGAGGTTCGCACTGTGCCTCTAAGGAAATAAGCCAAAGGTGAGCAAAGCATGGCAAATAACAGAATAGCCCAAATCCTTAAAATTGGTTGCAAATTTAGGTACCTTTACACATGGGAAGAGCAGTGCTCCACTTTCCTGATGACAAACACCGAATGGTCTTTTCTCCAACAAGCAAGTAACCAGGTTCACAGCTGTAAGTCACAGACAATCCTGGGGCAAAGGAATCAACCCTTTCCCCTGTGTGATGTCCATTGGGGATCTTGGGAAGCGATGGACACTCCTGTGGGAAATCTTCACACACACACACACACACACACACACACACACACACATTAGGAAAAAAGGCTGTCAGAGGATACATCCTTCACAACCTAGACTTCGACCTAGTACCTAGATCCAAATACATGACATGGGATCTACGGTAACCAGTCATCATTAATTTTCAACTCAGTCTTTTCAAGATCAGACAGGTATGGGTTAAGTGGATGCATTTTATACCACAAATGGTACTTTATTTTTCATTTATAGTTACACTTTATGTATTACATTTGCCTTGTGAAAAATTTCAATTACCAAAAGAAGTTCCTTTTCACCCATACTATCCTCCTACACTTAGCCTATTCTCTGCTCCAAAAGTAGCATGCTGTCCTTTAGGGGGGGGGTCATCCTCCCAGACATTAGTAATGTAGCTTTGGGGATCCTGTATATGATACATATTTACACATGTATGTGTACTTAATATGTATTACTCTATGCTTTTTCTCTGCCTCAAAATCTGTATAGATCCATCTAAATCTTTCTAAAGGCTTGTTTTCCATGGTCACCCCATTTTGTGACTATCTTAAGATCTTCCCTACCTCCAAGATTACATACCTACCTACCTATAGATAGAGCCATATTTTTCTGAGTCGACAGCGTTTTCAACTCAACTGATTTAGAATTGATCAATACTGTTCTTTATTAAGAAAATAGCTAATTTTTGTCAAGTATTGCCAGCCTGTCTAATTGTAGAACTGAAATTCAGCTTTAGGTTTTGGCAGGGACATAAACCAAACCAAATGAAAAGAAAATTAAGAACTTACCGGTGGTCCCTATTTTCAAAGTCATTTGATTTGAAATGTGATGGCTTAGTAGGTGACTTGGACAATAGTGGATCACTCCAGAAAAATTCATAAAGACCACAGATAATGGGGCATCATTTCTGCCAGGCTATCCCAACAGCTATTCAAAGATGAGTTTTAAATTCATTGGGTATATCTTGCTATTAGATGCCACATTTCTTCTCAATTTAACAGTAACCCAGATACATAGTTTAAAACCATCTAATTCCCACATCCCAACCAACTCTGGCCTCATTCTTGTGAGATTTATTCCATTCAATTATTAGGTATGTTCACAGTTACATCTTCCCCTTATTCTTTGCTCTGTGGATGGTTGTTGAATGAACATTGATATCCCTCCAGGACAAAGGACAAGCCAGAAACCCTAATTTCACCCTCTTCCCTTCCTTCCACCCCCACCATTCACATATCCATACTGTTCTTCCTTCAAAATAAAAACTTGATCTGCACAGAAATGCAAGGCTCCAGCCTCCCCACCTAGCATTGTGTTGGTTGTTTTACTTACCACTCTCGCAGATGGGTAGTGGTGTCGGCCCCCAGGTTTTATTTGCTTGGCACCAAACAGATTTGTTTCCTTTCATGGTGAAGTTGGTATTACAGGTAAATGTCACAGAATCACCATGTCTGTATGGTGGTCTAGATTTTTTATCTCTGTATCCCCCTGGTACTTTGGGCTCAGAGCAAATAGAATATTTATTATAATATTCACATACAGGGGCAGCTTTATCCCAGATTGCCTTCACTTGGTCTTTACTTATACAAAAAATGATTCTTTCTCCAATGAGGCGGAAGTTACCAGAACAGGTGTACCTTATCACAGTGTTAAGAGGTATGGCACCAGAAGAATAACTACTCCAACCATTTTTGATAGGAGGAGGAGGGTCACAAAAAATTCCTGAAAAAGTAGACAAGGAAATATATGGTCATACGGATCCTTACAACGAAAAGATCTAAATGTAGATAAAAGGTCCAAATAGAGGTCATGTCATTTTTTTTTCAGAAACAGATATTTGTATAATTTATTTCTTACTCATAGTCTGTGCTTATCCCCAGCCTCATAAGTTCTTACCTTTCTCCCAATCTGCAGCAAACAAATCAACTGGTCTGTAAGGACCATCCTGACCAAACAGTAAGAATGAAACAGAATGTATTGAATAGTTCTGAACCTCAATTTTAATAGTGAAATTAAAGGTAAACAACACATGAAAATAATCTTAATCACATGTTAATCATATGTTGGGAGGCACCATGCACTAATGAAATTTGCACTCAACAGACCTGGTTTCAAATCCCCACTGTCATCAATAGTTGTGTGACCTTAGGCAAGTCTTAACCTCTCTAAACCTCAATTTCTGACTTTATAGTATAATTCAAGCTACTTCATAAGGTTATGAGAAGAATCCAGTGAGATAAAAGTACCTAAAAATGGCAAGCACAATACCTGCAACATACTAACAATTCAATGCCCGTTTCGAACACACAACTGGGGCCACAAGTGGTGAGAACACATTCTGTTTTGCTAGTGAAGATACTGCAGACTCACCACAGATCATTTGTTATCCTTTGATGCTGGACTCCTTTGAAAAAGCCACAGAAAGTGATCAGAGGTTTTGAATAATGACCTCATATCCTTTATTTACTTGTCCTAAAGCACATGAAGGATATGGTTGTTTATAGCTGTGTTGATATATGCACACCTTTCCTGAATGAGTCTCAGAATGAAGGGAAAATTGCCAACCCCCAAAACTTATGGCTGATTTCCATTTATCTCCCAAGAGTTGCTCATCTGTAGAAGAACTGATGTAAGAAGACATAGTCAAACCATTTCAGCACATCAGTGCTACTCAGTTTCAATAGGGGGAACTTTCAAACCATTTGTCTTTATACATATAGAATACCTAATATAATATGTAGTCAAATAAATTTGGCTTTGGTCTGCCTCCTAGAACATAGAGAAGACTGGCATACATACATTCAAAGCACACATAGGAAGAAGAGGTTATAATTGATAAATGCATGGGAATATACCAAAATTCAAGGGGCAAGATCCATATTTGATTATTTTTGTTTTCTACTCACGTTCACAGACAGGAAACTTATTATTCCAGAGTACTCTCGTTCCTTCTGAGACACACTGACTAGAAGATTGGCCATTTAATCGGTACCTTAAACAATAAGGGGTAGCAAAGCATCACCAGAACAAATCAGTTCTTGGCTGCATGGAATTAATCACTTATGTCAAGTATGTGGGATTAAGGGCCTCTTTTTAAGAAATCATTTCTGATTTAAGGAAAAAGTCCCAAGTTTGTGAATCAGCTCAGCTATGTGATGACTTCAGACCAGGTAAAAACAGAGAGGGGAAAAAAAATCCTAACAATCATATTCTCTTTTTGAATTCTCCCTTTCCTCTTTGGCATCCAAATGTCAAGATTCTCTTTACCATTTACAAGGAAAAAACCTCAGTTCTTAGTGAAGAAAACATCAAAGACCTTGTTCCCTAAGATCACTCCAAAGAACCCCTCTTGGTGAACCCCCATTATTCTCCATAATAGGAGCCTTAATTTCTGACCCTAAATTTTGCTTTTTCAAATGATGAAAGGACAATTTCTAGCTCTCTCTGGCTATGCACAATATACACAGTTGGAGAAAATCAACAGTATTTGCTTAATAATGGAATTATTAGTCATATAAGGTAAAGAAAATAAGAGAAAAAAATCAGAAAGAGCAAAAAAAATTTAACCATCCTTAGAGATAATTCTTTGCGATGCTTAGCTACATATCATAAGCTCAAGTCAGGCCCTCTCACCTCACACTCACCCCTTATCACAAGCAAATGAAACCTCTGCCCCAAGCTTGAGATTAGGAGGGACCACCACACGGCCATTGAGAAGTTGGTTTGGAATGTCATCACATGATTTTGCTAGGGAAAAAGAGACAAGGCTGGACACATGAAGAGTCAGGAAACAGTTGAGCTTCCTGAAGATGGAATAGAGATTTAGGCACCTTCACATTCAGGGGCTGTATGGCTCCAGGTTCCCAAGGATGTACACTGAATAGGGTTAGTTCCAATGAGGGTGTAGCCAGGGTCACAGCTGTAGGACACTTTCTGGCCAATTGGAAAGAATTCCTTATCCAAGATGGTATAACTACCATGGTTGATAGGTGGAGGTGGTAGACACCCTGAGAAAAGAACAGGACCAGAGGCCTTTTATTCCTGAAATAAGAACTTTCTCCTCTACAACCTAAACCAATTTGGGGTTTGCAGGAATAGAATGAAGGTGGCCATGTCAACTCTCCTAAGTGGAAGGCAGAGATTCCTTTGGGTGGGGTGGAGGTGGAGTGGAACTAACATGCATTACTTTTTTAGATATAAATGAACCATGAAACCATCTGCTTTCCCTACCTTGATCTATGCTGGAAAACATTACACCCACTCATCATTTTCCATTTTATTCAACTAAAAAGGTCTCAGATATTCTCTCATTAATATTGTAGCCAAGGAAACCTATTGTAATACATTTTTACTACCAAAATCTACCTATTTCTTCCTGCTGTCCCCAAACCAGGTTGATGAAGTTCCTGAGCCTTTTGGGAGGGGCTCCCAGTATTGTCAGGTTTTTAGTAAGTCAGACATTTCTTAATAAGAGTAAGGGAGAAAGGCAGAATGGGGAAATGACTCAATCTTAATTCTAGCCTTATTCCATAAAGGCCACATTTTTCAATATGAGCATGTATAATGTCTACAGTATTTTTAATCAAATTCTGACATCAGTCAATTTCCTCTATTGGCATGGCCAGTAGGATTGAAAGTTTATTTTATCCTCATTTAAATAAAATCTAATCATTTATGTTCTGGAAAAAAAATCTCTGATCATTGGCTCTGCTTTTCTTTGCTTTTCAAAGTGTCTTCTAATTTGCTCTACATTAATGCACATCTAGTACTGTCCCAGAATATAGTAAATTTCCTACTTCTTCAACATTTAGATATTACTTTCAAAGTATACCTTCAAATTCTTTAACCAGGATACCCAACTACATATACTATCTTTCCCCTTCTCTTCTCATAGGTACCACATATCCAATTCTCTAAAAGTTTCATTTTGTTTCTAGATCCCCAAAGTTTCAACCCAACTCACCCTTAAAGCACTTTGGCAGTGGAGGATTCCATTTGCTGTTTGCTTGGCACCATACTATGTTGCTGCCTTTCATGGTAAAGCCAGGCTTACACCTAAACTTCACAGTATCATTTAAAGAAAATGAACGTCCAAATCCAGATTCCATAATTCCGTTTTCAACTTCTGGAATTGGGCAATTGACTAAAGTAATACACTGAGGGGGAGGGCCACTCCAGATGCCAACTCGATTGTCTTTGCTGGTACAATATATGGACTTCTCACCCACGAGGTCAAACAACTTTTTTCCATTCTTTCCAACATGGCACTTATAAGTCACCACCATTCCATAGTAAAAGTCCTCTCTACTGCTGCTGTCAAAATCCCCATTGGAGATGGTTGGGGGTGGCGCACAAGGAATCGCTTTTGGGAGGGAGGTGGGAAAAAAGAGAAGGCATTTAAATGTTATACCTTCTTGGAATCTTGTCTTCACTCTTGCAAACCAAACTTCAATTCAGCCAACAATTAACCCAGATTGTTGAAATTCTATATCCTCATCTCAAAGATGATTCTAAATAGGAAGTAGCAAGGTAGGAACATTCATGGAACTGGCCTGAAGAAAACTTAAAAAACAAAAACTATGATCTGGTCACCAGTTGCCCCTTTCACCCCAAAGTACAGATCAACTGTTCTGGGAAACACCTAGGATGGCTGACATTCTGCATAAAGACAGCAGTGTGTAATCTCATAGTGTATTTTAGATTCGAGCACTTACTCACTATGAAATAACTTATCCTCTAAGAACAGTAATCAAAGGAACATGTGGTGGGATTGGGAGACATGGAAGAAGATAAACCATGGCTCTGTGCCCAGAGCTACCAAAACCAAGTGTAACTCTCCTGGATACTCATTTTGATGTGTAGATGCCCAATTTCCCTCTAGAAGGGGGCAGGAGGAACTGCATATGGTATGATATGGTACATTTTACTCACATTCACAATAAGGCATGTCCTTATCCCAGGTTACAATATTGTCTGAGATAATACATGTAGCAGATGAATCACCAATGAGTCGATATCTAAAGACAAAGAGATGAGTGATCATCTCCCAGCTAGATGTACATTTTAGGAAAGCTTAGTTCTTCCTCTACTGAAGGAATGAAAAAGAACAGATTATCATGTAAGACAAGTAATGGTGATAAACTAAGGACTCATACAAAAAATTCAACAATCTAAAGCCAATTGAAATTTGGCTCCTGGTTAGTAATGTTGGAGATTTAAAATTGGAAGAAGAGTAGCCCAAATTTCTTTCTCTTCTAGTGAGTAATCTTGAGGTGTTGTCTCTGGAGCAGATCAGGGTGGCAATTCTCTTTTTGCTTATCTATTTTTAAGGGTAAGTGGCAATTACTTGGATCTCTTTTGTAAAACTGATGGTTTATGGTTGAAACCACTGTTCTAATGCCCACGTATTCTGGTGATGTCTCCTGCCAACTCACCCTTTCTCACAAGAATATGTAATTGTTGACCCAAACAGGACACCCGTGGGTATGAGGACAAAGCCATGGAGGAGTTCTCCAGGACTCCCACATGATTTACCTATAATGGAAAACAGAACAGAATTTGGGACTGGAATTTGGGGGATGTTCTGTGTTTTACATTAGGTACCAACCTGAATGGACTTGTCAACTAGCCTACTTATACCAATTCAAGGACATTTTTGACATTTACAAAACTTCTATCCTCCAAAGGATCAGTCAACTCAAGAATACTATTTGTTTAAAGCATGCACTATTTCTGAGCATGGATGCAAACACTATTTGTGGTCAACCATAATTTATAATCTCTATTTCCCCTTTTTATATTCTGTCAGTTGATGGCATCATCTACTAAGTCTGTGGCTGAAAAAAAACCTCGTAGTCATCATTTCCTTTCTGTAACTCATCCTCTACCCACTGCTCGTCAATCAAATTTTAGTGACTAGATTCCAGAAATCTCTCTCCAAATCAACTATTTAGTTATTGCTGTAATCTCTTATTGAATCACTGAGTAACAAAATTTACCTTTCTATCTTTGGTCTCTATTGGTCTAGTACATCTTCTGTAGCACTGCACACATTATCTTTCAGAAGCACAAATGTGGCCATGCTCCTCCCCACATTGAAAAACTTACAATGACTTACCACTGTTTATTGGGGAAAAATGCATGGCCCATCACAATTAAGCTTCAATCCACTTAATTAACTATTATTCCTCACTATGTACCTTATACTCTAGCCACATTGAATTTTTATATTTTCCAAAGACCTCCTGTTCTTTTATAGCTCTACGCTTTTGAATATGCTATTTCCTCTGCCTGTAATGCCTAGATTTCCCTAATTCTCCAAGAGAGTATTCATTATTTACTTCCCTACAAAGCTTTATATCTATAAATAAATTACATCATAGTACAGCATGATGTACTTATTTAAAAGTCAATCTTTACAGCTAGCATAGGAGCTCCTCAAAGACAAAGACTAGCTAATTTTTATGTGTATCCCCAGCCCCATCATCTAGCCTAATGCTTCACACCTAGTGGTTACTAAAAAATATTTCTTGAATTGAATGGGATAAGAATAAGGTGACACAAGTGTTCCTTGTGCACTAACTTCTAAGCTCACTTGTCACAATATAAAGACCACAGAACCAAGTTGTGGAGATTACAGAGTAAACAGGGCTGGCCAGCTGTGATGATTTAACCTCTATACCCAATATTCTTAGGAGCAAAAGAAACATGGAGAACCCAGGAGCCCCCTTCATTTGAAATCATTTAGTAATTTGCTGGGCTTTCACCTTGAAAATAATAGTTTCTCATAGAGATACACTGATAGACCCAAAGATGCCTCTATTACTCACGTTTACACAATTGCTGAGGATCTGACCAATTGGAGGTATTTAGGCAGATGATAGAGAATGACATCTTGCTATACCCAGGAAGGCATTCATATTCCCAAGATGTCCCAACAGCAAACTCAGACTGATCACTCTGAATTTTAGGCTTAGCAAAATCATACCTCGGCAGGAATTTACACTGACCTAGAGACAAAGACCACAGAAATGTCAAAACTAGGAAAGGCTAACACTTTTACTCTGCTTCTTTTTGTCACCAACTATCCTGACAACTTTGATCTTTAGGAAGTAAACCTAAAATAGGGCAACATTTTCTGGGACAAAGAACAAATCTTGCAGTATCGGTGCATATACAGATATATAAGCTCAGAAGTTCTAAGACTTTTTAGGATGGATGAAGAGGGAGAGCTCGAGAAAATAAATGTTTACAAAATTCCATAAAGACCCTGGAGTTGTTTCATCTTCTTATAGACTCATTAGAAAAAACAAAACTGAAGCCTTATAAATAAAAGCTTTTTTGGGGTAGCACATGGAACGAAAGTACCTTAGAGACTTTGTAAGCTCAGCCCATGTATGATCTTCTAAACTTTAATGAATTAACATTACTCTGTTAATCATTAAACTTTTAGATCCTAGCAAGATGAAAATATGTTTATTAATTCCTCATTATTTTATTCCATTAACCTAATAGTGTAATATGCCCCCTAGGAGACCGCAGTAAATACTTCTGATGGGTACTGGATAAAAGGAACTAGTCATTTTGAAATAGTTTCCTGTGATTTAAAATATGTTGATGATGATTAATGAAATATTATCATAGGAGATGGTAAGAAACTGGAACACCCATATACTTGAGGATGTATCTGGAAAAGTCATTTTTCTAGGTATGAAAGAGAGCTCAAGTTTCAATGCCAGAATGGAAGTATATTTGAATACCAAGTTTATAAATCTCTTTCAAACAAGTTTGAGACAGGTACAGGTGTAAGTCGAAGATCAAACATGAACTAAATGACACAAAGGCAAACAGATCTCCCAAGGTTGCAGCCTTTCCGTAGCTGGACACTTCTGTTAGAGAAGTCATAGACAGGGTCTAAGAGTAGCCATCACTGTTAGGACCCAGATCACTGTAGGTCTTCTTCTAGTTCTCTCAACTCCTTTGGGTTTCTTCCTTAACCCCCACAAAGATCTCCAAGTGCACACCTGTGCAAAAGAGCAAGCCTCCACAGGGAAAGTAAAGATTTGACTTCAACAAACACCAACGTCACGATCCTGGTATCGCTTGTACCAAGTCATCCTAATCAAGTGACTGAATCTAAAATTACATAACGTGAATTAAGGGTAATACCAAATAATTCTCTACAAGCTGGAAAGTCCATTTAAAGTTGTAATAATCAGTAGCAATGACATGGACCAAAATGGAACTGAGAGACTTAAAAGCTGCAAGGGCAGAATATTTTATAACACGATCTTCTGAGGTGAAAGGAGAGAAGGATCATACTTTCCAGATGAGAAATACTGAGAAAAATCTTATCCCCAATAAGAAGACTTGAGGACCCTGTCTCTTTTGGGGGACAAGAGTTCTTGTTTGTAATGAATTGCCAAACATCTGGGTCACAAAAAGAATTTCCGTCAATCATGGTCTCTTCCATCTGAGAAAAAAAGGTTAGTCCATGAGCCATTAAGTAAGAAGACTTTTCTTAAGGGTCACTGTACTCGTTACATCTTTCTATAATCAGGAGGCAAAAATCAGAGTAGATCGTGACTGGATCTAAAATAGAGGATAGTAGTAAGACAACGACATATGCATTCTTCAAACGGTGGGAAGGCAGGCAACGAAGTTTCTGGAGAGCAGGGATACACTTAACTCTTTATCTGGGCCCAAGGGGCTTTACCTAGAATTGCTTAGAAATCCATTTGAAATGAGTGAAGAATATATATAAGGTAATAAAAAAAAAAAAACAGAAAGTTAGGTCAGAAGGCAGATAGGAAAATTATTGTTGAGAATGAGAATTATTATAATAAAATGCTTTAACACTGGGTTTCCTGTTTGATTTTTTTTAATGTTTATTTACTTTGAGAGAGTTAATGCACACACCTGTGTGCACACTGTGAGAGGGAGAGAGAGAATCCACGCTGACAGCATGGAGCTTGATGCGAGGCTCGAACTCACGAATTGTGAGATCATGATCAGAGTCAAAACCAAGAGTCAGACGCTTAACCGAATGAGCCACCCAGGCACCCATGATCAGTTCTGAATGACAGTTATGCATATTAACCAGTGTACTGTCCCAAACACAGGAGACATACCAGTGAACATTAGAAACAAGGTTCTCAACCCTTGCCAAATTTATATTCCAATAGAGGGAGACAGACAGATAGGTAATACCAGTAATTAAATGGTATGTAAAGGAAATAAATGGAGTGAGTGTCAAAATGTAATGTGCCAGAAGGAAGAGGAGACAGAGAGGCATAGGACTTCAGCCATGATTTAGGAAGTCCTATGAAGAGGAGACATTTGAGTTGTGACTGGAGGAGGAGCTAGCCAGGTAAAGCACAGAGTAAACGCATTTTAGGCAGAGGTCTAACAGCAGGGACGGATTTGCTATACTTTAGGGACAGACAGAAGGCAAGCATGGCTCGAATGCAGTGATCACAGCAGAGTGCCAGGAGGTCAAGTTAGAAAGTTCAGCAGGAGGGCTCATATTAGGCTTCTTAGGCCATGGTAAGAAGTCTCGATGCTCTCCTGAGTGGAAGTTACCAGAGAGTTCAAGCAGGAGAGTCCCGTGACCTGATTTACCTTCCAGAAAGAATAGCCTTGCAAGTGAGTGGAGAATGGACTGGATTTTTATTTTTAGAAGCAGGAAGTGCAATCTGGAAACTATTACAGTAGTTCAGACAAAAAAACAAAAAAAAGCTTGGACCATAGGAAGACAGTGAGAAGTGGGTAAGTTTGGAATATATTTCAGAAGTAGAATTTAGAACAAAAACTTTTTGTTGCATTAGATATGGGGGTAAGGAAATGGCACGATTCAATAATGTCTCCTAGGCTACTTGTAGTGACCTGAGCTACTTGGTTGACAGTAAGACCATGTACTAAGATGGGAAGATAAGAAAGTGCGCGCACAAGTGTGCATGTGTGTGTGTAGAGTTGGTTCCATGTTACTCTCGGTATATTTCACACACTCACTGGGCACCCAGATGGAGATGCAGGAGGGCAGTTGGATATACAAACTTTCTACTCAGAAGAGAGTTCAAGACTACAGATAATAAATGAGCCATCACCATATAAATAGTAGTTAAATCCACGAGGCTGGATGAGATCTCTTAGGAAAAAGGAGTGGAGAAAAACAGGAGGCTCAGGGCTGAGCCCCCAAACCCTATAATATTTAGAGATAGGGCAAAAGAGACCAAGAGCAACCAGAGAGGTACAGAAAATAAAATTGAGAAGAGTGCCCTGTTTTGGAAGATGAGACTGAAAACTGTTTCAAGAGAGAAGTAGTCAGCTTTTGCCGAAAGACTGAGAAAGAGAAGGATAGAAAAATGGGCATTGGATCTGTCAGCATGAAGGTCATGTAACCTTACAGAGAGTAGCTTCAGGAGAATGTGGGGGAAGGAGCCTGGAGTGGGGGAAGGAGATAAAGACATGTGAGCAAGTAGTCCACGAGAAGTTTCACTGAGAAGGATGAGAAGAGGGCCAGGAAAATGGAGTTTCCCTGGGCCAAGAGAAGTCCCCTGCCCATTCCAATCAAGAATGCCCTGGAGCATATTTAACTGCTGGTGGGGACGATCCAACAGGGAGACACAAGTAGGTGACATGAGATGGGGTATCTGCAGAAGTCCTTGCACAGGCAAGAGGGGATGGAATGCAACCATAATTCTGAAGGAGGAATGGACTCTTGCCAGGAGAAAGGATACCTTTTCCATTGTTGCAGGAGAAAAAAAGAACGTTCTTACTGAACTCCTCGTTATATGCTAGTGTGAGGGACTCATCAGGCAGGAAGAGAGATAAAGACTTTTCATGGAACTTGTATTTCAACGAGAGAACAAACAACCCAGTGAGAAAATAAATAAGGAGGTTTCATAGGATGATAGGTGCTCTGTGGAAAATAGAACATGGTTGTGTAATAGAGCATGACCTGGGGAGCAGACTACTTCCGATGAGAGTAGAGAAGGGTGACACTGGTGCAGAGACCTGAATGTCGAAGAGACAGGCAAGGGATGATATGGAGGAAGAGCATTTCAACGGAGGGAGCCCCTAGTGCCAAAGCTAAAAACGTGACTGTGTTCATGGAACAAAAAGAGGACCAGTGTGGCTGGAACAGAGGGAGTGAGGGAGGAGAAGAGAGGATCTCAGAGACAGATCTGTAGTCAAGGTTAAAGAGCATGGATTTGTTCTAATATGATTGGAAGCCCTTGGTTGGTTTCAAGCAGGGGAAAGAATCTGATCTCAGATGGAGGTAGATGATTGGTAAATAAGGGAATTCCTATTTAATGATTTAATGATTTTGTTTTCTAAGTTGTCAATCCAGGCAAGAGTGAAATTTAAGAGTGCAGGAAATTAGAATCGGTTTATGCAAATAGACAAAAAGGAGAAACGTGAGAAAACACTCTGAGAAGGGAATTCGCTTCCCGTATGACTTTGCTCATAGCAGTGCACTCTACAGACATTTGCTTCAGAATCTTCCAGAGTACTTACTAAACTCAGCTTCCGGGGCCATACCCCAAACCTATGAATCTCTGAAGAATGAGATGGAACCCAGGAATTTTAAAAAAATTCAATTCCTCAAAATATTAAAAATAGACCTACCATATAATTCAGCAATTCCACCTTTGGGAATATATTGAAAGGAAATGAAAACACAAACTTAAAAAGATCTGCACCCCCATGTTCACTGCAGCATTATTTACAACAGCCAAGACATGGAAACCACTTAAGTATCCATCAATAAATGGATTAAGAAGTTGTGGCATATATACACACAATAGAATATTATTCAGCCATTAAAAATGATGACACCTTACCATTTGTGACAACATGGATGGACCCTGAAGGCATTATGTAAGTGAAGTTACAGAGAAAAAGACAAATACTGTATGATCTCACTTATATGTAGACTCTAAAAACGACAAACAAAATCCAAAGCCACACCAAATTCATAGAGGAAGAGCTCAGATTGGTGGCTACCAGAGGTGGGACTGGGGGAGGGCAAACTGTAAGAAGGTGGTCAGAAGGTACAAACTTCTAGTTATAAGGTAAATAAGTACTCCGAGATAATGTTCGGCATGCTGATTCTAGTGAATGCTGCTGTAGGATATATAGGAAAGTTAAGAGAACAGATCCTAAGCATTCTCATCACAAGGAGAACTCTTTCTTTCCTTTTTACTGTATCTCAGTGAGCTGATGCATGTTAACTCCCCCTACGATGGTAATCATCTCATGGTATCTGTAAAGGAAACCATCAAGGCATATTCTTTAAACTTATACAGTGATGTAGGTCAATTATTTCTCAACAAAACTGGAAAAAAATCACTAAATTTTGTAAAAGGTACCTCAAGAGTTTCTCAAGCACGCTCAAGGTCAGGAACTGGCCATGAGCTAAGGAACGGTCTGA
>CM053562.1:33424843-33585882 GCA_028646485.1 Cryptoprocta ferox
CCCCCGCATACTTGGAAGGGAGGCTGAACTGGCAGAGCTAGTTAAGAACCTGATTTTCAATTGATAATATCCTCTCTAAAATTCAGTCATAGGAGCAGAGTGCCAGTGAGAAGTCAGGTCTGGAACTGTGCCGTGCAGAGGTGTTAGACAAAGTTGTGAACATGCACTTGGGAGTTCATGCATAGGAAAGAGGGACGAAGATGTTGGTTTGGGGGAAACGTTGAAGGAAGGGTCTGGAGAAAGCTGAATGTCAGGAAGCAAAGTAAGCTGTAATAGAACCAATGTATGCAGTATGCGTTAGCAAGTGGGGGGGGGGGGATCACACGTGAATGCTGGCTCCATAAAACCGGGTCTATAGAGTAGTCTTTTAAGACTGGTATTTAGCAGTTAACAAGTAACACCTAATCTTCATTGGTCTAATTTCATCTTCTACTCAGGGCAGCTCTGTAAGGCGGTAGAGCAGCTTACCACTAGCTTCATTTTACAGATAAAGAAACTGAGGGTCAGGGAGCTAAAAGACTTGCCAAAGGTCACCCAGTTATTGAAGTGTACAGACAGTAAACTTTTAACTACAGATCTCACTCTACCCTGGAGATAATTACAAAGTTAGACCCACGTTGTCGCCAAGAGATTCTAAACTTAACGAACTACTGTGCTTCTCTAAAATTAAGCCAGTTGTGGGTGGGGGGAGTTGAAATAAGCCGGGAACGCGACCTTCGGGAGCCCTTGCCATTACAGAAGGTAAATAACGCGAAGGCTGTAGTTTTAATTCACATACCAACTTTTCTCCAATAGCTTCGGTGTTTATCATTTAGGAGCTCTTTGCAAGCATCGCATCAAAGTTCATACAATAGGAGAACCATGCCTGGGAACCAGACAGTATTCTTACTCTAGGAAGGCAGCAGGAGGTCTTTGCACACTTGGCCCCGAGCGTTTGGTTACGCGGCCAGCGTTGTTAGAGCTTGCAGACCTCAGGCGACAGCGAGGAGCCTCTGCTGAGTCCCGGCGGCAGGGAGCCCAGACAGCGCGGAGCGCGCGGTCCCAGCCCCGGAAAGAGCGAGCGAGCACATTCAGGACCAGGAGATCCTAGGGGTCCCCCAAAGTGAGCGGGAGGCAGTCAAGCGTCCGGCACTTGACCCCACCTTCTCACTTAACTCTGTTTTGCATCGCCGCCCAGAGGCGTCCCTGCCCCAGACGTGTCCCTACCTCCGTGCTCCCCCTCCCAGCTCACCGAGGACCCCTGGCGTGACGAGGGCCAAGAAAACGCAGAGCAGGCCCGCGGCGCCCATGCCCCCGGCCGGCAGCCCCAGCGGCGGGATGCGTTCCGAGATGCGCGAGCCTCTGGCAACTCCGAGAAAACGCGGCTGAAGCAACAGGCGTCTGCGAGCGAGGACTGGGGGACCCTTAAATAGAGTCTGGCACCACGTGCTAGCCTTGGGCGCACACCTGCAGGCAGCCCGGGGCGGGACGCCAGCGCCAGTTAGTTGGCCCCAGCTGCCAGGCGCCCGCCGGAGGGGGCCACGGGGGTCAGGGCGGCCGAGGGGCGGAGCAACTGTGAGCGGGTCTTTGGCTCAGGCTCCAGCCCTCCTCGTTGTGACTTTCCAAACGTTTTCTACCGTGCAACGCATGCATCCACTTCTGTCTTTCTGGAGAAATGAACAAGTTTCACAAAATAGTACTCTCTCTCTTACTAATCTATAATGTCTATCCCATCCCATCCCATCCCATCCCATCCCATCCTAAAATTCTGGTTTGGCTCCACTAAAATAATTTCAAAAGCTATTAACGTTTCAGACCCTCTGTTTAAAGAAACAGTTTACTTAGGAAATTTACAAACAGCAGCCCCCTCTGCTCTTACGCCCTTTTTATTTTGAAGCAATTTCTATCAAAAGTTTTGAGAACAGTACAAAGAATTCCCATATACCCATCATCCAGATTATCCACTGTTAACATCGCACTATATTTTCTTTATTATTCTCTCTATAGATAGATGACATATAGGTGTAATTATAGATAGGTTGATCTAGATAGGTACACATATACCTATATATTATATAATTATAATTATAATTATAGAATTGTTACTTTGGAACTGAGGTAAGGTACAGGTATGATATCCCCTGCTCTGAATACTTGGTGTGCGTTTTTCCAAAAAACAAGGACATTCTCGCATAACTAAGTAAATGCACAAAAACAGGAAATAAACATTGAAATATCTAAGCAACAGGCTATACTTAAATTTCTCCACTCGTCTCAGTAGTCTTTACTATTGCAATCCCTCTCTCTCTCTCACCCTTTCATTCTTCTGGTCCAGAATTATTCAAGGTTCACACACTACATTTGATTGTTATATCTTTTATTTCCCCTTATTTATCTGGAAAAGATCCTCAGCCCTTTTTAAGTCTTTCATGACCTTGAAAGACTTTTTTGAAGTACTTTTTTGAAGAGTACACAGCAAGTATTTTTGTAGAATGATTTTTATATTGGTTAGCTAGGGCACAGTAACAAATGACCCTATGCTCCCTGGTTTAAAGCAAGGATAACATTTAGTATCTCACACAGTTTCTGGGTGTCAGGAATCCAAGAACAGCTTAGCTAAGCGGTTCTGACACAGGCTGTCTTGAGGCTTCAGTCCAAACATCAGCCAGAACTGCAGTTATCGGAAGGCTGGACTCATATCCACAATATATTAACTTATTTGCTCAATCCTAGAATACACAGAAAGTTTTGGAATTGCTCATCCCATACCGTGGTGGAAAGCAAACCTACAAGTTTTTAAGATTTTTGTTTTGCTGTTAGCCCGGGAGCATAAAAATAACATTGCTGTGTCCAAAAGTTACTTAGATTAACCATCACACCCCATCCCCACTGACTTCAGTGTGGTTATGTTATGCATGTAGATTTATCTGTTCTCTTTGGATTTCATTTTAGCTTTTCCTCATCTTTTTTTTAAATGTCTGAATAGGGGCGCCTGGGTGGCTCAGTCGGTTAAGCGGCCGACTTCAGCTCAGGTCACGATCTCACAGTTCGTGGGTTCGAGCTCCGCGTCAGGCTCTGTGCTGACAGCTGGGAGCCTGGAACCTGCTTCGGATTCTGTGTCTCCCTCTCTCTCTGCCCCTCCCCTGCTCACACTCTGTCTCTCTCTCTCTCAAAAATAAATAAACATTAAAAAAACCAAATGTCTGAATAATTTTATTTTTTTATTTTTAAAATATGTTTATTTATTTATTTATTTTGAAAGAGAGAGAGAGGAGAACATGCACACATAAGTAAGGGAGCAGCAGGGGGTGCGGGGCAGAAAGAGAGAGAGAGAGAGAGAGAGAGAAAGAGAGAGAGTCCCAGGCAGGCTCCATGCTGTTAGCTGTGTTATCAGGGCTCAATCCCACAAACCATGAGATTATAACCTGAGCCTAAATCAAGAGTCAGACACTCAAGCGACTGACCCACCCAGGTACCCCTTAAGTCTTTACTTAAATTCCAGTTAGTTGACATGCAGTGTAATATTAGTTTCAGGTGTACAATATAGTGATTCAACACTTACATATAAAATCCAGTCCTCATCACAACAAGTGTCCTCCTTAATCCCCAACACCTATTTCTCCTATCCCCCCCCACCCACCTCCCACCTGGTAACCTATCGGTTTGTTCTCTATTGTTAAGAGTCTATTCTTGGTTTGCCTCTCTCTCTCTTTATGTTTCCCCCTTTGCTTGGTTGTTTTGTTTCTTAAATTCCATGTGTGAGTGAAATCCTATGGTATCTGTCTTTCTCCAACTGACTTACTTCACTTAGCGTAATATTCTTTAGCTCATCCTTTTTTCTTTTTTAATTTTGGATAGGAAAAGCATTACCATAGTTGCAAATGTCAGAACTAGGTAAAAAGACATGATCAGAGAAATTTCACTTCTGTCCATTACTTCTACACCAACCCTTTTTCTTTCTACTCCATTTCCACCCATGCAGTATAGGTACCCAATTTCAATTTTAGTAGTTTCTGACTTTTCTGTCTTCCTCAACTTTGCCCAAATAAGACTCATATATGTCTTATTTATTTTTCCTTTTTTGTGAAAGGATGTTTTAAAAGTGTATTTATTTATTTAGAGAGAGAGAGAGAGCACAAGCAGGGGAGTAACAGAGAGAGAGAGGGAGAGAGAAAGAATCCTAAGCAGACCCTGAGCTGTCAGTGTGGAGCCTTATGCAGGGCTCAAATTCATGAACCATGAGATCGTGACCTGAACCGAAATCAAGAGTTGAACACTTAACCAACTGAGCCACGCAGGGGCCCCATCCTTCTTCTTCTTCTTCTTCTTCTTTTTTATATTCATTTATTTTGAGAGAGAGAGAGAGGGAGAGAGAGAGAGAGTGGGGGAGGGGCAGAGAAAGAGGAGAGAGAGAATCCTAAGCAGGCTCTGTGCTGTGAGTGCAGAGCCTGACTTGGGGTTCAATCCCACGAACTGTAAGATCATAACCTGCGCCAAAACCAAGAGTCAGTCGCTCAACCAACTGAGCCACCCAGGTGCCTCTATCATTCTTTATTACATAAAAAAAAAAAAAAAACATACTATGTGCACTTTTTTGCACTTTGTTTTATTCTTTTTACTTAATAGATATGCTGGGATTCACCGCATATAAGTTCAGAGATATCCCTCATTTGTTTACAGTCTATTGTACCTCGTTATGTGGATGTACCATAATTTGTTGAACCATTTCCTATATATGGACATTTAGGTTATATTTAATATTTTACATTTCTATGCAGTACTGTAAAGAATAACTTTGTGGATTTTTTTTTGAAAGTGTGTATTCAATGCATGTTCCTAGAAGTGAGAGTCTTGATTTTAAAGGTAAATACAGGGGCGGCCGAGTGGCTCAGTCAGTTAAGCATCAGACTATTGGTGTCAGCTCATGCCATGATCTCATAGTTTCATGAGTTCAAACCCTGAATTGGGCTCCGCGCTGTCAGTGCTTGGAATTCTGTCTCCCTCTCTCTCTGCCCCTCCCCAAATTGTGCTGTCTCTGTCTCTCTCAAAATAAGTAAATCAATTAAAAAATTAAAAGATAAAAACATATTTAGTTTTATAACATATAACTAAATTCCCTCAGTAAGACTTGTGTCAATTTACTTTCCTACCTGGAATGTATGAGAGTACCTTTTTTCACAGTCTCATTAATCAAATGTGTTATTATTATAGTTTTTAATTTTAGCCAATCTAATTGGTGAGATATTGTATCTCTGAGTACTTTTAATGTACATTTCTTTTATTATGAATGAGCTGGAACATATCTTGATCGGTTTTAATAGTCATTTTTGAAAATTCTTTTGTAAATTCTCTGTTCATGTTGACATACAGTGTAATATTAGTTTCAAGTGTATAATATAGTGGTTCCATACTTACATATTAAATCTAGTCCTCATCACAAGTCCCCTCCTCAATCCCCAACATCTATTTCTCCTATCCCCCCACCCACCTCCCATCTGGTAACCTATCGGTTTGTTCTCTACAATTAAGAGTCTGTTTTTTGGTTTGCCTCTCTCTCTTTTTTCCCCTCCTTTGCTCATTTGTTTTGTTTCTTAAATTCCATATATGAGTGAAATCCTATGATATCTGTCTTTCTCCAACTGACTTACTTCACTTAGCATAATATTCTCTAGCCCATCCTTTTTCTTTTTTAATTTTTGCATAGGTGAATTTTTATACAGGATTTTTTTATCCTTTTTGCAAATTATTTCTCCCAGGTAGTTATCTTTTGAGTTTCTTTGCTTGTTTATTTGTTTGTTTGTTTTTGTTTTGTTTTGCTTGTTTGTTTTAAGGTTGAACAGGATGAGGCTGAGGACCAGCCTTTCAGGAAGAAGCTTCTAGCTGACATGGATCCACTTGTCGGATATGATGAATTTATATCCTTAAGAAAGCCAGGAGCCAAGCTTCTCAATTGCAAGTCTTCATCCTGTCCATGGAAACAGCACAGGGAACTTTGTGAAAACTTTGCTAAAGCCTACTTAGGCACTGTGTTTGCTTTTATTCGTCCTTTTGAGTATTGTTACCCCCTAATTCAAAGCTGTGTGATCTTAAGCAATTGCCCAATTGCCTCATCCTCTTTCTCCTTCTCATTTCTGGTGGGGCAGGAGACACTCTGGTGCACATGGTTGAGTTAGTCATGCTCCTTAGCATCACTGGCCCCTGAAAGACCCCCGTTTGTTTGATTAAGTTGATTATTCCTTCTATTAATCAGAATAGGGTCAGGACCATGCTACAGGAATAAACAACCCCAATTCCAGAAGCTGAAAATGACAAAAGTTAACTTCTCACTAAAACTACCCGTCCAGTACTGGTGCGTGGGGTTGGGGAGGGTTCAACTCCTTGTACTCACTTAGAGATCCAGGCTCATAGAAGCTTCTTCTTAACTTGTGCTTTCATGGTCATTTTCAGGAGGAGACTAGAGCATTGGGTGATGTCCCACCAGAAATTAAGTGTTCTGCTCTAGAATTGGCCCACATGACTTCTGCCCACAACCCTTCAAACAGAACTAATCCCGTGACCTTGCCCATCTACAGGGTGGAGGTGGGCAGGGAAGCTCAATCCTCCCATGTGCTTGGGAGGAAAGGAGAATAGCCTATAGGTGAGCCCTGGAAGTCTCTATGACACGTGCTTTTATCTCCCTTCTTCACTCCCTCTCCTCTTCTCCCTTTCCATAAATAGCCATTTTAATGTGTTTGATGTGTATCCTTTTATTTCCATACATTCTTGCAAAATGTATACTTGTTAAGGGTACCTGCTTTAATTTACAAAGATGTTATTGTGCTACAGGCCATATTCTATTTCTTTTTCTTTTTAACTCTACACTATGTTTTTAATATCCACCCATATTGCTAAATATGCATCTAATCCATTACTTCTGACTGCTGCATGTACCACATTTTACTTATCTACTTCCTCAGTGTTGGGCAACTAGATTGCCTTTATTTTTTTTTTCAAGTTTTTATTTAAATCTCAGTTAGTAACTGTGTAGTATCAGTTTCAGGTATAGAATTAGCAATTTAACACTTATATACAAATTCTGGTTCTCATCACAAGTGCTCCTTAATCCTCATTACCTAGTCAGCTCATCCCCCCATCCACCTCCCCTCTGGAACTATCAATTTGGAGTCTGGTTCTTGGTTTTCCTCTCTTTTTATTACCCATGTTTGTTTGTTTTATTTCTTAAGTTTCATATATGAGTGAAATCATGTGGTATTTGTCTCTCTCTGACTTAGTTCACTTAGCATAATACTCTCTAGCTCCATCCATGTTGTTGCAAATGGCAAGATTTCCTTCTTTTTATGGTTGAGTAATACTCCATTCTCTATATACACCACATCTTCTTTATCCATTCATCAATCAATGGACGCTTGGGCTCTTTCCCTAATTTGGCTATTGTTGATAGTGTTGGTATAAATATTGGGGTGCATGTTTCCCTTTGGATCAGTATTTTTGTATCCTTTGGGTAAGTACCTAGTAGTGCAATTGCTGAGTTGTAAGGTAGTTCAATTTTTAACTTTTTGAGGAACCTCCATACTATCTTCCAGAGCAGCTACACCAGTTTGCATTCCCACCAACAGTGTAAGAGTGTTTCCCTTTCTCTGCATCCTTGTCAACGCCTGTTGTGTCCTGTGTTGTTAATTTTAGCCATTTTGACTGGTGTGAGGTGATATCTCACTGTAGTCTTGATTTAGATTTCCCTGATGATGAGTGATGTTGAGCATTTTTTCATGTATCTGTTTGCCATCTGGATGTCTTCTTTGGAAAAATGTCCGTCCATGTCTTCTATTTTTTAACTAGAGTATTCATTTTTTGGGTGTTGAGGTTTATAAGTTCTTTATAGATTTTGGATACTCACCCTTTATCAGATATGTCATTTGCAAATATCTTCTCCCATTCCATAGGTTGCCTTTTAGTTTTGTTGATTGGTTCCTTTGCTGTGCAGCAGCTTTTCATTTTGATGAAGTTCCAATAGTTTATTTTTGCTTCTGTTTCCCTTGCCTCAAGAGACACAACCTAGATTGTTTTAAACTCTTTGCTATCACAATGCTATCTTGAATGTCCTTGTATATTTACTATATGGAATTATAAAATAATTTCTTTGAGAAATCTACCTAGGAGCAGAATTACTGGGTTATAGCATATATGTGTTATTCAATGGAATAATACCAGATTGTATTCTCTGCATCCTTCTATACTCCGAGCAACAGTGAATCAGGGACCTTTTGCCTTCATATCCTTGCCAACCCTAGACATTATCCAGCTTTCTATCTTTTCCCTTCTCACAGGTGGGCAAATATTGTGTGCTTGTGGGGTTTTTTTCTGGCCTTGTAAACATTTTTTAGTGTAGTCAAATTGATCTATGTTTTTAAATTGTATCTGGATTGTGAGTCATAATAAGAAAACCTTTACATACACCCAGGTTATAAAGTATTTCATCCAATAAATAAATAAAGTATTTCAGCCATATTTTCTTGCACTTGTATCATTTTCCTTATTTTACAGGTAAATCCACAAAGCATATGGTATTTATTCTGGTGCTTGTTCTTGGCTCTTCAAACTATATTCTTTTGGAGATAAACACCTTTCACCAATACCGAAACCCAAGTTCTCAGCAGGTTAAGTGTGCTGAGTGTCTAGTATCTGGCAGTGATCCTATGTAAACCTTTGTCAGAAAAACAATCACTTCTTTTTGCCCCAAACTGTCCAATAATTTTCTACCTCATTCAAAGTAAAAACTAATGTTATAACTTTGACCTACATGGTCCCGGGTGATATGGTTCTCTTGAACCTCTCTGAGTTCATCTCCTGCTGCTTTCCCTTTCTTTCCCCTGCTCTGATGGCAAAAGCTTCTGCTATTCTAAAATGCAGGCATCATGCTCTGACTGAGGTTCTTAGGCCTCAGAGTGTCTTGATTCCTCTACCCAGAGGCTCTTCTCCCAAATACCTATAAAGAAGAAACTGCCTATGTAGGGAAAAACCCAGTTCTTCCCCATTGTGTGTTTCTTCCCTATGTGTCTCCTTCATTTTTATGTGGGACACTTTACTTTTGGTCGCCAAATGTTTGTGGGGTTTTCCCTATAACAACAAGTAAGTCTCAACACCAGCGAGGTATCCTACAATTTAACCAACAAGGTATACATACAACTTATCTCAATTCTGACACGTCTGTCTGCAGATAGCATCAGAACTCACGGGTTAAAGGCTGAGTCCCATAAGACTACCATCCCCCAACCCCACTTCAGATGCCAGTTGCAAGTAATCTTACTTTATCATCTGTGCTTCTGATTGACCAGCATAGATCAGAGGTTCCAATGACCTCCTTCTCAGGTTCCAGTAATTTGCTAGAGTGGCTCAGAGAACTCCAGGAAACACTTAATGTTTACCAGTTTATTAAAGGGAAAGATAAAGGATGCAGATGAACAGCCAGATGAACACATACATAGGATAAGGTCTGGGAGGGTCCTGAGCACAGGAGCTTCTATCCCTGTGGAGTTGGGGTACATCACCCCCCCTTCCAGTGTGGATGTATTCACCCACCTGGAAACTCTCCAAACCCTGAATTTATTGAGATTCCATGGAGGCTTCTTCACATACGCATGATCAATTATTAACTCCATTTTTAGTCTCACTCCCCTCTCTAGAGAAGGTGAGAGAGCTGAAAATTCCGAGCTTATATTCATAGCTTGTTCTTTGTGGTGACCAGCTCCCATCCAGGAGGCATCCAGGAGGAGCTCATTCACATTAGCCTCATTAGAATGAAAAATGCTCCTAAGGCTCTTATCACTTAGGAAATTACAAGAACTTTATGGGCTCTGGGCCAGGATCTGGGGGCAGAGACTAATGCATATATTTTCTATTATCTCACAATATGCCAATGGCCAGCTGCCCTTTTCTTTTTAGCCTTTATTCAAAGATATCTTCTTAGTTTGGTTTTCCCTGGAAAGTCTACCTTACATTTTTACCTACCTTTCTATTTATATTCCCTTTGATCTATTTTTTTTCTCTTTAGTATTTAACTCTACTGAACACTTTATATATTCTACAATGATTTTGTTCATCTATGTCTATAACATAAAACCCATGAAGGCATAATTTTGTGTATGTGTGTTTTTTGTGTGTGTGACAAAATCCCTAGTTCCAAGAATGTTACCTGGCACATGGTGAATGGACACTCAATTGAAATTTGTTGAATAAATAAATAACACGAATCTCATGGAGTAATGGGGATTCTACATATGGTAACCCCCCTGTACTGCACTTAGGACATTAGTGTGCAATGGAAACATTTTATGATTGTTTATAATAAATAAAATCCAGAATGCATAGAAATTTTTGCCAATGTGGCCAATATAAAAATCTAAAAAAAAATTGATACTGGGGCAGTGAATTATAGGCATACATATAAGGCAAGTTGTATTGAGGGCAAGTATCAAGTTTTATTATAATCAGGAGACTAAGCTTTGCAGGGAATTGCACCAAGTAGGCCATTTGACCTAAAATTTTTGAAGTAAGCTGGGTAACACAGAGGGCGCTATTGTGGTCTGTGTTGTGCACCTGAAACTAATATACTATTGTATGTCAACTATTCTTCATTAAAAATAACAATTTTAAAATTTAAGAAAAACAACTTCAAAGATTGAAATCACGAAGTTTATGTTAGAAAATCTCAATGTCTTAAGCCTAAAATCAATAACTAAAAGATAAATAATTTTAAAAATCTATATGTTTGAAAATTAATGTAGACATGTTTAAATAATACATGCAGCAGAGAAAAAAACCACAGTAGAAATTAACATATATTTATATGTATTTCAAAGTGAACCATAAGGGAGATAATCACATTAAAATTTGTGGGATTCAGCTTATGCAGGTTCTTGAAGGAAGTTCAAAGGTTTACATAGATATTGAAAAAATTTTTGAGTGAAATAAGTCACTCAGAAAAGGACAGATATCATATGTTTTCACTTATATGTGGATCTTGAGAAATTTAACAGAAGACCATGGGGGAAGGGAAGGGGAAAAAACAGTTACAAACAGAGAGGGCAAACCACAAGAGATTCTTAAATACAGAGAACAAACTGAGGGTGGATTGGGGGGTGGGAGAGAGGGGAAAATGGGTGATGGACATTGAGGAGGGCACTTTTTGGGATGAGCATTGGGTGTGGTATGTAAGCCAATTTGACAATAAATTATATTAAAGAAAAATAAAAACTGACAGTTCTCGAAAAAAAAGAAAGTCTGAAAAATATCTATTTCAAGAAGTTAGAAAGAGAAATCCAAAGAAAGAAGGAAGATGACACTAAAAGTAAGAACTAAAGAAAATATTTATATATATTATATATAATAATATATGTAACATAATAATATAATTTATATATATAATATAACATATAATATATACAAAAGAGAAAGAAAGAAGGAAAGAAAGAGAGAAAGAAAGGAAGAAAGAGAAAGGAAGGAAGAAAGAAAGAAAGAAAGACCAATTCCTAGAGATTTCCTGGAAAAAAAATTGATCAGTTCATTTAAAAAGCAGAAGAGGAAGCTCCCTTTGGGGGGTTTCCACACTGGCTTCAGAGTGTGTAATGCTGGACCTTCCATGATGAAAGAAGTTCATTCAGGAGTCACATAGAGAGGGATATTCTTTCCCTTTTGGAAAGCAGGATTCATGTAATATCAGATTGCATAGAATCAGCGTCTAGATCCTGGCTAGGACAATTCCTAAGCCCTCCCAAGCCACTTGACCATTCTTGTGGGTTTAAAACCGATGCACTCAACAGTAAGTGACCTCAGAAAACTTCTGTTACATAATGCCAGTCAATGAATGGCATTTTGTGAAATGACTTTTCACAAAAATAGTCAGACATCAACCTGCATTTTAGAACCTTAAGACCAGCTCAGCCGGTGGTGCTAGTGGTGACAGTTAATGATGTGGGGTGGCTCGGGAGGCTGGAGCACAGGGACATTACTGGGGCTTTCCTGGCTACCTAAATCCCTACAGACATTTCATCACCATTTGTGTTCTCATTTTCCAAGTCAAGCCAGAAGAGCTTTTGCTACCATTGGGACCTACCTTCCTTCAAAAATCATGGATTTGCATCTCATAATTTACTGTATTTTACCTATTTTAGATCTTGTGTTTGTGGGTACTGAAGCAAAGACTTGACTCAGCTCTCAGAAGGGCAGAATACTCAAAACGTGCACCCCTCCCACGCCTCTGGGAATGGAGACTGGTTACAGCCATCTCTTAGGGCGGCCGATTAAGAAGAGCAAGGAGGAGGCACCTGGGTGGCTCAGTTGGTTAAGCGCCTGGCTTCGGCTCACGTCATGATCTCACGGTTCGTGGGTTTGAGCCCCGCGTCGGGCTCTGTGCTGACAGCTAGCTCGGAGCCTGGAGCCAGCTTTGCATTCTGTGTCTCCCTCTCTCTGTGACCCTCCCCTGCTGGCGCTGTCTCTGTCTCTCAAAAATAAGTTAAAAAACATTAAGAGAAAAATCTTAAAAGAAGGGCAATGAGAGACTACTAAGTAGGGGAAGAGGGTGCCAGTCACACTCCTTTCAGATCTTCTCCATTTTTTCTTAGTAATTCCTCTGTGTCTTTACTTGGTGTTGATCCAAATTTGCATGTAAACAAAGATCTTTGGTTTCAAGAAGACACAGAATGAGTCATGGCTCATTGTCTTTATTTCTATTTGTACCTGACATGGGACAATGTCCTGTAGTTGATCTTTCTTGCCTAGACTTCACTTGGAAAAGAACTTAAGCAAACTAATTTACTGATGACACTAAATTAAGTTTCAAACACTTAAGACATAATGTCATTAAAAAGAAATTACTTTCCCTAATTTTCTCAGCAATCAAGTATTTTAAAAAAAATTTTTACTGAAGATTTGAAGATTAAGTAAAGACAATGCCAAGTGATACAGATTCCTATCAGTTGATTAAAAAATATATACAAGCTTACAAAAGAACCACATGGGCTTTTTTTTAAAAAAAGCCTGAGCATTTGGTATTCTAATAGGAAGCAAATTTTCCCAAGTTGGAGTTCAGTTTGTGTACTAAGAAAAATTAGAAAGAATTATATTCAACACTGAAAATAAGACAAAGACTAAGCAAGTAAAGTGGTTTTGAATTTTATTACAATCTACAAGCTATAAAGTGAGTAACTAATGTAACAAATAATTGACTCAGTGAAAAATTAGTTTGTTCATGACAAAAATAATGAAACACACAAAATGTTGATAAACTTACTAAAGCAATTTTCACACATCTGTAAAAGCTCCAAATCAGTATGCTCACTTGAGTCCATGGGGTTTGAAAATTAAAATGAAAGCAATTAAACTCAAAGCAATAACAACAGCAACAATCGACCTAACAAAACCTTCATTTTATAAACATTTCCAAAGATCCCTTTTCAAACCTCCTAAATCATCAAAACAATTTAGGATTATGCTATTTTTGTATATACTAGGTAAAAGTTCAATCAGTGATGGCTAATATTTGCAAATACAGCAAGTAGATGAAAAGGGCAAAGTTCATGAAGGGTTTACAGCTTGGAATCACAAGACAATTGACTGTCAGTGTACTGAGCCACATACATATATACAATTTCACTTTTGATTCCACTTAATATTGAGCAAAGATACATAGACTCAATAGTGACAGAAGATAAGTTTAGACTATCATTCTCCAAACTGTAAATCTCCCGGAAAGTCTACAGATTCTTTCCAGCTAACATATAATTTTAAGTGGTAATTAGGAACCATTTTTAGTTCGGTGATATATGGCCGAACTAAAATCTTTCTTCCTTCAGAAGGAAGGAAACCAGTGCATGCATCGCGGTTAAATAATGCATGAAAGTGTTAATGAATCGCTACATCTAAATGTATTCTCTGTTCCTATTAGTAACCATTTATCTTTTAACATCTTGGATGGTTTCAGGCATCCCAAGTTACAATTAATAATTCCTAGGTATGTTGTAAATCATATATCTAAAACTTCGCTTCTCCGGAACACTTTGCATAAGAGTAGGCTGAGTAATAAAATGTAAACTTGCTCCAAGTGATTAGACCTGCAGTTTTTCCTCTAGGGATGCTTTGTTTTACTAGCCATTGCTACTTCTTTAGCTGGTGATTTTGCAAGCCGAACAGTAGTCATGAAAGACATCCACTTTGATACTTTTTGTATTACCTTGCAATAGCCTCTAGAACAGGGCTTCCTCAAGGCAGAAAGAACCCCGTGCTGGGAACCTAGTTTGTACATCAGTCTTTAGTGTTGGATAGAGCAAACCAAATAATCACTCGCAGAGGCTCTGTTTTAGGTCTCAGCAAAGGGTGTGGGGTTTTTTTTGTTTATGTCCCCCTCTTCCTGCATTTATTCTGAATCACTCCCACATTGCATCACTCTCTCCTTGTACCTTTCACATTAGTTTCTTCAACTGTTAAGACTTCAACTGTCAGTGAATCTTGTCATGACTCTTCCAGTCTCTTCACTTAAGTCTATTTGGAAAAATAAAGATGCTTCTACTGAGCCAGAAGTCGGTTTCCCAGTTTAAACATGTAATAATACATCACATAGTTTCTTCCTTGCGTAACGTCTTTTTTCATGTCAATCTTGCTTTCAGTTCTTCTCCTTCGCTCCATATTCTGTGTATTTGCGGCTTTATAAACTATTTCTGCCAGTATTAACATATTTCAGAGAGGAAAGTCTTGAAGAATATTGAGTACTTATCAAGGAGCTTACTGATTTGGTTGTGATGTTGGTACAATCAATGGATAACAATGGTGTTGTAGCATTGACCTCTGGGGGGCTGCAGTCAGTGGTGGAGGAGCAGGCCACCAACAGCTAGGCCGACAGCTTCCTTGAAAACATGGTGGTCACTGCTTCGCCAAAGTGAGCCTCTCTCCTGAAAAGGACTTTTAGTTTGAGAAAATCTACCTGGAAACTCCACATTTGTATTAAATGTAATTCAATTTAACTTATGCTTGTCTTTGGTTTTCTGATAGCTGAAGGGGCTGTAAGTCCCCAGAGATTTTAAAAGCCGAGTCTCCAAGAGAACTGGTCCATCCGGCTATCATACCCTGTTTCATACTGTTTGCTATTTAAGAGCCATGTTCCTGTGGGCTCTGACAGGGAAAGAGAACTTATTTTTGGAAGAATTGCAGGCAAGGGCAATGATATCTTTACATACAAAGTTATATTTAGTATAACTTTATTCATTTACATCACCATTCATTCACTCAACAAACACTTATTGAGCAAGTGATGTGGGCCAGGCATTATTCTAATTTTCTGGGCAACAGACAAAAATCTCATTCTAGTGTCACTGAGTGATTCCCAAAGGAAGCTTTAAGTGTCTGTGAATAACAAAATGATTTTGTATATGTTCTAGCTCCCAAAAGATTTCTATTGCCTTGAAATCTCTCCTTTCTGGAAGCACCATATGCTGTAGAAAGTGATAGTGCCCATCCCCTCTAAATATGTGATCCATAATGAGATAGAATTTATCTGGTAGGTAAAATGTGAAAGTTTATAAAAACCATGAAAAGTCTATCTCCTTTGCCAATGAGAAAGAAGACTTCCTTTCTTTATTTAATTAATTTTTTGTTTGTTTGTTTGTTTTTATGTGTGTATGAGAGAGAAAGAGAGTGTGTGTGAAGGCACATGAGCAAGGGAAAGGGGCAGAGGGGGAGAGAGAGAGAGAGAGAGAGAGAGAGAATCCCAAGCAGGCTCCATGACCTTGGGATTCTGACCTGAGCCAAAATCAAGAGTTGGACACTCAACACACTGAGCCATCCAGGTACCTCGAGGAATTCCTTTTTTAAAATAATTTCCATTGTTCCATCCAAGTCTTTTGCTTGCCTAAAGCATTTAGTTGCATACATTTTTCCACTTTCTGCTTTTACATGTCAGTATACTTTTCATATATCTCTCCTATAATTCTATGTAATTTGTAATAATTCATTATCAAATGAGTATTTAGTTCTGCATTTCCACTGATAAACATAGTTTTGAGATATTTTCCCTGAAGCACATAATAAATTTTTTTCTGCCGGCTAAAATACATCATGACTCTCTTTCCTTACAAAGGGAAACTCCATGGCCAATAAATGCATGACAAGATGCTCACTAGTAATTGAGGAATTACAAATTAATACCAATATTATTTCATACCTATCAAATTGGCAAAAATATAAAAGTCGGTATTGGAGACAATGCCAAGTGTTGATAGAGAGGTGACACAAGGGAAATTTCACGGCTTGCTGGTGGGAAATTAAGTTAGAACTTCTATGGAGAACACTGGTCACATCTAGTAAAGTTAAAGATGCATATACATTCAGACCCAACAATTTCACTTCTGGGTATATACCTAAGAGAAACTGTAGCGTGAAAGCTACATTTATACAAACTTATGTAACTTAGACATCAGTGAAAATTATTGAACTAAAACTACAAGTATCTTTATAAATAATTCTCAGAAGCATACTCGAGCAAAGATGAAATATTGCCTGGTACATGGAGGATGAAACCATTTATATAAAAATTATAAATTTATAAACCAGTACTGTTTTTATATCCATTTAAAAATGCATCCATTTTTGGTAAAAGGATAAAACAAGCATAGAAATACTGAATACCACCTTAGGAATAGTGGCTACCCCTAAGCAGAGAAGGAGAGAAATTGGATTTGACAAGGGTGTATAGAGCACTTAAATTCATATCTGTAATTTTACAAACAATCTGAATATTTACAAAATGGTAAGATTAGGCAACGTTTGGTATTGGATTCATAGTTGTTTATTATTCTAACTTTTTTTCTGTGTGTTTGAAATATTTTTTTAAATGTTTTATTTATTTTTGAAAGAGAGAGAGAGCAGGTGTGTAAGTGGGGGAAGGGGCAGAAAGAGAGGGAGACAGAGAATCCAAAACAGGTTCTGCTAGAGAGCCTGAAGCAGGGCCCGAACTCACAAACCACAAGATCACAACTGAAGCTGAAGTTGGATGCTTACTGGACTGAGCCACCCAGGTGCCCCTGAAATATTTTAAGTGAAAAAGAAACCATATGTCATTGGAATAGAGGTGGGTTTGCATCAAAAGCTAGAAAACCTGGAGTCAGAAACAAGACAGTTTACAGTGTGTATCCTGTCTTGTCCAGCAAGGCAGATGCTGAATTGGTAGGAATGTGAACATCTACTCGGCAGACTCAGAAAGTCAAAGCAAGGGCCTCTATCAGTGGCTGACTGTTTGAATCATGTGAGAGGTTTACAAAAGTAAATTGGGACTCACTTCCAGAGACTCTGATTTAATTGGTCTAAGAGAGACATCAATAACTTGAAAAAGCTCCCTGAGTGATTCTAATATACAGTTAGGGCTGAGAGTCACAGGGTGGAATTTGGTGAAATATCCCTAAATATGCCTTCCTTGTCTGTTTTCTCAGATTCCAACTCAAGAAGTGACCTTCTGAGAAGGGAAGGGAGCCTCTGTATAGGAGATGTGAATATACTGCTCACCAGAAATTCATACAATTTATAGAAACAGTTTCTTGGAAGTTCCGTTTGTGTGAGTCTGTCTACCAGAGGACAATCCATTATGCTGATGAAGCAAATTTCTGAAACTGTGAAATCAAAAATTAGGCCTTGGAATGTGGGGACACAAATATTAACCTTGAGAAACCTTGTCTAGGTCAGCCAGTCTGATTTTATCACGATCTCACTCTTCCTTTCTACCTGATCATCTATAATCCCTCGATCGATCATTATCCTCAAGCCCAACTATCTTAACATGATGTGTAAGACTTATGATCAGGATCTTCTGGCCTCTTGGTCTTGTCTACCCCTCCTCACTACTAAATTGCCTGCCTTACCACTTGAACCTACCAAGTCTCTGAGATGTCGACCTTGAACAAACTATCCCCTTCACACTTTTCCAGTTCTTTTGCCTTCGTTGCCACCACCACATCTCTTATGGACAACTCCCACTCGTCTCTCAGCTTTCAAACTTAAAGATCGTATCCCCTGAGGATCCTTCTCTTAGTAGTTCTAAAGGTTTACAGTCGCATTTCTATCTATTGGCATGCATAGTTCTCTTTTAGCATTAATATCATTTATCCCAGATGGATATTCACTCCTTTCCTATCCATACAATGTTATTACCGTTTGCCCAACTGCAAAGTGATTTCTCTTAAAACATTGAGTCTCCTCTATATTTTTATCTCAGTCTGAAATGTTTCTTCCTCGTTCCTGCATTTGGCAAGCACTGATTGGGAATCTATAGTGTTCTAGGCCCTGTGCTGGATTTTGGGAAAACAATCTTGACAAGGGTCATTAACATCTACTCATTCTTTGCATCTCAATTAGGCCTATTTCTTCCAAGGAGCATTCCTGATTCCTCATCCATCCAGGCTTATGTCCCTTTGTCATCTCCTAGACTCTGAATTGCCCCATAAGCCAGGGTGTTGTCACACTCTAGGACCACCTGTTTGTTTGCCTATATTCCTATATTCACCTCGGACTTTGAAATCTGTGAAGGCAGATCTGGTTTATTTACTGACATATCCCCACTGCCTCAGCAATGCCAGGCACCATAGTTAAGACTCAGCAAATATTTGTAAAAAGCATAACGTTTTTCTACGACAATGAGAAAGGACTTGGAATTTTGAAGACGACAATGAGATCTTCAAATGGGTTTAGGCTAGTGACAACCAGGAATATGGTACCAAGGTTTGGGGGAAAAGCCAAACTTAAAATATAGACTAAAAATCTGCAGTACTGAGAAGGTGGAAGTGATAAGTAACAAAGTCTCTGAGTTGCACACAAGGAGAGAAGAACTGAAGCACAGACATGGGTCTTGAAGGATATCTTTCATCCTTTGTGAAACAGCCTAGAGCAGGTGCTAGAGCTATAGGTGCCCCTTGTCAGTTCATGTCTATACAACAAGGCTGCTTACTGAAAACCCTGGGATCTTCTGCTATTTTCCCCCTGTATGAAAGAATGCTGGGCCCACAGAGGGCAAGTCATGTTCCTGTAAGCATTTCTCAACCACTAATGACAAATGGGTAGGAAAGCAATGACCTAATCTGTGGAAGCTCTGACGTTGTCCCAGCTTTTTCAGTTCAGCTGTCCTTGCTCCACGGAAACAAATTATTGTCCGAGGTCCTGTTGCCACATACCACATGAGCACGCACACCCAGTGTATCCGCAATCCAGAAGTAGATAGCAGATATTGCAGAAACATTTCCTTAGTTTTACTGGCTTATGTTCATGCTGACTAAGGACATCTGTGCTTTGTGAAATTTTAACCATAGCATATGTTTTATAATATCTTTTTTTTTAATGAGTGGCAATCAGACAATACAGTTGGCTATTGTGACAAAAGATCCTTTGCTCCTTTTTGGAAAATCCCTGTATCAGACTTAGAAAGACCGGTGCTTTCTGCAGGATGGCAAAGGAGTATTGTATTTGACCGGAGAACTTCCATAACATCTAGCAAACACCAATGTTTCTAGTGAATCTAGTGGAATAACTAGACAATAAACAAGCTAGTGTTTGTTTTTGTTTCTTATTTCTTCCAAATTGTCTTTCAGATCACATTTCTAGAATTTTCATGTAAACTGGCTAGTGATAAATTAATAAACATAAATTAAATCTTAGTCTTATTGAAAATTTCATTAGACAATTTAGCCAATAGCATCAGCTTTTAAAAGTATTTGTAATTATAGCACTTACAGTAAGAATATATATATATATATATTTAATATTTACTTTTGAGAAACAGAGCTCAAGCAGGGAAGGGGCAGAGTGGGGGTAGGGGGGCGGGGGGACACAGAATCCTGATCAGTCTCCAGGCTCTGAGCTATCAGTACAGAGTCCGATGCAGGGCTCGAACTCACAAACCGTGAGATCATGACCTGAGCTGAAGTTGGATGCTCAACCAACTGAGCCACCTAGGCACCCATATTTATTTATTTATTTAAATCCAAGTTAGTTAACATATAATGTAGTAATGGTTTCAAGAGTAGAATTTAGTGATTTGTCAGTTACATACAACACCCAGTGCTCATCTCAACAAATGCCTTCCTTAATACCCATTACCTGCTCAGTCCATCCTCCCCACCCCAGCTCCCCTCCAGTAACCCTCACTTTGTTCTCTGTATTTAAGAGTTTCTTAAGGTTTGCTTCTCTGTTTTTATCTTATTTTTCTTTCCCTTCCACTATGTTCATCTGTTTTGTTTCTTAAATTCCACATGAGTGAAATCATATGGTATTTGTCTTTCTCTGACTGCCTTACTTCACTTAGCATGATACACTCTAGTTCCATCTACATTGTTGCAAATGGCAAGATTCATTCCTTTTGACGGCAGAGTAATATCCCATTGCATATATATACCTCATCTTCTTCATCCATTTGAATATTTTTTTAAGAAATAATATGATTCAAGGTACCTGGGTGGCTCAGTCCGCTCAGCTTCTACTCTTATTTTGATTCAGGTCATGATTTCACAGTTTGTGAGTTGGAGCCCTATGTCGGGATTCTCTTTCCCTCTCTCTCTGCCCTTCCCCACCCTCAAAATAAATAAATAAACTTAAAAAAAAAGAAATAATATGATTCAATGGCTTTTGAACAGGGCCGGTCATCACAGTCACCCAAAAGCATGTCAAAAATATAGATTCCTGTGCTACGACCCTTCAAATAGCTTAGAAGGCCCAGGTGAAGGACTTTTAAAATAATTTTTTAAACTTTTAAAAATGATCTCCCAGGTGATTATTTTGCAGTTTGGCACCAATATTTGAATAACTTTTGAAGGCTGGTGAACATTTCATTCTTCTGCCTTATGCAAGACTCTCTGTGTTAGCATTATCTCTGAAGAGGTTTACTAGTTTCCTCCTGGGGTTGAAGTTTGTTAAGGCATTATCTCCTTTCTTGTTTTGGCATGGAGACAAAATTTGTCTACCTACTCTTTTTACTCATTGGCCTTACTGGGTCCTGCCATTTGGAACTACACAGAATGAATCTAATGCTACTTCATATTTTTAACACCAGCTGTGTCTTTTCTTCCACAGGCCAAGTATTTTACTTCATTAATTCATTATAGTATGGATTCAAGTTCTTGTACCATTGTCTTCATCCACTATCGGGTATCACCCAGTTTGTTTATGCTCCTAAAGTCTGGTGGAACTCAGCACCATGCAGTGTAATCAGCAAAAAGTGAGATTATTTCCCTTTTCCTGAATGTTATACTTGCATGGATCTGTTCCAATAACAGAAACCACTTACACTGTTCTATCACATTATTGCCTAATATTGAGTTAATTAAATCCAGAAGTTATTTTCACATGTGCTGCTCTTAAACCATGTTAGTTTTCATGATAAACTTACATATTTGAACATTTGAAGATTCCTTTTAATTAAATACCAGTGTTTATAGATACATTCGTAACATTTCTTCATATTGGATTTGACCTAAAGTTTTCCTAGATCAATGTTATTTTGCATCCTTATTCTTTCGACTAGCTCTGGCTATTCATTCCTACATTGTACCAATCACAAATTTTATACACAAGCCATCAATAATTCTTTCAAGTCACTGAAAGGGCCAAAAAGTCAGGGTTTTTTTTTAGGGTACAATATCATTTGCAAGGAATTATTATTTTGTAAGTATTAAAGTCAAGGCAAAATGAGTTTAGCTTAGGCACAAACTCAGATCATGCATGTGCCTCATGATGTACATTCAGTAATGTTTTATGAACATTGACTACATTTCTAAATATGTGGACTTTAAAAGAGTTTAATCTCCTCTACCTGGAATTGGTCTTATTACTATTTTACTCTAGGTATTCTCTGGTTGATCTGACTTACATAATTAAGTTCACTTCCCCCCTACCCCCGTGGGTTTTTTTTCTTAAACTCTCATAAAGAGTTCCCGTAGGAAATAGGAACCAAGGTACACTGCACCTGCGTTTCGATTCTTCTTTTTCTGGTCCTGAAGTTAAAGAGTGTGACAACATTCACTCTGAAAGTTGGTTTTAAGTCTCTGTGTTTTTGTTAAAGAATAAGCTAATGTCCGGAATAATCATATTATTTGAAATAAGACTAACTATACAGTCTTTACACTCAAGTAAAAAAGTTTTCTACTTAGTGGCACTTAAAAGGACAGCTCTTAACAAAGCTTGATTCAGAGTTCCTGTCGAAATCCGAAGACACTATTCCCAGTCCCAGATTGTCTCCATCCTGTCTTAAAATCACTTTCAGTTTTTGCTCTTCTTTGGATTTATTTTGCAATTTTTATGGTTTCCACCACCATCCAGTTTAACACAGTCTTCTACACTAGCTTCCCAACTTAACTCTCTTTTTTCAGTCTCCAAAAATCAGATGTGGAGAATATAAAATGATAAGAAAACCTTGAAATCAATATCATAAATCATGACACCATTTAACAGTAAAGTCTAACATATAATTATTATAATGTTACACTACAGTCGCTAGCATCTGAGTGTTTCTGTTAGAGAAATTGTGAAATAGCCCCTTCTCCCTTTTTTAAGCTGAGAAGGAAAATTAATGGAATGTTTCCATATCTTTAATTTATTCAAAATTCACAAATGAGCTCAATGAAATGTAAATTTGGGATCCATTTGTTTCTAGTTTGTGTCCCCTTCTTCCATCATTCCAACTGGGTCCTTTGAGATATATAGCTCCAGAAGTTTGTACCGAGGACTTGAGAAGTCAGAGTCAGAATCCTTCCCCGTCTCGCGGGGAAAGGGTTGCCACCTATGGCCAATTGTTAAAATTACTTGGGAAGCTTTGTGTTAATACACAGAGTCCCACGCCCCAGATGAGAACTGCTGAATCTAGTTAACCATGGGAAGACTGGGAACTTGTGAATTTAAAAAGCTCCGGAGATGATTCTGATGATCAGCCAAGGTTGTGAAATCACAGACCTAGGAAATTGGTAAATGGGCAAGGGAAATCTGAATGCCATTGAGAGGAAGTATGCACCCTAAATATAAAATTTCACAGCTGCTACCAGTTGATGACATGTAAATGAACTCTATGAGAATTGATCCAGAGACTGAGCATGCAAACCTATCCCTAATGGATTTGTTTTTTTTTAAAAAATGGTATAACCCTCAATGTTGGGGTTAAAAATAATAAATGTCATTATACTGACTTGAAGAGTGAGGTTAAAATTTAGCATTGTTTCGAGTAGAGAATTTCAACAAATGACTTCCTTGGTAACACCCTGACCTTGTGTCATAATATTGCACCACCTCCAAAATCACTAATTCAAACATCCTGCTCTCTGTCTGTAACCTCTGTGTTCAACTTACTTGTTTAACGACTCACTTTTGACCTCTGTTTGACCACATTAGGCCTCTGTCCTCCTTAACCCCCAAATCTACCTGCCCACTCTTTCTTCAGTTCCTTAATCGGTGGAAAGACTATAACCACAAATTCAACAGTATTGCCAATAACAAAAACACATTGTTTTCTGTTTTCTTACTACACGTGTTTAGAAATCCCTGTTTTCCACTTTCTCTTTACCTTCTTCTTCATCAGCTGCAGGTTGCTTTCATGGATAAATTCAGGGAAACGAATTTCAAATGGGATTTCTACCTTACATGGCAAGCTTAAAATTATTTTCTCCCTCACTTGTAGCAGATGAAATTAGCTCTTTCTTCACTGAAAAGCCATCAGAGATCTATTGTTCCACTTTTTCTGCTCCTGATTCTATGAACCTCCATCTGCATTCATCTTTTCCTTCTCCTCTCTTGTCTCTACTCTTGTTTAAAGTCAGTCTCTCACCTGGGTCTTGGATTCTACGTTTTCCTGATTTTTCATAAACGTTACATTACCAAATAATTTCTTTCTCTTTGTTGCCTATTCAACTGTTTCCTAATGTTAGATCATTCCCAGCGACATTTAAACATGCTAAAAAATAGGTTTTTAAAAGTTTGTATTTAAATTCCAGTTAGTTAACATACAGTGTAATATTAGTTTCATGTGTACAATATAGTAATTCAACAATTCCGTACAACACTCAGTGCTCATCACGACAAAGGCACTCCTTAATCCCCATCACCTATTTCACCCATCCCCCTGCCCTCCTCCCCTCCTCTAACCATAACTTTGTTCTCTATAGTTGAAAGTCTGTCTCTTGGTTTGTCTCTCTCTCTCTCACTCTCTCTCTCTTTTACCTTTTGCTTGTTTATTTTGTTTTGTTTCTTAAATTCCACATAAGAGTGAAATCATATGGTATTTGTTTTGCTCTGGTTGATTTATTTTACTTAGCATAACACACTCTAATTCCATACACATTATTGCAAATGGCAAGATTTCATTATTTTTGGTGGCTGAGTAATATTCCATTGTATGTACATACCACATCTTCTTTATCTACTCATCACTCAATAGACAATTGGTCTGTTTCCATAGTTTGGCTATTTTAGATAATGCTGCTATAAACACTGGGGTACATGTATCCCTTTGAATGGTATTTTTATATTCTTTGGGTAAATACCTAGTAGTGCAATTAGTGGATTGTACAGTAGTTCTATTTTTTTAACTTTTTGAGGAATGTCCATACTGTTTTTCAGAGTTGCTGCACCAGTATGCATTCCCACAAACTGTGCAGGAGGGTTCCCCTTTCTCCACATCCTCACCAACACCTGCTGTTTCTTGTATTGTTGATTTTAGCCATTCTGACAGGTATGAGGTGATATCTTATTGAAGTTTTGATTTGTATTTCTCTAATAATGAGTGATGTCGAACATCTTTTCATGTGGCCATATGTAAGTATGTTTTCTTTGGAAAAAATGTCTATTAATGTCTTCTGTCCATTTTTAAAATTGGATTATTCATTTTGGGGGCATTGAGTTTTATAAGTTCTTTACACATTTTGGATACTAACCCTTTATCAGATATGTCATTTGCATATATCTTCTGCCATTCTGAAGGTTGCCTTTTAGTTTAGGTGATTGTTTCCTTCCTGCTATACAGAAGCTTTTTATTTGATGAAGTTGCAATCGTTTATTTTGCTTTTGTTTCCCTTGCCTCAGGAGACATGTCTAGTAAGAAGTTGGTATGGCTGATGAGAAAGAGTTTACTGCATGTGTTCTCTTCTAAGAATGGTGTTGGGAAAACTGGACAGCAACATGCAAAAGAATGAAACTGGAACACTTTCCTACACCATGTACAAAAATAAACTCAAAATGGATTAAAGACCTAAACGTGAGACGCAAAAAATAAATGTTTTAAAGACTTTATTCAACTCCTTATACCCAGATCTCTTTTCACTAACATTTCCCTTCACTTTCAGAGCCAAATATTTTAACCTATTAAAAGAGTTAGCGATTCCCTATTTTTTTCTTTTCAACACCTTTTACTAATGTTCAATCTATTTTAATTTGGCCTCTGCCTGTCTCACTCAGGTGAGCAATCGCCTCCATATTGCCAAAGCAAATGGACATTTTTCAGTTCTTGCTAGAATTTGACGTTATTAACCACACTTTTTTTCTTTTGAAACAGTTTGTTCTGCTGGTTTCCATGGGTATAATTATCTACTGGTTTTCTACTTAACTCTCTGGCCACTCTTCCTTTCTATAACTGAAAAAGAAAAAGTGTGTGCCTGCATGTAGATTTATCCTCTTCTACTTGTGAATTAAATGTTGAGGTTTTTCTTTTATTTTTTTATTAAAAAATTTTTAAATGTTTATTCATTTTTGAGAGATAGAGAGAAACAGAGTGTGAATGGAAAAGGGGCAGAGAGAGAGAGGGAGACACAGAATCCAAAGCAGACTCCAGGCTCTGAACTGTGAACACAGAGCCCCATGCAGGGCTTGCACCCACAAACTGCAAGATCATGACCTGAGCTGAAGTCGGATGCTTAACAGACTGAGCTACCCAGGTGCCCCAAATGTTGAGGTTTTTCAAGACTCAAGCCTGATCTCTCTGCACACTTTATTATACTGCCACAGGCAAATACATTTATTGCCAAGTATATTTACATGACTTAAAAAATTCTAAACCTAGTTCACATTGGTCTTCTGAGGCTACCACCTTATGTGTCTTATTTTATATCTTCATCCAGGTTCTTTAGCCTCCCTTCCAAGTTTATTCCCTCCAATGTTTCTAATCTCACTGAACAGTGACACCATGCATCCAGTTGAATAACTTCAAAATCCATGATAACTGCATTCTTTCAAACTCTAATATTTAATCCACCTTTGAGATCCATAGATTGTTTTAAATCCAGGTAGAGATTTTTTCTTTTTTTATTAAGGTATAATTAACATGCAGTGTTAGTTTCAGGCATACAATATAATGACTCAATAGTTCTGTACACTCCTCAGTGCTCATCAAGATAAGTGTACTCTTAATCCCTTTTATCTGTTTCTCCATCCTCCACCCACCTTGGACAACTATCAGTTTGTTCTCTATATTTAAGAGTCTAGGGGGACTTGGGTGGCTCAGTCGGTTGAGCGTCAGACTTTAGCTCAGGTCATGATCTCGCATTTTGTGGGTACAAGCCCCAATTTGGGCTCTGTGCTGACAGCTCGGAGCCTGGAGCTTGTTTTGGATTCTCTCTCTCTCTCTCTCTCTCTCTGGCCCTCCCTGGCTCATGGCCCCCCCACCTCTCTCTCTCAAAAATAAACATTAAATTTTTTTTTAAAAAAGAGTCTGTTTTTTGTTTGTTTTTCTGTGTTATTTCTCAAATTACCCACTTGAGTGAAATCACTTATTCTTTATTCTAAATATCTCTTCTATCCATTCTAGTGGACTAGTCCTTTAGTTAATTTCCTTTCAATTCTTTTGCCTCACCCATTCTCATCTATTTTTGACAATATGCTGGGTAATCTCTTTAAAATGCAGTTCTCATTTTTTTCTTCTCAGCTAGAATGATATCTTCACTATTATTGAAATAACAACACTTTTAAAAGAACATTGCCATCTGTCTCACTTTTACCAATCCATCAAGCTATAAAATTTTTAAAGATTTGCCATTGTTTTTAAACTAAAAACCAAAATCTTTAACTTCTTTGAAATCCTTGGTCTACAAGAAGCTAAATTGTCTGGCTCTTGCCAATCTTTTGAGCCTCATCTTCTACCACTATCCTCCTAGCTTTTTCTCTGTTCCTAAGTCATGCCACAGAGCTATAAGATTCTTTGGAATAGAATGATGATCAAGGTACCTACAGACTAGATTAAGACATAGAGATAGATCTGATGTAACAATAAGAAGTGAAGAAAATGTGTATTGATGGCTCTGCTGAGTGAAAGAACACTGTTTCTTGTGATTTTTAATAATAGGCATAGAGAAAAATAGTTTCTGGATCATAGCAGACAGAAGGGGCTGTGCTGATTGGCACCGTCAACTTGGGTAATAATCTCCTTAAACTAATGATAAACCAAGATCATTTTCCTAACTATGTCTTGCCTGAATAGGCCAAACAGGTGAGTTGAATGAAGATGTAGAAATCATGAGTTCTGAATCCTTCAGGTCTTTGATGATTTCATTAATCTCTGCAAGTTTTTCAGGAAACGAGTTTGCTTTTTGTTTACTCTTTTGGTAAGTAGTGGCAGTTCTTCCTAGAGAACTGGTTCCCGCTAGCCAGTTTCTTTGACTTTCCTACCAGAATAGTCTTTCATACACCACTTATGGGAATAATATTTGGATTCTTCCAGTTATTGAGTATGTATATTCCAAATATTCATTCAAGAATTGCAAAACATCTATGAAATTTGTCCAGGGACCACATGGGCTCACTTTGATATGGACCTGAGTCAAAATTCCAATCACCATTAAGTTATATCAAAGGCCAACTTTAATCAAGTAGTCAATGTCAAAGACATCGGTGGGCTAACATTCATGTTACTGCTTTGGCGTTGATGTTCATTAGCATAACCATCTAACTCTCCATTGAATAAGTACTACTATTTGGCCCTCATCACTTCAGGATTCAATCATCCCCATTGGATTCAAAGAAGCCCTTTCAGTAGCAGAATTGTCCCCTGTCATTTCTGGTCTGCAAAGAAGATCTAGTACAAAGGACTTAACACTGGAACCCCTCTTACCAATGTATTTCTCAAACTCTTGGAAAGCTTGTATCCTCTGGATACCCATAGCACATACTCACATGTGGCAGTTGAAGAGTTCACATAATCCATTTCAGAATTCCAATATCTTTTTGTGTTTGAATAATTAGAAAAAACTTACATTTACTCATGTAGTTACCATTTCTAGTGCTCTTCATTCCTTTGTATAGGTCAGTGGTTCCATTTTTTTTTAACATTTCTGCTCATGATGAATTCTTTCAGTAGGTCAGAAAAAAAAAAAGGTTTTGCCTATATCTTTCAAAGTTATTTTCACTGGTTATAAAATTCTAGAACAAACAATCCTAAAATTTGTATGGAACTACAAAAGACCCCGAAAAGCCAAACTAATATTGAAGAAGAAAACCAAAGCAGGAGGCAATAAATCCCAGACTTCAGCCTCTACTACAAAGCTGTAATCATCAAGACAGTATGGTATTGCCATGAAAACAGACATATAGACCAATGGAATAGAATACAGACCCAGAATTGGACCCACAAATGTATGGCCAACTAACCTTTGACAAGGGAGGAAAGAGTATTCAATGTAAAAAAAGTCTCTTTAGCAAATGGTGCTGGGAGAACTGGACAGCAACATGCAGAAAAATGAAACTGGACCATTCTCTTACACCATACACAGAAATAAACCCAAAAGGGATGAAAGATATAAACGTGAGACAGGAAACCATCAAAACCCTAGAGGAGAAAACGGGCAACAACCTCCTTAACCTCAGCTACAGCAACTTCTTACTCGACACGTGTCCGAAGGCAAGGGAAATAAAAGCAAAAATGAACATTGGGACCTCATCAAGACAAAAACTTCTGCACTGCAAAGGAAACAATCGGCAAAACTAAAAGGCAACCGATGGAATGGGAGAAGATATTTGCAAATGACATATCAGATAAAGGGTTAGTATCCAAAATCTATAAAAAACTTACCAAACTCAATACCTGAAAAACAAATAATCCAGTGAAGAAATGGACAGAAGACATGAATAGACATTTTCCCAAAGAAATGGCCAATAGACATATGAAATGATGTTCAACATCATTCATCATCAGAGAAATACAAATCAACACCACAATGAGATATCACCTCACACCAATCAGAGTGGCTAAAATGAACAACTCAAGAAATAAGAGATGTTGGTGAGGAGAAACAGGAACCCTCTTGTACTGTTGGTGGGAATTCAAGCTGGTGCAGCTGCTCTGGAAAACAGTGTGGCGGTTCCTCAAAAAATTAAAAATAGAACTACCGTAGGACCCAGCAATAACACTACTAGGAATTTCTCCAAAGGATACAGGAGTGCTGACTCCTAGGGGCACTCATACCCCAATGTTTATAGCAGCTTTTTGAGCAAGAGCCAAATCATGGAAAGAGCCCTAATGTCCATCAACAGATGAATGGATAAAGAAGATGTGGCTTATATATACAATGGAATACTATTGGCAATGAGAAGGAATGAAATCCTGCCATTTGCAACACCGTGGATGGAACTGGAGTGTATTATGCTGAGTGAAATAAGTCAGTCAGAGAAAGATATCATATGTTTTCACTCATATGTGGAATGTGAGAAATTTAACAGAAGACAATGGGAGAAGGGAAAGGAAAAAAGTAATTTTGAACAGAGAGGGAGGCAAACTCATAAGAGACTCTTAAATACAGAGAACAAACTGAGGCTTGATTGTGGGAGGGAGAGGGGAAAATGGGTGATGGGCATTAAGGAAGGCACTTGCTGGAATGAGCACTGGGTGTTGTATGTAAGCGATGAATCATGGGAATCTACCCCTGAAACCAAGAGCACACTGTATACAATGTATGTTAGCTAAGATGACAATAAATTATATTTTAAAAAAGGTACAACCAACACCATAATTCCATAGGTGCTTTTCCATAAAATCACAGTTAAGTTTCAATCAATAACATTTTTAAGTGTTTTCTTAAAAAAAAGAAAACAAAAAAACAAAAAACAAATAGGCACATGCGATTAACAGCAACTATACTGGACAGCATAGAGTAGGCTGGATAAAACTAGAAACAGTGGGTAAAAACTAATCAGAAGATAGTAAGCAGGTTCTCTGCCACTCAGAAGTCTCAGAACTAGTGGAGAGGGCATGAGATTTCTGAAAATCACATGAAATAGAAGCTTAAAATATTTTATTTAGTTATTTAAGAAACAGTGACCATAAAATGTTGAAAGGTAACACATACATTGTATGAACTTAAAGTTGCAACGTAGATTTCTGTGTTATGAGGAAAGATTAGAAGGATATATTTCAAAGTGTTACCTTTAGGTGGTGTGGTTATAAATAATATCTATTTTTTTCTTTATACTTAAAAAATTTTTTTAACATTTATCTCTGAGAGACAGAGAGAGACAGAGCATGATCATGGGAGGGGCAGAGAGAGGGGGAGACACAGAATCTGAAGCAGGCTCCGGGCTCTGAGTTGGCAACACAGAGCCCGATGCGGGGCTTGAACTCACAAACCATGAGATCATGACCTGAGCCGAAGTTGGACGCTCAACTGACTGAGCCACCCAGGCACCCCTTCTCTTTATACTTAAAATGTCTTTCTCAGGCACCCCTTCTCTTTATACTTAAAATGTCTTTCTCAGAGTTTCTCTATGAGCATGGAAAAGTTTTTATTTTTGTTTTGTTTCTTTTTGTTTTGTTTTGTTTTGTTTTATTTTTGTTTTGTTTTTGTTGCCTTTCTCAGGCACCCCTTCTCTTTATACTTAAAATGTCTTTCTCAGAGTTTCTCTATGAGCATGGAAAAGTTTTTATTTTTGTTTTGTTTTAAATCTAATTGGTTATTTACCTGGATAATATTTTGAAGTGTTGATGACACACACCCCTCCCACATTTCCCCATTTCCTTCCATTCAATTGATCAGGTTCCTGACTAACCAAGCTACTTTGTTTCTGGGTAAGTATGTGGTCAGCAGGGAGGCAGAAGTTATCTGCAAGATTTCCGGTGTTCGGTGTGAGTGTGTAAATGTTTGCAAAATTTTTAAGAGAAATTAGGGGCTGGGAAGAAACAAAAGGAGGACTGAGGTGAAATTGCCCCCCATAAAGCAGAGTGACATCTAGGGATTGAGAGAGGGATCTGTGCATTTCAGAGGACAAGGGATGGGAATGAGCTTTCTGGTAGTTCCAAGGTCTTGCACGATTTCCCAGGGAAATGGCTACATTACTGACCCTGGGCTTCCCTGCCTTATAAGAATGTCTCATGTCTCAAAGATAGTGTAGACACAATAGAAAACTGCCATCCCTGAATCTGTCAGACAATGGGAAAGAACATTTCATGATGACCTGTGTGGACCAAAGGGCTCAACCCCTAATACCCCATCCCTTGGAGTTTGACACAGTGCTGGGGTAGGGATGGAAGGCACAGGAAGGAGTGAAGAGGACTTTTCCACCAGCTGGGAAAAAAGAATTTAATGAAATTAATTATTAAATTGTCTTAAGAGGGTTAAAAAAAGAACGTGGAGAAAATGGAACCCTTATGCATTATTGATAGAATGTAAAATGGTGCAGCCGCCATGGAAAACAGCTTGGCAGTTCCTCAAATGTTGAGCATGGAATTAGCATACGATTCAGCAATTCCACTTTTCGGTATATACCCAAAGGAACTTAAAGCAAGGACTCCAACAGATACTTGTACACCAACGCTCATTGCAGCATTATTCACAAAAGCTCAAATGAAGAAACAGCCGAAATGTCCGTCAACAGACAATGAATTTTTAAACAGACAATAGCCTATAATTCAGCCTTGAAACAGAATGGAATTCTGATTAATGCCACAACATGGATGAACTTAGAAGACGTTGTGCTAAGTGTAATAAGCCAGACACAAAAGTGTGATCCCATTTATATGAGGTACCTAAAATAGGCAACTTTATAGAGACAGAAAGTAGAATAGAGGTCACCAAGGGCTGGAGGGAGGGGGGGATAGGGGGTTATTGTTTAATGAGGACCACATTTCAGTTTGGGATGGTGAAAAGTTCTGGAAATGGGTAGTGGTGATTTGCACAAAACGGCAAATATACTTAATGCTGCTAGAGTATATATTTAAATGTGAATACAATGGTAAATTTTATGTTATGCACGTTTTACCATAATAAAAATAATACTTAAAAAGCATTTAATTTGTGGTTTTCTGTTCTTAAGTTTTATTAAGTGGGTTCAGAACAGTCTTTAGAGTTAACTTAGCTTCTGCGGTAAAGCAATAAATAGCGTTTTAGGTTTCTACCTGATGCCTCATGTGTCAAGGTCTTTCTACCTTTGCCAGTGAGAACACAGATTGTTCCTAGGCTTCTGAGCTTCCAGAATTTTCTGCCTTTGTCCTTCTGATGCTTGTTTCTCTGGCTTTCGGCGATTCCTCATATGTGTGTAGCTAGTACTTTACCAAATACTTGAGAGTATCCCTCTGTTGCTTTCTGTGCGGCTAGTCTTCTCTCTGATACTCAGCCCTGAAATTCGAGTCACCTTGCACCCACCAAACTCCAATGTCTGCCTGTCACCTCTGCGAGACTGCTGGCTCCTGGCGCTATAGCTTGGTGATGGTGTCCAGGTAGCCAGCTGGTCCTGCAGTGACGCTCACCTTGTCTGTTTCCCTTCTCACAAGGATCACAGTCCAGTTCTGTGTCTGGTAGTGTCTCATGCAGGTGACCCCTTGGCAGGTTCCTGGAGCTTTTTCTGCATGTGGCTCTCTCCTGTCTGGTACTCTGCCCGGAGACTCCTGCCACTCCAGACTCCCTAAACCCCGATCTCCATCTCTTAACGTCTCTGAACCCACTGTGTTCTGCTTGGGTTTTCCTTTTTCCTGTTGTGGCCTAAAATATTTGCCCATCTAGAAGCCAGAGCAATTGTTTCTTCTTCTCTCAGGCCGTTCTTTAATGTCTGAACATTGCAGTCTATATTTTATCCAATTTACTTGTTGTTTATGGTATCAGGGCAAGTCTGGTCCTAGGTATGGAAGTGTGAATTACTGTATTTTTAAGTTTCAGAATTTGTTTTGTTCTTCTTTAAAATTATCTGATTCTTTTCATTATGTCTCGTTCTTACATTATGGTTTCCACTCTTTGCTTCTCTTTGAACATTGTAAAGATCCTTAATTTAAGGCATGTTTATATTTTTCTATTTCTTTGGACACCATTTACCTGATTCAGTGCACTCTCTCTCTTCCCCAGGTCTCTCTCTCCTCTCATGGGATGCACATTTTTACTAGGAACTCTCCTTCAGTGGGGGATATTTCTACAGGAGTCAAGTGTCCTGATATGTGAAGGATTCTCTGAGGGCAGGGGCACAGTTGACTCCGTCTGCCAAGGCCCCAAAGGTTTTAGTTTTTGTACGAATTTATAAATTGGGGTTTTCCACATAGACAGGATAATGCAAATTCATATAACACACCAAGCAAGGTTCAGACACAGGCTTCCGATTTCTTTTGTCTCCACCCTCTTGCTGGTTCACCGGCTTAGTTATCAGGCTATTCTAGTTTCCATTTTATGGACCGGCTCTCAGGTTTACGAAAGGGCCCCCTTCTAGGTGGCAATGTTGCCTGGGACTTCAGACTCAAGTCTAGAGCTTCATATGTGTTAAAACCACGGTTCCCATAGGGATTTACTTCATTCTGGCTCCTCCATAGGTCACTGGGTTTAGCTCTTGCTCACTGCACTGATTTTGAATATTCTATTTGTTTCTTCTATCTGGGGATTTCCTATTCTCAATTTCAAACTCAGCTGTCTGTTTAAAAAATGAATTTGAGTTTATTGTATCCAGTTCTTTAAATGTTTTACTTATTTTTCTTTTTTCTTCTTTTAAAATTTATTTTAATGTTTGTTTATTTTTGAGAGACAGAGTATGAGCAGGGGCGGGGGAAAGGCAGAGGAAGAGGGAGAGACACAGAATCCTAAGCAGGCTCCAGACTCCATGCTATCAGCATAGAGCCTGATGTGGGGCTTGAACTCACAAACCCTGAGATCATGACCTGAGCCTAAGTTGGACACTTAACCAGTTGAGCTACACAGGTGCCCCTGTATCCAGTTTTTCTAAGCCTTTGCTTGGGATGGGAAGCTTCAAAAGTCTGTTTCGTTTCTTTCCTGCCTTGAAAGGTGTGTAGTGCTAGGAGTTCCATTGTACTGCCTCTCAGTCAGACATTTTCTGGAATCATACTCTTTAACTTTTTAAAAAATATTTATTTATTTATTTACTTACACCCAAGTTAGTTAGCTTATAGTGCAATAATGATTTCAGGAGTAGATTCCAGTGATTCATCCCCTGTGTATATAACACCCAGTGCTCATCCCAACAAGTGTCTTCCTTAATGCCCCTCACCCATTTAGCCCACCCCCGCCACAACCCCTCCAGCAACCCTCAGTTTGTTCTCTGTATTTGAGTCTCTTATGCTTTGTCCTCATACTTGTTTTTATATTATTTTTGCTTCCCTTCCCTTATGTTCATTTGTTTTGTATCTTAAATTCCTCATATGAATGAAATCATACGATATTTGTATTTCTCTGACTGACTAATTTCACTTAGCAGAATACCCTCTAGTTCCATCCATGTAATTGCAAATGGAAAGATTTCATTCTTTATGATTGCCGAGTAATACTCCATTGCATATATATACTACTTCTTTATCCATTCATCCATTGATGGACATTTGGGCTCTTTCCATACTTTGGCTATTATCTATAGCACTGCTATAAACGTTAGGGTGCATGTGCCCCTTTGAAACAGCACACCTGTATCCCTTGCATAAATGCCTAGTAGAGAAATTACTGTGTCATAGGGTATTTCTATTTTCATCTTGAAGTCTGGGATTGTGATGCCCCCAGTTTTGGTTTTCTTTTGGAGGATTGCTTTGGCTATTTGGGCCTTTTCTGGTTCTGTACAAACTTTAGGATTGTTTGTTCTAGCTCTGTGAAGAATGTCAGTGCAATTTTGTTTGGGATTGCATTGAATATGTAGAATGCTTTGGGTGGTATTGACATTTTAACAATATTTGTTCTTATAATCCACGAGGATGGAATACTTTTCCATTTTTTGTGTCCTCTTCCATTTCTTTTATAAGCTTTTTATATTTTTTAGTGTATAGGTTTCTCACCTCTTTGGTTAGGTTTATTCATGGTATTTTATGGTTTTTGGTGCAATTATAAGTGGGATCGACTCTTGATATCTTTTTCTGTTGCTTCATTATTGATGTACAGGAATGCAACCCATTTCTGTGCACTGATTTTATATCCTGAGACTTTGCTGAATTCATGGATCAGTTCTAGCAGCGTTTTTGGTGGAATCTTTTGGGTTTCCCATAAAGAGTATCATGTCTCTGCGAAGAGTGGAAGTTTGACTTCCTCCTTGCCGATTTGGATGTCTTTTATTCCTTTGTGTTGTCTGATTCCAGAGGCTAGGATTTCCAATACCATGTTGAATAACAGTGGTGAGAGTAGACATCCCTGTCATGTTCCTGACCTTAGAGGAAAAGCTCTCAGTTTTTCCTCATTGCGGAGGATATTAGTGTTGGGTCTTTCATATATGGCTTTTATTATCTTAAGGTATAATCCTTCTATCTCTACTTTCTTGAGGGTTTTTATCAAGAAGGATGCTGTATTTTGTCAAATGCTTTCTCTGCACCTATTGAGAGGATCGTGTGGTTCTTGTCCTTTCTTTTATTGATGTGATGTATATCACATTGACTGTTTTGCAAATATTGAACCAACCCTGCATCCCAGATATAAATACCACTTGGTTGTGGTGAATAATTCTTTTAATGTTTTGTTGAATCCAGTTGGCTGGTATCTTGTTGAGGATTTTTGCATCCATGTTCATCAGGGATATTGGTCTGTAGTTCTCCTTTTTAGTGGGGTCTTTGTCTGGTTTTGGAATGAAGGTAATTCTGGCTTCATAGAATGAGTTTGGAAGTTTTCTTTCCATTTCTACATTTTGGAACAGCTTCAAAAGAATAGGTGTTAAGTCTTGTGTAAATGTTTGGTAGAATTCTCCTGGAAAGCCATCTGGCCCTGGACTCTTGTCTTTTGGGAGATTTTTGATTCCTAATAAGATTTCTTTACTGGTTATGGGTCTGTTCAAGTTTTCTATTTCTTTTGTTTCAGTTTTGGTAGTTTATGTTTTTCTAGGAATTTGTCCATTTCTTCCACATTGCCCAACTTATTGGCATATAATTACTCAGAATATTCTCTTATTATTTATATTTCTTCAGCGTTGGTTGTGATATCTTCTCTTTCCTTCTTGATTTTATTTATTTGGGTCCTTTCCTTTTCCTTTTCGATCAAACTGACTAGGAGTTTATCAATTTGTTGATTCTTTCAAAGAAACAGACCATGGTTTCACTGATCTGTTCTACTGTTTTGTTTGGTTTGGCTTGGTTTGTTTTCGATAGCATTGATTTCTGCTCTAATTTTTATTATTTCCTGTCTTCTGCTGGTTTGGGGTTTTATTTGCTGTTCTTTTTTCTTTTTCCAGCTTTTTAAGGTGTAAGGTTAGGTTGTGTATCTGAGACCTTTCTCCCTTCTTTAGGAAGGCCTGGATTACGATATACTTCCCTCTTATGACTGTCTTTGCAGCGTCCCAGAGGTTTTGGGCTGTGGCATTATCATTTTCATTGGCTTCCGTGTACTTTTTAATTTCTTCCTTGAACTTCTTGGTGAGCCTATTCATTTTTTAGTAGGATGCTCTTTAGTGTCCAAGTATTTGTTGTTTTTCCAAATTTTTTCCTGGGGTGCCTGGGTGGCTCAGTTGGTTAAGCATCTGACTTCAGCTCAGGTTCGTGAGTTCGAGCCCCGTGTCAGGCTCTGTGCTGACAGCTTAGAGCTAGGAGCCTGCTTCAGATTCTGTGTCTCCCTCTCTCTCTGACCTTCCCCTGCTCTCACTCAGTCTCTTTCTCTTAAAAATAAATGAGCATTAAAAAATTTACAAAAATAAATTTTTTTCTTGTGGTTGTTTTCGAGTTTCATACCATTGTAGTCTGAAAATATGCACAGTATGGTCTCAATCATTTTGTACTTGTTGAGGGCTGATTTGTGTCCCAGTATGTGATCTATTCTGGAGAATGTCCCATGTGCCCTTTAGAAGCATGTGTATTCTGCTGCTTTAGGATGAAATGTTATGAATATATCTGTTAAGTCCATCCAGTCCAGTGTGTCATTCAAAGCCACTGTTTCCTTGTTGATTTTCTGCTTAGATGATCTGTCCATTGCTGTAAGTGGGGTGTTGAAGTCCCCTACTATTATGGCATTATTATCAATGAGTTTCTTTATGCTTGTGATTAATTGAGTTATATATTTGGGTGTCTTCATGTTTAGAGCATAAACCTTTACAATTGTTAGATCTTCTTGGTGGATAGAACTCTTAATTGTGATATAATGCTCTTCTTTGTTCTTTCTAATTTTGGTCCTCTTTAACCTTTAATGAATGTACTTTTTATCCCATGTTTAATTCTAAAGAGAATTTTACATGCTAGTGGTGAATTCATTGTTTGATCATAAAGTACTTATGTAGCATAGAGCATGTTATTTTAGTTTCTATACTCCAGGGCTCCTGATACAGTACCAGCAAAATACATTGCTGAGTAAGTATCTGTTGAAAAGAACAGGAGGAAAATTTCTAAAACTTTATTAAGAACTTGTATTTATTAAGTTCAATTTCTCTAAAATGAGAAACTTAAGATGAAATTTCACCTTTTTATGTGACTGAAGATAACTGTTGAATATTTAAATAGGTAGACAATCCCTCATCAACCAGTAGCTATATTTTATTTTCTTTATTAATCTGATAAGAAAATACAGCATTAGGAAAAAACTCAATAAAAAATAATTCTCCAAAGAAGCAATGCTTCAATTAGCTAAAGCGGCAAGTGACAAAATGGATCCAATCCTGTTAAATTTCGTTGGTTATTATTAAATAATTTAGCTATATGAAGATGCAGAGAGAATGGCATAATAAATGTTTAGCAAACAGTGTAAGAAACAAAGTCTTCCCAATGGGGGTAGGGGGTCAGGAAGGAGTGAGTGGTGGCACTATCTCTCTTGGGAGTCTGTTACTGAACCATACAGGGACAGCCTTAGGATCTGGAGCCAGAGTAGAGATGTGGGTGCAAAGGCTCCTTCTGCAAAGAGGGTGCTCTGAATCCCCCTTACACTTGCTGCTTATAGCTCCACAAGGGGCGGTGTTTCCTGGACAGATGTGTGGTGTGGGGATTCGAAGAATCTCTGGTTGACCTCCCAGCCAGGGACTTCAAGAATAGTTGGAGGCAACCCATTCCTCCACAGTTTTAGAAAATCCCTAAGAGATTTATGCAACTGGATTGCCCCAGACTTCCCAAAAGACGAGAAACTTCTTGTTGCTTTTGCAAAGAAATGAATCATTTGGAAAACTTGGGACTCTAGATATTTCTTCAAAAGACTTTTCTAAGGAGAGGCGGGCACAGAGAGAATGGGGGCACGACACCAATGTGAAAATCCTGAGAAGCACAGCTGGGGAATAATTTATTTGCATGCCTGTTTCCTACATCAGGATCTTAGAAAAGCCTCTCTCCAGAAGGATTCAAGATCCCTAGAAGGGCAGTAGCAAGAGATGAGGACAGGTTTAGAAGCAAAGTGAGCTCAGCACTGAGCAGAACAGACTTTATGGATCTTATTGCTAAACTGAAGACAGTGTTCCATCCTAAGGGCATCTCCTCCTTCAGAGAGGGCTTCTGGAAGAAATCATAAAGACAAAACTCAAGCCGTATATTGGAAAAAGCTAAAAATACCCAAATACCTGTGACTATCATGACATTTTAAAATTTAAGTTAAAGTTTACTGAGAAAGAAGAGAAACATGTGCATGGCTCAGTCAGTTAAGCGTCTGGCTTTTGGTTTTGGCTCAGGTCATGATACCACTGTTTGTGAGATCAAGCCCCACATCAGGTTCTGCGCTGACAATGCAGAGCCTGCTTGGGATTCTCTCTCTTCCTCTCTCTCTGTGTCTCTGAAAATAAATAAATAAGCTTTTTTTAATGTAAAAATTAAAAAAAAAAAAGAAAGGAGGAAACCAGCAATGATAATGGTAATTCTCCAGAGGCAGATAGAGATGTCCCTGAAGTTGAGCATTTATAAGACAAAAAATTAACTCTGCTGACAGAATGTTAAACTAAACGAAAGGAGGGCTCCTTTCTCGGAAGAAGTTGCACCAACCTGGTTCAGTTATTTTTACAGCAGACTCTTCTGCAGAGATTGCCCAGAGAATTGACTCATTCCAGTACCAGGGACTTTTGAATCAAAGGCTAGGAATTAATTTCCAGCTCCTGATTAGACTGTATAGTCAGTCTACCAGTGCTAGAAGAAACCTTTGCTATTCTTCAGTTTAACTCACTTAATTTGCAGGAAAGGGCCTTAAGGTCCTGAAAGATGGTTGATCATACAAGTCAGTGACTGCTGGCCCTGCAATCTTATTTCCTGACACAAAAACTAATGTTTTTTTCTAGAACAATCCAAAAGCTCTTCTGGGCTGGAGAACATGGTCAGAGTCGGCTCACCTGTGAAAGACAATTAAGGTAATATTGACTTCAGGTTGGGAAGTTCAGACATAATGGAACATGTCCAGGGGTGGGAAAATAGATATGGTCTAGTCTGTACTTACTTATTACCTGTGATGGGAAGGAAGAAAAGCTAAGTTTCCGAACTCCATTTCAGGCCTCATATTTATTCTAAAGTAAAAATCCGTGATTCATTTGGATTGAGTCTGATTGAATTATGAGAACCACAAGGAATTCCAGTTGCCCTCTGTGTTTAGTACTGTCTGAGAGGGAAGACCGAGTTTGAGATGAGATCTTTGGGTTTTCTTCTCGTTATTGTTTAAAGGAGTGCATGAGGTGGGGGGCAGGGGGGAGAAGAGAAAGCAAGGTTACAATTCAGTTGCTTTCCTACATAGAGTACATGTTCCCAATGTGCTTTTTTAACAAATCTGTTTGGCAGGTTCCTAAGGTACTACTAAGTACAGTGGACCTCGGGGTGGGGTTGGGGCTACTTGTTCACATTTTAGAGAAGCTTGATGGGATCACAGAAGATGTGACTCGACTTTATCTCTCCTCCTTTCCTGTTGTCTCACTGTTTTATCCATGTCACAACTCCTTTGATGGGAATAGAATGAAACAGGAAAGGGAAGTGTAGGAGCAGGAGAAATAAGAAGCTTTAAGAGAAAGAACCCGAGTTGTTCTTCACAGCCAGCCTCCAGCCTCACATGCATACTCCGTACACATGGCATCTTATAAATACAACCAACAAATCTATACGCTCAGCCTGTTTCTCTCTTTTTGCTGTTGTAACCAATTGTTTGTTGGACTATATAGCATCTCCTTGTTGCTTTTCTAATCTATGGCAGAAATCTTAACTTGGCAATAATTCACCCCGTGGTGTTTTAAGAAGATGGCACAGAAAATGTGCGGGGAGGTAGAAAAATATATATTTGTGTAGTTTGCATGTATAGTAAAGCCTCTTAGATTTCTGGACATTTTTCATTTTGATGATCAGTTCAATTCAGCATGATGTATATACTTTATGAAGTATTCTTCTCTCTTCTCCCCATAACCTTCTCACATTCAGAAACCTCACTCTTCTCTTTATTATGTAATTTTATAATGACATATTCCTATTGGACTTAAGCGTTTGTACAAATATTAGCTCAGTTAATTTTCATAATTGCAAGTGAGGGGAAGTCTTATAAAAAGCACTGATTTTGGAATCAGGAAATCTCTGTACATTTCCATCTCTGACATTTGTTTACTGAGTTTGGATAAATTATAAGATCTCTTTACACCACATTTCCTTCATCATAAGACAAAGACATTAAACACCTTTCCTATCCTCCTGACAAAGTTGTGGGAAGTGTTGAGCGAGATCCTATGCATAAATGCAGGAAGAACTGGAGATACAGATAAAGAAATAAAGGCTCAGAAAGATTCACTTAGTAAACGAAGGAGAGTCATTACAAAGGTCTCTACATTTTGTACCTGAAAGCTTTTTATTTTTAAGAAAGTCTGAAGGCTATATGTAAGTGTGGATAACCTCAGCTCTACAATTTAGGTTTAGACTGACCCGAGAAAATGGACAGATAGCTAATTGACTCCATCACATAAATAAGAACTACTAGAATCTTTAATGTATGTTTTTAAATTAGAATTTTAGACTTTATAGAAAAGCCTCTTGTTAACATTTTAAAACTTGACACTACTAATTTGAATAAAGTAAAATTTAAATAAAGTTATCACACAGCAGAAAATATTATTTCCTCCCTACATAACAAGATGAATTGTGGGGACCCTGTGTCATGTACCCAGTGACAGCCAGAGTAATTCCCATGTATACAATGCTTCTGATGTTTCATGATGAGATGGTGGCCTTACTTATTGTGCAAATATTTGAAATACATTTCTACCACTAGATGGCGACATAACCATAAGTGATCAAAGTTCACTTGCCTGTTTAAAAGCACACCTCATCCTCTAATAATTGTTTATAGAAAGGGACATAAACATTAGTAATACACGGTGATAATTTTCTTTGATATTTTAATATACTTGTTTAAATGTTTAATATGTCATTAATATTAAAGCTTGACACCTGTAAAGGTTCCTGGTAACTTCCAGATGCCATATTACTACCTCAAATCTCTGGGACTGAACAGAAGGTGGTCAGTTGTAAAAACAGAATAAAGTAAAACTGCATATGTAAAGTTATTAAAACAGTGTTTAGAACCTACTTTTCTTTTTAAGAATGGTAAAAGAGCTAATAAAATCTATTATATAGAGCTACTTTGTGTCTTGGAATTAAACAAAAAATTTTTTTTCAGAATAAGCCTAGATGGAGGCATTTGCTCCATCAATTCTGCCTAAAATTCTGTAACTATTTTCACGCTATATATTCAAGACTATTTTCAAACTAGAAACAACTTCCTTTATTATTTCTCCAGTTATGTCTACAATGAAAGTGATTTTATGTACATTATTATGTGCCTATATGTGTATTTTTTTGTTTTTTTTAAAGTTTTATTTATTTATTTACTTACTTACTTATTTTGAGAGAAAGAGGGAGAGATTGAGAGGGAGAACGTAAGCAGGGGAGAGACAGAGAGAGAGGGAGAGAGAATCCCAAGCAGGCTCCACACTGTCAGAGCAGAGTCCAATGCAGGGCTCAAACTCATGAACCATGAGATCATGACCTGAGCTGAAATCAAGAGTCTGATGCTTAACCGACTAGCCACCCAGGCGCCCCTGTGTATATATGGTTTTTCTTTTTAATATTTAAAAATGTTTATTTATTTTTAAGAGAGAGAAAGAGAGACAGAGACAGAGCACCAGTGGGGTGGGGGTGCAGAGAGGGAGGGAGACACAGAATCCGAAGCAGGCTCCAGGCTCTGAGCTGTCAGCACAGAGCCCGACATGGGGCTCAAACACACACACTGTGAGATCATGACCTGAGCCAAAGTCAGATGCTTAACTGACTGAGCCACTCAGGTGCCCCATGTGTATATATATTTTTATAAATTAATATATATCTTTGTTATAGGACATAGATCATAAAATTGAGATTCCTAGGTTAAACATTAAATGTACTTACATGTGATCATATACTGCCAGATTACTATCCAATTGTTGAAACTGACTTCTGTCACTGATGTATAAGTTTGCTTTACCAAAATCTTTTTTAACACTGAAAGCTTAAAATTTTGCTGACCTGATAAATGAAAATAAACTTGTAATTTTTATTTGCATATCTTTGAACACGTATGAGATTGAATTTCTTTTCATATTTCTATTGGCTATAAGCAATTTTTCCTTTGTAACTGCCTATTTATTGGCTTATTCAATTTCTTATTTGAATGCTTACCTTTTTAATTATATAATTAACTTTATATTAGATATTAATTTGTTTTCTGTTATACTAGTTGCAAATATATTCTCTCTAGCTTACATTTATAGTGACTTTACCATATGTAATTTTGAAGGTAATCAAGTGTTTTTCTTTAGAATTTTTGGTTTTCTAGCATTGTTCAAGTTTATTCAACTGTTATTCTCAATTCTTATCATATATATGTATGTTTTCACAAAAAGATAATAAAATAATATATGCATATTTAAATGTTAGATACTTAATCTACCTCAACTTTACTTACGTAAATGATGTATAGAGTTATCTTTATTTTATTCTAGAACAAAATGCATTTATGCTGGCCTCATTTTTATAAAATACACATTTCTTTTTCTACTGAATTAAGATATCGAATTCATCCTAAATCAAGTTTCCATGTGATGTTAGACCTGTTTTTGCATTTAAACATTTCACTTTATTGGTTTATCTATTCTGAAATATAGATTAGTAACTTTCATGATGAATTTAATTTTGTAGTTTGACCAAGCTTGTTTTGAATAATTAAAGAAATGAAACAATGGTTATTGTGAAAATTACAGTAACTCTCAAAATCAGTGTAACTTCTGCCCTCCGGATAATGAGAATAAGCAATTTCACTTGTTCCTCTTTCTGAAGATAAATCTAGGTGATTCCTAGTTTTCCTGAAACTTAAATACAACACAGGGCTTTTATAAAAATTAAATTTTCCCTGATGAATAGTTCCATTGTCTTGACCTGAATTTTTTTTTCCTTACAGTAAATAATTGTTTTCTCGGAGCAGCGTGGCATACTGTCCACTATTATAAATTACCTAAACTTAGAAAGACCTTTTTCTCTGAGTGGGACTTTCAGTAGGGGAAAGCCCATGTCAGCTGCTTAACCGTATGCTAGCCTGATTGGAATGTGTTTCTCCCAATGTCTCCAAGAAAGAGTCTCAGAACCGTATTATATAAAAGCCATCCATATGGTTTCTAACATATTCCATAAAAGTACGGGCTTCTGATTGGTTGTTTTAGTAATATTAGCCCTGGTTATAATACTCAAATTCATATATCTGCTTTGCCAAAGATATAAATACTTGTGAGCCTTACTTTTATGCAAGAGCTTTGAAATTTTTTTTCCCGTTATTCAAAAGATAAAGTAAAATCCACAATCTTGTTGGAATCCTCATTCAAACAGACAATTAAGAATCCTTGTCTCTTTTAAATTAACAACTGTTTGGGGATCGAATGATTCAGTGAAGGTGGGGTGCGTGCTAACAGAGGGAAGATTAATCTCCATCTGGAGTTCAGAGGGAAGACTGTCTTCTGCCATCTGTCCCAGCCACTGGTTGTTACTGAGGTTGGAGTCATAGGATTCAGATTTTTTTGTTTTAAATGACATGAGGCTGTCTGCAAGGGTTTCAACGTAAAGAAAGATGATTAAACTCCTTAGTTCCTCATTTCTGGTTTGGTACTTCACCTATTGCACTGGTTAGAACCCTAGTCTGGTTAAGGGCAGGAAACAGATTTCTTTCTTTGGGTGAATTGAGGGTCCAGCAGAGGGAGGTTTTGTTTCTGTAATGTGGGGAGCCCAGCAGTGGAGCTCGGGAGCTCTGTGGACACACGGGGCACTGCCATCCCCCGGGGGGGTAAAGACACCGTGTGATGGTCTGGTTCCCCGAAGCTCACTCAGGGCAGTGACAGTCACCTCTGGGTTGAACAGAGGCTCTCCCTGCCCTGGTTCATAGTTTGCTATTTCTTTTCTTTTTTTGGTCACAAAGGATGGCCAAAACCTCCACTTTGCCCAAGCATTTGATGGAATTCTACTACTGAAGATGATCTGTTTTTTCTTCCCTGAATGAAAGCCCATGAATTAAAAGACAGGGAATGGGGAATCCAGGTGAAATTCCTAAGTCCTAAACAGGATCTCCAGCCTCCTAGAAGCACTTTGTTTTCAGGATCCACATATTTCCTAAGAAGTGAAATAGGAATATTGAAGACAACCCTGATATATTCTGAATATAACCCAATTCCCATGGAGGGAACATTGATAAGAAAAGTTTATGTACCTAATTCTTTAATAGATGTTTTTCAAATGCAATGATATGTTAGTACAAAAAGACCACTGAATGCATATATAAATGGGAGTAGAGTCTCTAAGCCTTCAAAAACTGTAAGAAATCAAGATAACATTCCTAATGTTTTAAATGTGCCATTCTGAAATAAAAGCAAAAACAATAAAACAACTGCAAACCTCTCTAGTTTGAAGAAAATGGAGGTAACTGCCTTATAGTCACTGTTTGCAAAGACAACAATTCTTTATATATGATAAAGAAATTAATATTCAGGGGATGACATCTTACAATGTTTTTTCCTATTTGAAAATGTTGCCTTCCAAATAAAAATACTGACTTGTTCAAATGTTCTAACATCATTGGCTAACGATAATAGTATGCTTTGATGAGAGGATAAATAAAATATGCATTATCTGTGTAGAAAAATCTAAATTAAAAATTAAAATATTTTTTTGTCCTGGTATAAATACTTGCTATCTTTGAGGAGTTTTGGGTGAGGAAAAGGAAAATCTACGGTTTAAAGGCCTCGGTGTTTCTACTGAAAATAACATATTAATCAGCAATACTTTAATAATTAATAGTCATGAAAAGGCCAAAGGAGAAAAACAAACGTGGAAGGCATTAGGCCTAAATTGGTTTTTATAGTAACAAGACAACATTTAAAAATATAATGAACATATAAATAATGTTAAAAATGCACTTTGTTTTTATTTATATTTAACTTAATAAACACATAGTATATTGTGCTCGCCAGTACTCTAAGCCCCTACAAATATTAGCAGATTTCATTGTTATAAATCCTACAAGGGACTAGTATAAGACTTATAGATGAGGAAACAGAAAGATTTAAAAAAAACTTGCACAGAATCATACTGCTGAAGATCTCAATAAACTTTTCAGTTTAAAAATTAACATAGGGCACCTGGGTGACAGTCGATTGGGTGTCCGGCTTCAGCTCAGGTCATGATCTCACAGTTCATGAATTCGAGCTCCATATCCAGCTCTGTGCTGACAGCTCTGTGCTCTAGGATTCAGTGTCTCTCTCTCTCTGACCCTCCCCCACTCACACTCTGTCTCTCTCAAAAATAAATTAACATTAAAAAAATTTTTTAATTAATATATAAAACATCCCTTTAAAATATAATTAAATTTATCTAGTGTTCTAGAAACAAACACAAAATAGAGAGTGAACACTATAGCTATTATAGTAGCTGGAACTGTCATAACAAAATACCATAGACTCACACAACAGAAATTAATTTTCTCACCGTTCTGGAAGCTGAAAGCCTAAAATCAGAGTGCCAGCATGTTGGTTTTGGTGAGTGCTCTCTTCCTGGCTTGCAGTTGGCCACTCTCTTTACTTGTCTTCATTTGGTGGTGGTCGGTGAGGGAGACAGAGAGAGGGTGCTTGCTTTCTGGTATCTCCCTTATAAGGGCATCAGTCCTATCACTGAGTGCCCTCTCCCGTGACATTTTTAACCCTAATTACCTCCCAGAGGCCCAATCGCCAAACACCATCACATTGGAGAGTTAGGGATTCAGCATATGAAATTTAGAGTGGATACAATTCAGTCCATAGCAGCTATCTTACAAATAGTAATTCGACACTTCCACAATGAAATGACCATTGAGACTCTACCATATTCTGCAGCTCCTCCTGAATCAGTAAATGCCAGATTATTTTGGGTAGAGTTTGTATGTAACTATACAGTTCATGTATTTCTTTTTATAGTACTGCATTGAAGAAATTGAGCTTGTATTATTTTTGGATTAGATCTACTAGAGATTATTTACATCCTTCTAGTTTATGGCTCTGGACTACTGACTGCCACCAGCCCTGGCATTGGTGAATATGTGTGTGGGCCCCTGTGACAGCTTTCACCTATTTATTTCAACCATAGGCCACCTCTGGCACCTTTGGAATATGGCACCTGAGGATGGTGAGAGTGGTAGCAGATAACCTTTATCTTCTGTGTCGCCATCTGTGGCACCCAGGACCATCACTCATGCCCTCTGTTGGCCCATGTGAAGCCAGATCTCCAGGGATGACCACTTCTACCTCCCCCTTAGAATTTTCCAGACTGTTGCTACACAAGGTCAATGGCCATTTCGTTCAATGCCCTCTCTTGCCTCAAACTCACATGGAGATGCCATGCTGTCCTTGGTCTGTCTCAGGCCATGCTGGGAAGAGATGGGTAAACTTTGTATTAGTGGGCTGCTATTTCACTCCATCCACAGGTGCTTTGCTGGTTCTCCCCGCAGGTGGCAAGGTCTGGAAGGCAGGGATGCATTCCACGTTGAAAAAGATCCCATTCCACAAATGCAGCGATTATGAGTCACACCATAGGCTAAGACATACCAGACACTATCAACTCCAAAAAGTAAATGCAACACAACTAGAAAATGAAATATTATTTGCGTTTTCATTGCCTGGAAAATGGATCATCCTTGCGTTTGTGGTTATCATCATTGAAGCACAGGGACAACCGTTGAATGTCATTGGAAGCTAGTGTTCACAGGTAGCACAATGAATGATCAGTGTAATGAATAATGATATGATTAAAAATGAGGAAATGGTATTAGGGAACCACAGGAATAAGAAGGCCAATATCAATATAAATGGCTTCTAAAGAACTGTAGCATTGTGAATGGTAGTAACAATGTCGCCATCTTTTTCCTGCCACTAAGAAATACAAAATTACCTAGAAATAGCACATTGGGCACATTTAGCAATAAAAAAAATGTGGGGGATCTAAGATTCAAACCAATAGAGATGGTGCCTGGACACTATGAATAATTTTCATGTGCATTGATTAGACAATAAATACATAAATACATACTTTTTCTCTACCCAGTACCCTAAATTTTCATCAATAAATGACTATATCTTACAGGGGGACCATGGATTTTGTAATGCATATTTAAGCCAGATTGCTTTTATGGACAGGGGATTCTCAAAATTCAAAAACTGCATGGGGTCCTGCACATCCTCGGTGCAGCCCTGCTTATAGGAAGGCAAATGCTGCATCTGACCGTGGCCCTGAAGCTTGGTGGGGTAGAGACGGGGGATTCACCAGCATCATGATCCATAGAGGCTCCTTTCATTGGTCAGCCTCATTTTGGCTCCATTTCCCAATCCCTATCTCCGTGCCTTCCAGTTTCAGTGTGGGAATCCTTCTAGTTCCTGCAGGAAAAATAACTCCATGTCTCGTGCTACCCCTACGCTCATCTGACGCTACAGTCCTCCCTACACTGCATCAGTCCTATCAGGCTCCCGTAGGCATTCCACCTGCCAAACAACTTCCAAAAACTGAAGCAGACAGCTGTTGGCACCTCATCCAAGATACACAGCAGACTGTACAGCAGATGATGTTCCCAGCGATCTCTAAACCACGGATGGGAAGAATAGCACTCTCTAGAGAACTATGTTACTCAAAGTCAGAGCTGACCCTGTTCTGCTATTCTCCTGCCCTGTTGGACTCCGAACAGCTACCTAGGACAGTGTTTCTGTGAGGAAACTGAGGTTAATCTGACCTCACTAAACAATGTTGACGAATATGACTAATCTGACGAACTAGTTCTACTGTTAGGGGCAAACATAGGAGACTTTGATAAAGAAGTATGAAGACCAGAACATCAGAACAAGCCTGATAAAGAATTAGGAAAGACTGGAGGGTCAGAGTACACTCATGTAACCATTGACACAAAATAAATCCCTACAGGCTCTTTGCTAAAACTAGGATGGAGTAGAGCAACAGTCACTTTAATTTTATGTAAATAGAGCAGAAAAATCCTCTACAGTTCTGTGGCCATTTGTTGGCTACCTGCATGTGTTCCTACCTGTATTATATTTGCTTTACTCAAAAATAAAACCAGCTAATTCTATATTTATCACTTAGCATGTTCCTGTGGTCTTGATTTCTCTCCCAATACTTCCAACTGTTTTAATATTTGGGCACAAATAGAAAACATTAGTCGTCCTATGATAAACTGAAGGATCTGGGAGCCCCTATTCAGGACATGATGAAAAAATTCATTATTTTAAAAATACCACATTGTTATGGTAAGAATGATAAAAATATAAGAATTAGGAAAGACCTAGTATATTGAGTATATATGAAATTTCTAAATAAAATATTTTCAAATTTTCAAATTAGAAACTTCAGCTTTCTCACTTTTGTAGTTTTTGTCTAAATTAAAACATTTTTTTTAGTATTTATTTATTTTGAGAGAGAGAGACAGAGCACAAGCAGGGGAGGGGCAGAGAGAGAGGGAAACACAAAAACACAAAATCTGAAGCAGGCTCCAAGCTCTGAGCTGTCAGCACAGGGCCCGACGCAGGGCTCGAACCCATGAACTATGAGATTATGACCTGAACAGAAGTCGGATGCTTAACAGGCAGAGCCCTCCAGGCGCCCCTGTATAACTTTTTATATAGAATTTTGTTCTTGAAATGTACTACATAATTCTTGATCATGATTCTTTAATGACCCTTTGAAAATCTTGCTGGTCACTATCAGTGAGAAAACTTTCTTGTACAGTTTGAAATGATTTTGACTATTCACAATTTTATTTTTCTAATTTTTCTTCTTTTATTTTTCTTAAAGTTTATTTATTTATTTTGAGAGAAAGAGAGAGAGAAAGAGTACACACAAGCAGGGAGACGGACAGAAAGAGAGAGAGAGAAAGAGAGAGAGAGAATTCTAAGCAGGCTCCATGCTTTCAGTGCAGAGCCCAATGTAGGGTTTGTGAAATCATGACCTGAGCTGAAATCAAGAGTTGGATGCTTAACCAGCTGAGTCACCCAGGTTCCCCAACTATTTACAATTTAAAACACTTGAAATTACAGCTGGCCTTGAACAATGCGGGGGGGGGGGGGGTAAGGGGCTGACTCGGTTACAAAGTAGAAAATTTGCATGTAAATTTGACTCCCTCAAAACATAACTACTAATAGCCTACTGGTCACCAGAAGCCTTACCAATAACATAGTCAATTAATACATATTTTGTATATTATATGTAGTATATACTGCATTTTTACAATAAGTAAGCTAGAGAAAAGAAAATGTTAGAAGAAAGCATAAGGAAAACACATTTGCAGTAGTGTACTGTAAAAAATCACGCATAAGTGAACTTATGCACTTCAAACCCATGTTGTTCAAGGGTCTACTGTATATATGTTTCTTTGACTTAATATTTTAAATTTACTTATATTGTATTATTCTGACGTGTCTTTTTTTTTCTTTCAACATATCAGTATTGGGGCACCTGGGTGGCTCAGTCGGTTGAGCATCCGACTTCAGCTCAGGTCATGATCTCACGTACGTGGGTTCGAGCCCCGCGTCGGGCTTTGTGCTAACTGCTAGCTCAGAGCCTGGAGCCTGCTTTGGATTCTGTGTCTCCCTCTCTCTCTGTCCCTCCCCTGTTCATGCTCTGTCTCTCAAAAAAAAATAAATAAATGTAAAAAACATATCAGTATTCATAGGAATATATGACGAGAGCATACATGGTGCTTAGGAATTCTATTTTTCAATAGTGGTGGCCTAAAATTTGGACTAATTACCACCTAAGGAGAAACTAATGTAACTGGATTTAAAACATTATAAATTATCCTAAACCCATTGATAAACCAACAAAATAGAGTGGGGTTTGCCAGAGAAAACTCTGGGAAAAAACCTGAACCCAGAAAAGAAAGGGAGATATCGGCAACAAAATTAAATCTGCCCTAGGGTAGTTTACTCATAGCAGGAAACATGTGTTTATCTTTTTAATTTCATGGGGCAAGAGAAACAGAAGTCATTTCCCAGGGCCCATCCAAGGTGGAAAGTTTTACCAGACGTGGTCCCAGCTTTGCACTGGACATGCAAAGGACTCGACTCTCAGGCTTAGATTGAACCAAATGTAAAATTGCTTTTTCTGAACCCAGCCCTGGAGGATCGCAGGGAAAGTTGCCATAGTGTTGAATGAAGCAGAAAAAATTAAAAATGAAAAGAAATATAAAAACTTAACCTTGAGAATTTGTGGCCATTGCTCAGTCATTGTGAAGATAGATTCACAGCCCAAGTTCTCAAGGCCTGAGTGGGTCAGGAAACCCCATGCTCTAAACATAGTTTAGGATAAGTGCTCAAATGATACTGCCAAATAAATTTGGTAGACGGAAAACCAAGTATCTCTGGAGAGGGTCCCTTCACCCTATGCCTTACGGAATCCCAACAAGTAATTTTGCAAAGACTAATGAGTAGCACAATCAAAGGCAACTGGGCACTCAAGGAAATAAGTCCCCATGAACGAGAACCTACAGTAACAAAGGAAAGAATGACATGGTGTGTAGGAGTCAAAGAAATAGATCAGGCTGAAGAATTCAATTTAAAGAGTAGCCTGGGTGGCTCATCAGTTGAGCATCTGACTCTTGATACTGGTTCAGGTTGTGATCTCACAGTTGTGAGATCGAGCCGCACATTGGGCTCCACACTGAGCGTGGAGCCTGCTTGAGATTCTTTCTCTCTCTCTCTCTCTCTCTCTCTGTCTCTCTCTCTCTCAAAATAAATAAATAAATAAACATAAAGAAAAAGAATTCAATTTAGTAAATTATTCGGCAGTGGCAGCTGTCCCATAGTATGTACTGGGAGCAAATATATCAGTACCCCCCTGAGTTTTTGAGGGAATTGTGTAGTCAAGAAAATTAAGATCCTGGACTTAGAAAAACTTTGGCTCTTCAAGCTTTTGGATGCCCCAAATTTCATGGGCAGTAGGTGAGCTGCAAAAACCGTACATTCCAAGGAGAACAGAGCCCCTGACCTCCATTCATGGTCATTCTGAAGTGGGCACGAAGAAAAATGAATAAAAAGGAACTTCCCTGGGGCAGATCCACAATACTAGTGACAAATGGTGTTGGCTATGAGACTTACTGACAATACAGGAATCAGAGGGAAAGCAGAGCATATGGAATTTCTAAATCCTCACTGATATCCTGTAGATAGACATGTTTGGGCCAGCAGGGTTCCAAGTGCTGTGGAAGATAATTTAACAATGAATCTCATTCCAGTACCACTTATGATATTCATAAATTGGTCTGATAGAGAGTATAGAACACCGCTGTGACAAAGGGTTCCACAAATCTTTTTGAAGTATCTATTCTCAGTTGTTCCCACTTGGGGTGACTCAGGCTTCTTTGTGTCATGGCCATCCTCTGGCAAATATTATATGACTGCTTTTACATGGTAGACACAATTAGACTTGTAGCTTCAATGGACTGGGAGAAATATAGTTTTTAGTTTTCTGACCTTTCTAAAAACAACTGCGAAAAGAGGGTTAAGAGAGGAAACATATTTCTACATAAATTTTAGGATCAGTTTCCTTTTTTGTTGTTTTTCTGGTTTTTTTTTTTTTAAGAGAGAGGGTGTGCAAGCAGGAGAGGGGCAAAGGGGGAAGGAGACAGAGAATCTTAAGCAAGCTCCATGCCTAGCATGGAGTCCAACATGGTGCTCGATCTCAGGCTGTGAGATCATGACCTGAGTTGGAATCAAGAATGGGACTCTTAACTGACTAAGCCACCCAGGCGCCTCTAGGATCGGTTTCTTAAAATCCCTGCTGGTACTATAGATTGATGTGTGGAGAATTGATATCTTAACAATATTGAGTTTTTGAATACATGAAATTGAATTTTATAATTCATTCATTTCTAATTCATAACATTTATTTAGGTCTATAATTTCTCTCAGTAAAGTTTATAATTTTTGTAGAGTTCTTGACATGTTTTAAAGAATATATCTCTAAATATTTCACATTTTTGGATGCTATTGGAAACAGAGTTGTTTTAAAATTTCATTTTCTAATCATTTATTGCTAATATATAAAATTAAAATTGTTGTTTGTATATTAACATTGTGTCCTGTACCTTACTAAATTCCCTTATTAGTTCTAGTAGATTCTTTTCTATGTACATAATCATGTCTTCTGCCAATAAAGACAATTTTACTTCTATCTTTCCGATTCATTGCCTTTCATTTCTTTTTCTTCCCTATTGAATTGGCTAAGACCTCCAAATGACCATTGAATTGAAGGGGAAGATATCCATGCCTTGTCCTTAGGTAGAAAGCACTGAATCTGTCACTGTTGAGTATGATGAAATTTACAGGTTTATTGAAGATGTCCTTAATTAGTTTAATAAATTTCTCTTCTTAGTTTGCTGAGATTTTAACATGAATTTCTGTTGGACTTTATCGAATGTTCATTCTGCATCTACTGAAATGATCATGTGGTTTTCTTATTGTATGAATATGGTGAATTGCATTGATTGATTTTTGGATGTTAAACCAACCTTTTACTCCTTGGAAAAACCTTATTTGATCACGATGTACCATAATCTTTTATGTATTGTTGGATTTGTTTTGCTAAAATTTTGTTAAGAATGTTTGTGTCTATGTTTCTGAGGGATATTGGTTAATAGTCCTCTTGTGATGTCTTTAGCCTCATTAAGTAAGTTTACAAGTATCTTCATCTTCTGAACGAGTTTGTGTAGGACTGGTGTAATTTCTTCCTTAAATGTTAGACTTCATCACTGAAGAAGCCATCTGGGCATGAAATATTCTTTTTGAAAAGATTTTTAATTAAAAATTACATTTCCTTTTTATTAAAATTTTTTTAATGTTTACTCATTTTTGAGAGAGACAGAGAGAGACAGAGCATGAGGAGGGGAGGGGCATAGAGAGAGGGAGCTACAGAATCCAAAGCAAGTTCCAGGCTCCAAGCTGTCAGCACAGAGCTCCATGCTGGGCTTGAACCCACAAACCATGAGATCACGATCTGAGCCGAAGTCAATGCTTAACCGACTGAGCTACCCAAGTACCCCTAAAAATTCCATTTCTTCAACTGATAGAGGTCTATTCAAGTTTTCTATTCTTACTGGGTTAGACTTTGTAATTAATATCTTTAAGTTAATTTGCTCATTTCATCTAGTTTGTTAAATTATTGGTATGAAATTGAATTTATTGGTATAAAATTGATATTCTCTTATTGTTCATTTATACATTCTCTTTTAAATGTTTTATTTATTTATTTGTTTGTTTGTTTACATTTTAGAGAGACAAAGCCAGTGGGGAAGGGGCAGAGAGAGAGGGGGCCAGAGGAACTGAAGCAGACTTGGCGCTGATAGCAGAGAGCCCCATGTGGAGGCTTGAACTCACAAACCATGAAATCTGAACCGAAGTCGGACGCCTAACCAACTGAGTCACTGAGGGGGCTCTTATTGCTTATTTTAATCACCAGGCTTTATAGTGAGTGATATATTCTATTGCATTATTAATACTGGTGATTTTTGTCTTTTCTTTTTATCAGCCAAATGCAAGTTCATCAAATTTTTTTAAAGATCTAACTTCTGGTTTCATTGGTTTTCTCTATTTTTTCTGTTTTCTATTTCAATGATTTTTACATTTATCTTTATTTTTTTTCTTTCTTCCATTTGATTTTCCTGACCTTATTGCTTTGAAAAAGTACAGGCAAGCCATTTTGTAAAAATGTCCCTCAAATTGTTTTTCTCTGGTGCTTCTTCATAATTTGATCCAGATTATGCAATTTTTGGCAGAAATACCACAGAAATGATGCTGCATTTTTCTCAACGTGTCCTATCAGGAGGAACATCCATTACTGGGGATGTTAATTTTGACCAGTTGGCTCAATTAGTGTCTATCAGATTTCTCTACTACAAAGTTACTTGTGAGGAAGTTACTGTAAAATATCTTGCGAGGAAAATTTGGAGTCTACATAATTCTCTTATTTCTCATCAGGATTTCACTCACTAATTGCAGAATACATTGATGATTCTTGCCTGGAAGTATTACTACGGTGAGGGTTGCCAAATGTTAGTTTTCTAATGGAATCATTCCTTGTACATATATTCATTGAAATTTGCTGTAAAAAAAAGGAATTTTCCTTCTCATTTATTTATTTATACCAGTATGGACTCAAGTTTTCACTTTTTTCTATCTATTATAATCCATTTCCTTTATTATTATTATTATTATTATTATTTTCTAATTGTCCCAGATTTGGTCAATGAGAGCTTGTTCAAGATGGCTTCTTGAGACCTTTTGACATGTCACCATCATTTTTTGAGCATTTATTTTCTGAAACCATTAATTTCTGACACTACAAGATGTTCCAGGATCATCCTATATTTTCCTTGCCCTAGCACTAGTATCAGCCTTTTTCTCCAAGGAACTTTGATTTATTTTATTGGACAATGATATTTAGAAATCTAGTTCTGGAGCTGAAAAGAAAAATTCGTTTCCTTTTATTATTTTTTTATTTTTATTAAAAAATTTTTTTTACATTTATTTATTTTTGAGAAACAGAGACAGAGCGTGAACAGGGAAAGGCAGAGAGAGAAAGAGACACAGAATCTGCAGCAGCCTCCAGGCTCTGAGCTAGCTGTCAGCACAGAGCCCGAGGCGGGGCTCAAACCCACCAATCGTGAGATCATGACATGAGCCGAAGTCGGACACTCAACTGACTGAGCCACCCAGGCACCCCCATTCATTTCCTTTTAACCAGCAAGCCAAAGAGTCTTCTGGAATTAAGAGATGCCAAGTAATTACAAGAATAATGAAGTGACTTGTTGATTTATTTCTGGAAATATTCATTAAAAATACAAATTACATTCACTTTTGCTCCTTCACTAAGCTTGTTCAAATCATTACAGTGTGCTTCAGTTTTGCTTATCTACCATCATGGGCAGTGTAGTAACAAAACTTGCTCTGATCCCACGGAGTGGATAGCCAACTCCTCTACCAAGATTAAAAATTTTGACAAAGCAAACAAACCTCAAAAGTACCATTTGAGGTATTTCCTGGCCTTCTCTGACACACTTACCCCTTATCACAAACTGAAGGGGGTGCGAAGCCATGCTGTTTAATAAATGTGCATCCTCCCAGATCTGGAAAGAAAATGTTCTGAGAAATTTAATTAAATTGGGGTGAATCATAAATGAATCTCAGTAGGTTGCAGCCAATGTCAAGGTTCTGGTGCACAGTTTAAAAAAGAAAAAAAATGACTTCAGACATGGTAAAATTCCAACATCCTAAGAATATGGTATTGCATACATTGTAGTAAATAAAATAACGGGAAAACAGCATTAAATCTTCTTGAAACTAAAGTGACTACATCTTATATGTTTTTTATGCTTTATCAACAAATTTGTTTGAAGGAAATAAACTACATCTTTCCTACCAGTCACAAAATAAGTTGAAGAAATGCCCCCAAAAAAGAAAAATAAATAAATCTGGTTCTGGAGTCACGTTTCCCCTAAGATTTCTGAGCAGTCATATCAAATATATATTTAATATATATCATATAGAAGTCCCTCAGTACATATGACTGAGTGACCAGAAAGTAGGAAGATTATGATAATAAGGAGTGGAAGAGGAATGTACACTGTGCTTGAACTTGCATATTAATCTCTGGTAGGGCAAAAGTATCTCTTGTTGACCTCCCTCACTCCACATGTTACCAGGCCTGGATGTGAACTTGATGCCCTCTGTTTTTCATTACTGATACTTGTAGACCAATCTCCCTCTTACCTCACCACAAAACCCTTTCCTTCGAATCTCATGTCATCAGAATACATCACCTGCTATCTTCTTTTCTGCCATTGTCTGTAGATGTCTGGGCCATTCCACGCTCAATGGTTGCAGTCTCGATTCATGAACACTCATACCAACTGGCCCACTCATTTTACTAAATTTTTCTAGTCTTCTCCTTCTCTTCCTCTCTTCAAATGAATAACAACTCCTCATATACCTCCTACTCATGATGACCTTGCTTTATATGTCAATAAAAGAGTAGAAGAAGATTTCCAGGAGTTGCCACTATGGCATCCCACATGCTCCTGCAACTGGACCTCTATATGCTACCTTCCTTCCTGTTAACTATGGGTGATTGGCCCTATCTACTTTATCTAAGGCCAGGGTCTCCATTCGTGCACTAATAAGAGCTAAAACTTATTGAGCACTCACTTCCTACGTGGTTGGCACTATTCTAAGCGCTTCATTAACTTAATTCTCACAGCATCCTATGTATCACCACTTTACAGATGGAGAGGCACTTTATAGATAGATCACGAAAGTACACAGACAAGGAATTTTCCTAAAGTCACACAGTCGTTAAATGGCAGGAGTTTGATTTGAGCTCAGGTAGGCTGTCTACATAGTTCATGCTCTTAACCACTAATAATACCACTTTTCAGGATGGAGTCCATTACCTCTCACCTCCTCAAGAGCTAGAAATTCTCCCTTCTTTCTTTTGCATTATATCCATCAGCATACACCATGATACAATTTCCCAATGATGTCAATATTTTAAAGTGAAATCTCTCTTGAGCTCACAGTATGTTCCAAGGAACATTTCTCTGCCCAAACTTTTCTGCAAAACTTCTCAAAAAAGTTGTCTGTATTCACCTGTATTGGCCATCTTTAATCTCTCTTGTCCCAGTCTCTTTTTGACCTCTCAAACTAGGCTTTGACTCACAACCGCTGTACTGGAAGAGTTTTGCTCAAGGCCACCAATGATGTTCATATTGTAAACCCTAATGCTGAATCTCAGTCTTTATCTTGCTTTCTTCACTTAGGTTCATTGACACATGATCTCTTATTGATGACTCCCAAATATACATGTCAAGCCTAGACTCCCCCCCTTCAGAACTCCAGATTTGTATTTTTGACTACGTATATAACATCTCTACTTTGATGCCCAAAAGGCTTCTCAAACTTACATTTATAAACACAAACTCCTGACCTTTCTGTTACAAAAGTCTTCCCCAAGGGAATTAAGGTTAGTTAGTAAGCGCAACCTCCCTCTTTCTGTTGCTCAGACTAAAATTCTTAGTGTCATCCTTAATTCTTTTCTTTCCTTTTTAACTGCACACCTAATCCTTTAGCAAATCCTGCTAGTCTCAACTTCAAAATATAACATTATGCTTCCCATCACACACCTCTGAGTCCTTACCTTTTCACCCCAGAAGCTGTCGGCATGCTTGGCTCTGAGACTTTGAGGTTGTTAGCAACATCTGTCTTGTTATTCACAGGAAGCTTCTCTCTTTCTGGTTCTGTTTCTACACCCCCACCAACCCCCTGCTTAGTCAGCCTATGATGAGAGTATAGGATTTCAGAGAATAGCAAGGAAGAGAGATGTCTTTTTAGTGGTTCTGCTCCCATAAGTCATAATGTTTCCCTGGAGCAAGGAAGACCAAAATTTGGTTACCTGCTTGGAATTGAGAAAGGGAAAACTATAGAGAAAAAGTTTAATATTTTAGTAAATTATCCTACCAGAGTAAAGAAGTGATACTCTTTTTAAAAAATATATGGGAGGGGCACCTGCATGGCTCAGTCAGTTAAGCATATGACTTGGGCTCAGGTCATGATCTCACGGTTTGCGGGTTTGAGCCCCGCCTTGGGCTCTGTGCTGACAGCTTGGAGCCTGGAGCCTGCTTCAGATTCTGTGTCTCCCCCTCTCTCCACCCCTCCCCTGCTCACACTCTGTCTCTGTCTCTGTCTCTCTCTCTCTCTCTGAAAGAAACATTAAAAAAAATTAAAGAATATATGGGAAACTTGAGATGGATGGAAGTAGAGGCAATGGAAAGCAAGGAAAAAAAGAATGTCACCACTTCTCAACACTGAGACAAAATAAAGCATGAAAGTGAACCAGCCACCACTGGAGTAGTTTGCAAAAGAAGCATTGAGTGTAGGGAAGAAGCTGTTTTTAATTTAGACAAGGGGGTGGAGGGAACACTCAAGTTGGTTGAGTAGAAAAAAAGGCATTTCCACTTTGGTCATTAACCAACAAAAAGTGCTAGGGTGTGATAAGACAAAAACTATTAATATTTAAGGGTTCTAAGAAATTTGATAGTGATAGTAGGTTAAATATTATACTACACAAATTTCTGTGGTCAGCAAGTATAATTTCCTGCATGGATAATCAGCATCAGTCTCAAGGGTAAAGGCAATACAATCTTCGCAATCAAAGTATCATCTCAAAGGAAAGCTTACCTTGGGAAAAAATAAAATTATTCAAGTTCATGACAACAGGACACAAAGTAGTTATAAGTCCTATAAGAAAATGTCATTACCCCCAATATGCCTATTGTTTATATTATTTTTTCAAGATAACTATTAAATATTTTTTGTTTTACCTTTATCTAAATAATAAGATATAAAGGTGAACTCAGTGTATTATATTGCCAAAGTTCAATATTTCCAAATATCTAAAATTCTTGCTATTATAAACCTGTGTCCATTGATTCCAACTTTAAATTTAATCATACAGAATAATTATGTGGAACTTACCATTTTTACTTCTCCACTAAACGCAAGTCTTCTCTGTGAGCCTTTCCTACTCTGAGCGCACTGCATCGTTTGCATTTTCCATTCCTGCTATGTGAATCTCATCTCTCTGTCCTTTAATTCACATCCTGTCTTGAATGCCTCCCTGCCCACCAGTCACTCATGTAGCAAAGATAGCGTAGGTACGCCCTGTATTCTGTACAGGTGATTGCTCTAACATTTATAATTCTACACTCTTTCTCTCACTAAGTGTTAGTTTTAGTTTTCCTGTGATAGAACATAAGCAAATTGAGAGTAGCCACTGTGTTGTAGATCTTGGTAAGCTCACACCTAGCACATGGTGACCTGCACATAGTAGGCACTCGTCTTTTTCTGAGTAACTAAATCAGTGTTATGTTTGCTGCTACCCCAGGAAGAACCAAACTGTCACAGAATTGGCCGAGCAGGCCCTCCTATTTAACAAACAAATGAATTGGTAGCTATATATGGCTAAAAATAGAACTTTTAGGAGAGTTCAAAGAATTTTCAAATATTAGAAACTATTAGGAAATTATTGTTAATCTTGTTAATTGTGATGATTGTGGTTAGGCAGAAAACGTCCTTATTGTTAGAAATACATATTGAAGTATTTATAGTGAAATACCATGATGCAGATGACATTTACTTTAAAATACTTCAACAACAAAATAGATGAAACAATATGGCAAAATAATTTTTGTTAAATTTAGTTATATGCTAGTATATTCCAACAGTTGAAATGTAATTGGCAAGTTGATAAGAATGGATAATAACCTAGAAATTAATGTGATCAATATTAATCAATAACAAGTGACACAACTCTAATAGGAGACTATGACATGCTTGAGGTAGTACAGTATGGTATAATTTAAAAGTAACTTAAGGGGCACCTGGGTGGCTTAGTTGGTTGAGTGTCTGGCTCTTGATTTTGGCTTAGGTCATGATCCCAGGGTCGTGAGACCAAGTCCCAAGTCAGGCTCTGTGTTGAGCATGGAACCTGCTTAAGATTCTCTCTCTCTCTCTCTCTCTCTCTCTCTCAGATCCTCAGTGGCTCAGTTGGTTAAGCAACCAACTTCAGCTCAGGTCATCATCTCACCATCCATGAATTCGAGCCCTCATCAGGTTCTGTGCTGACAGCTCAGAGCCTAGAGTCTGCTTCAGATTCTGTGTCTCCCTCTCTCTCTGCCCCTCCCCGACTCACAGTCTCTCTCTCTGTCTCTCAAAAACGAATAAATGTTAAAATTTTTTTTAATTTGTTAAAAAGATTCTCTTTCTCTCTCCCTCTGCCTTTCCCCCACTCACACTTGCTCTCTAAATAAATAAATAAGTAAATAAAAGTAACTGAAAATGTTTCACACCAGGAGAACCAAAGACAGCATTGTAAAGTATTTGTGGGATGCAGGAAAAGAATCTTCTATTTAAAAATAAATATTTATATTTAAGAAAATAAATTTCAAATACTACATGAGCCAAAAATGCAATCCATTATTTATTTCCATTTAGGGAAAATAAATTTTTCTTTACATATTTTCTTGAATTTTTCTTGCTATACATGAAAACCAATGCATTCACTGACATAAATAAATATAAATAAATTAATCTTAATATTACAAAAGAATAAGACTTAGGATTTGGCTATGAACACCTCACTTCAGAAATATAGACTCTTATGATAATGTTGTAATATACTTTTAAAGACATTAAGTCAACTAAGACACCTTTCACCCTTTCACAGGGGTCATTCTCCAGAAGAAAAAAAAAAAAGATTGGCCTTAAAATTGTAGCCAAAAGAATTATTTATTCATTCTGTGTACCCTCTTTTCCACCAGTGAACCCAAGAAAATCAGTGCTCTTGGGTCATTCACATATTTTTCCTTTAAAAAATATTGTCAACACATTCAGATTCATCATAATGGAATAAGAAAATACGATAATGCCTTATACTCAAGAGTTATTTTACAATATGATTCAACTCTCTTTGGCAAGTTTGCTCAGAAGAGACTTCAGGTTTTTTGTTGTCAATATCCAATCTGATTTTAGGTGTTTTGTTTTCAATATCCAATCACTGTTTTTAATATTGAATTTTCTTTGTAAACAAAAACATTACACATCTAGTGAAAAAAATCACTTATTTCCTTCACGTTCACATTCATGTTCTAAGCATGAACGAACCTCTATACTTTCCTACATTTTAAGGAAAGTAATCACTCTCAATCTCGCAAGTTGTTCTATTTTCAAGAGGCTTAGGAGTGTCCCAGGACAGATTCGCTTCTTTCTCCGTTGATTTTCCTACACATCTTAGATAGTGATAACATGAAAAATGAAGAACAGTATTGCATTTATTGTGTCCACTCCTCCACAAGGTTCTAAGAAACTAGAAATATTCTGCACGCTTGTGTGTACTTTCTTCTGAACTCTTCGGCTAAGTCAGCTAGCCAATGGTTACTAGAGTCATAAGCAAAACTGTCAATGTTACACATTTGTGTCCTGAAAGTTAAAAAAGAAAATTAAAATCAAAATAAGTTTATTGACTGATGATACACATTAATCTTTTGGTTATTATGTGAAAAACGATGAAAATTAATCAATTAATGTAGCATGCAAAACAAATGCAAAATTAGTAAGTTATCCAACCTCGGCCAGTGTAGACTTCAGTGTTTAGTAGCTGTAGCAATACCAACTAAAATAGGACACCTGAGTTTTTTAGTTTCTTGAAATTAAGCAGTCAAGTTAGACTCAATGAAGATACTTTCAGAATAAAAGTCAATGAAAACTCCTGACTACTACACGTGCAATAGAGGAAAGTTTCATCAGAAGACAACCTAGAAAAAGACACCCAGAATGTTACACAGATACGTTTATATTAAGTTATTTTTGTGTCATAATTTTGTATAATATAAAAGAGATATAAGATCTATAAACATGAATTATAAAAGATACCATAAGATGAATTTTAGTATTGCCTACACATTGGAAATTCTAGAAGCCACCAAACCAAAAAGGAGAAATACCATATAAGCCAATTATTTTACGCTGCAAATAGTCACAACAAAAGCATTCCTATTTGTAAGCCTTAATGTAGCCACCTTTTGTTTTTTTTCCAAATGTTTGCGGTATGGCTAGCATCCAATCATTACAATAAGCTGGGTGCAAAACCCAAGACGAGATGATGATGAGCAGAGAATGAAGGACATGTCATGCTAATGAGAGACTCATACATTAATCAGTCACTTAATAAAGAAAACCAATTCCGACAAGATAATAGAGGGTTAAGCCTCTATTATCCTTGAACAGTCACAGATGAACCCTGCCCCAGATGTACTGATGGACATTTTGCAAGACACAGAGATGTGACTTTATAAAACCATATACCTTTTATAATTTACCAGAAGGTCTCACTTCTGAGGCATCACCAATCACGGTGAAATTACGAAAGACAACTGCATGTTTTCTGTTTTCATGTATGTAATAAGAGCTGAATAGCAGAGAAGGAAAACACTAATTGAATAATATAATTGTAATTTCAACCAAACAGCAAGGTCAGCATTTCCTTACAATCACATCCCTCTTTTGACTAAAACTTATCATACAAACCCAACATTTCTAAAAGAAGTAAGCAAATCCTTTGATAGGCAAACACAAAGGATCACCAGGTCAAAGTACATTATCCCCTTCATACTCATTAACTCTTTTCCCTGTCCCTATTAAGATCCAATTTTTAATTAAATGAGTATGAGATCAGGAGTATAACCAGGAATGTATGAACTTAGCTCTTACCTTCAACAGCTTATACTTGCAAAAACAAGGCAAGGGGAGTGTTTTTTTAAGGGCACTTGAAAAAGGCAATTTCTTCCTCAGGGGTTTGCCCGAATTTCTCTGACTCAGAAATAGGGGGATTTGGTTTACTGCAAAACTCCAATGAAATTCAAAACAGATATTCTCTCCTTCTATGTCTCAGGTACTTTTCATCCTACTGAAACCATCCATCATGGCTGATTATTTTATTAAAGTATGTGAAGAAACTGAAGCAGCCCAGAAAGCACCCAATAAACTCCACATTCCCTTCCACCCCCTCTCACTTGCCAAGCACTGGCTTTGGAAGGTAAACTAATAATGCTCTAATTCAAGAGGAGAGTTGGAACAAGGGCAAGGAAGTCCGTAAAGTGGGTGGTCTACTGTTTTTTTTTCCACTGTAGTTTTGCTCAAGCATCTGTACCAAAGTAACTCACTTAATAGGTCTTAGAATTCTGTAAGTTCCTGGTGGACTCTAAACCACATTCTTAAAAAGCTTCTGAAAAATCTGAACTTATCTTTTACTACACTTGCTATTATAGCTGTAAAAACTATTTTAAAAACCCACAGAGCCCAGGACCCAGCGGTCAGATAATTTTACTAAAAGACTGAACTGTTTAGTGACTTAAAGAACGTTTACACAATTTAGCTTATAATAGGCTTAAATCATATTGTTAAGGAGAAAGGTAAGCGTTACAGAGGGTAGAAAGTAGATAGCTCACATCAACCTCCAAATTAAAACAGGCCATTTAGTAACAGCATCAAAATATAGTTGTTTTGAGGGGCCTGGGTGGCTCAGTCGGTTAAGTGTCCGACTCTTGATTTTGGCTCAGGTCATGGTCTCCACGGTTCGTGGGATTGAGCCCTGCATCCAGATCTGTGCTGACAGCTCAGAGCCTCCTCCCTCTCCCTCTGCCCCTTCCCCACTTGCGCTCTCTCTCTCTCTCTCTCAAAAAAAAAAAAATATATATATATATATAGTGGTTTTGAATTAATAAAAAAAGTCACTAAGGCAGTTTAGAAATAATTCAAGTTTATAGAAACTCTACAGTAAGTTTTCTGAACAATGAAATCTATAAAACAGAGGAGAGTCAATTTAAATAGTCCTCTGTCTACAGGAAATGCCAGAGCCAACCAAGACATTATACTTAAAATACACAGGTTTAGTGCAGGTCAGATATTTCAAATAATACTGTCCTTTTTTTTTCTTCTATGTGTTGCTGTTTTACCATCTGAGGGCTTTCCATATGGCAAGCAATATTCTACCTTCTTCTTTACGGCGGGCAACTCAATCGATCCTTACTACAATCCCCTGAGGTAGGTACTATGCTTCTCCCACTTCACAAATAAAAAACGGAGGCATTAGAGAGATGAAGTTGCCCGTTGTCACATGGCATATAAAGTGCAGAGCCAGGTGGATTCAAATCAAGTCTGCCCTCTTAACCACTGGGCTGTTTTTAGCTGTTTTGGCCTGTTTTAATAAATACGATTCAGAAAAAGGCTAACCATGGACAATGTAACAATATGTTAGAGTCTGACTCTTCCTGGAACAGACTTCTGGGTAACACACAGATCCTATCGTAAATTGTACTGGGGAGGGACACAAGGTGATTTGATTAATAGATGGCAAAGTGAGAATTTGGCTTTCAAATCACTTGCCGTGTTGAAATGTTAATGTCCTTGAATTTACTGAAAATTAAAAAAAAAAAACAAAGTCTGTTGACCCAAGGTAATCATTACAGAGAAAAGGAATAAAGAGAGGTCAAAGGATACAATTAAGCAAAGAACGTTACCTTCTGATATAGTGTCAAGTTTTACTGGAAAGAAGCTAAGAACAATTTTTTTTAAATCATCAGAATTTCTGCTCACCCCGATTTTCCATAGTGCCAGACAATTTTGCCTAGAATTAGGGTACCAATTACAGTACCAGCAACAAGTCCTTGAGAAGGAAAAAATTTGGTAACACAGTTAATAGAAACATGAACAATTACATGTACAGTGCAGTTAGTTTCATAATGACAATACATTGGATATGAGGCAAGTTCAAGAAAAATCGGAGACCTGAATTAAGTTGTGTATGGCTTTCTATGCCACCAGTTTGACAGTAAAAATTGCATGATATTTATCCTGATTTCTGTCAAAGAAAAATGAAATAAAATATTTAAAGTATCACCATGCTCAAATAAAATTTGTTTCACAGGTTGGAGAGGATAACGAAGTATTTCAACCCGACCCTGTTCGGGTTTTTATTTTAAATGCTCTTCACTGATCTTTCAAATATGATGGCTGCCTTATGTAAATTTAGCACTAGGAAGTATCTTGAAGTTCACTCTCATTTTGCAGATGAGTAATTTGAGTCTCAGAAAGGTGAAACTCACATATGTAGTTAATGGGAAGGCTACTTACTTAGTTCATAGTAAAGATAAGAGATGTAGGGCATTTTTCCATCACAGGAAAGGTAAAATCACCTGTGCATGGAGGGTAAAGCATATTTACTTTGCTTACAGAATATGCCCTTCAGTGGTTAGTCTTTTGTAGATAAAATTTCAGTTAGAAAAGCTAATATTTACTTTTAAGATTAAATGCACTTTTGAGTTGAATGATAGAAAAACAATTGGTCAAATAAGTCGGTCAACGATAATTTTTATGGCTTGATTTTTACACATAATCTTTCTTCTCAAAACTGACCCAACTGCCCTTTGTCTATATCATTCTTGGTCTCCCTTTTCCTCCCTACTTCACCCTCCAGTGTCCTTGAAATCTATTATTTTGATCTGCATTGCAAAGGAAACTACAGATAACAAAAGGAAAGCAACTGAGGTTAGTATGGCCAAATCACAAATCGGTTCCAAATCAGCAAACTACAGACGTTGCAAAATCACACTGTCATATGGATACATGATTCAACAAAACAGCTATTTCTACCACAGGTAAGTTTTCACAGTATTTTACCCAATCAATTTCTTTAACTGATCCCCTACCACCATATCATTAGCTTGGAAAGACTGTATTCATAAAATACATCATGGCTCCTCAAAACTTTGGGGTTTCTTTTCCCTCCACCACTCCTCCCCATTAACCTCCACCATTTTCAATTGTTGTGAAACCATCCCATTTTCAATTTGAATGATAAATGAGGATAGAAGATTTTAAAGTGATCCAGAGTATCTGGATGGCAGAACTAAAATCTTATTCTTAGAATTCTGATCAACACATGTAATTCTAGAAGAACGTGTGTGGAGACCGATGTTTTCACAAGGAACTAGAACAAAATACAGAAATAGGAGAAACAGGGTTCTACATAAATGATTCTTTAGTAAATTAATAAGAGTATTACCTCCCAAATTATAAACAAAGAAAACGTTAAGGTATAAAGGCAATAGTTATGATCTCACAATTCACTTGGTATCTACAGAAAACCAACCCAAAGGTGAATCCATGTTAAGATTTACGACTTGGAATAAAAGAGGCAATGAGATTATGATTATGATACCAATGTTCCTAATCATTAATTGAAGAGGTTTTAGGTAGGAAAATTATATAATTTTACAAAATGGGTTTCTGCCAAGTAAAAGGGGTGTTTTAGCAACGTTCCTCATTGTATGGAATGATACTTATGTTTAAGACACTGCAAAGCAGTTTGCCACCTCGTATTTCATTACTGCAATAACTAGTGCAGTACTTGGCAAAGAGTAGGAAGTGTTTAGTAAATATTTATTAAATTACACTGAATGACTGATCTTTTTACATATGAGAAAACTGAGACCCAAAGTTTACATATGAGAAAACTTACCCCAAAAACGATAAGGAGAACAGTTCATTCCCAGAGAAAAATGTATTTCTAACTCCAGGCTCAGGTCATGATTTTAACTGTTCATAGTATTCTCAATAAAAATACCCGAGATTATTCAAGCACAATTTACATTAGATGGAATACCACCTCCACTCCTGAAGAAGCCAAGTCAGATTCCACACACAAGACCTGGTGTTAATTTAGTGATGCTTTTTCTGAGGAAATGTGAATTTGCCTCCTCGCTTCAAAAGATCTCACTTAAATTGTCAATAGAGTGGAAATGTAGTCCAGATGCTATGAAAACCTTAAAAAGTTGTGAATGGGTTGTTCTTCCTTCTAATCCTATTTAACAAAACAGAGTAAAGGAACTGAGGTCTGTGGACAAGTGAAGTCACAACGGAAAGAGATTTTTTATAGAAGGAAAAAGAAGGTGCTTGATTAAACCTTAACTTTTCAGATGTAGAAATCAGACTTCAACACTGCTTCCTCAGCAACATCCACAGGACCCTGTTAGGGCTTTGTTACTGTCAATGGCTTTTCTGTGCCTCTGTATTTTTTAAGTGGGAGAAATTCACACACTTCTCTTTCCAGCTGAAGCAGATCAATGAAAAATTACATGATTATGTTATGTGACTTCTCAACTTTGAATAACTTGCAGATAATTGAAATAATTTTATAATGGGATTTAAGTTCATCATACATAGAGACAGGTACATACCAAACCCCCTTGTATCACAGCATCTGATGCATTTCAAATTACTATTGATGATTCAAGAGTCTTGGAAGTCCACTTCCACCTGAGCTAGTCGGTAACATATGCTGTATGCAGGTGGATGTATAAAGCATAAATGAATAGGCATGTGATATTAAAGGATACAGGAAAAGCATTTTAGATATTTCACTGAGTATTCTCTTTTTCTTAAATATTCCTTCAACAGACCTGTTAATCCCCATGAGAGATTCACGAATCTCACAATATAGGATTTCAGCAACGATGGGGGGGGGAGGAGTAAAGAATCAAGACTACGTTAAGTGTCAACTTTGAGTTGTGCAGAATTTTGTATAGGACAAGGATCTTTCCATCCTTTTGAGTACGTAGTGCTGGAGAAACAGGTCATCTGCCTCTATTTAGGCACGTAAGAGCTGTGTGACCCTGGCAAGTTACAAATCTTGCAAAAACAGTTCTTCCAGCTGAAAAATGGGACATAGAGACATTGTAAGATGTTTTGAGACGTAAATAAAATAATTCATATAAGAATCTCACAACAGCACTTGCCACACAGCAAACACGTAAATATGACTTTAATAAAGGACAATTCTTATTCTTTGGTGTGGCCAGAGGAAATTGCTGAAACGGTCAGAACACCATCTTAAGAAAACAACAGTGATTGCATTCTAGCTTCATTAAGCTAATATTTATTCAATGTTGAACACTGTGCTGGGAGTTTTCATATCTATTATCTTATTAAGCTTCAAAGACTTTAAGTAGGGATGATAAAAAGAGAAAACTGGGACTCAAATTAAGTTCAGTCACTTGGGTTGAATGATTACTAAATTACACAAAACCAAACAGGATTCAGACCAAGGTCTGACTCCAAAGCAGAAAAGCCTGTCTTCTATACAATGTTGGCAAAAGAAACAAAAGCAGATACAAGGGCAAAAACGAAGTACAATTATGAAAAGCATGTGTTCTCAGTGGGGTGTAGTATCATCCGAAGAGGGTGAAAAAAAATCTTACTTTCTTATATATAAAGTAAAGCTATAAATACAGTATATAAATAGATTTGCATTATATTTGTGGCAGTAAAATGTCATTGGGAGATGATTGGGGGAAAAATGTCTAAAATGTTCCTTGAGGGAGAGAGGGCAATAATGAAAAAAAAAAAAAAGATTTCTGAGGAACACTAATACAAAGTCAACAGAAGAACAGTTTTAAATTTCACAATAAGGTCTTCAGTTACGTGGCAAATAGGGAAGTTCTGAGAATTAGTCAGTCTCTCTTCCTTAGTGGAATTAAATAGGAAAAAATTCAAATACTTCCAAAGTTCTAGTATCATCTGTATCACTCACTAACATTGCAGTGTAATCAATAAAAGCAATTTACTTGTGGGGCACCTGGGTGGCTCAGTTGGTTGAGCTTCCAACTTTGACTCAGGTCATGATCTCATGGTTTGTGAGTTTGAGCCCCGCATCGGGCTCTGTGCTGATAGCTCAGAGCCTGGAGCCTGCTTCGGATTCTGTGTCTCCCTCTGTCTCTGCCTCTCCCTTGCTCTCACTCTCTCTCTCGAAAAGGAAACATTAAAAAAATTAAAAATTTAAAAAAATTTTTAAAAAGCAATTTACTTGTAAGTAGAGTTTATCTTTAAAGCACCACTTAAAACTGGCAGGAATAAAAGGCATAGCAGAAGGAATTGAGTCAATGATATTGTAATAGCATTGTATGGGGACACATGGTGGCTACTCGTGCAGTGAGCAAGCATAATGTATATACTTGTGAGCATATACATGCTGTGTTGTACACCTGGAACAATGGAATGTGTGTGTCAACTACTCTCAAATAAAAACAATTAACAAATATAAATAAAAAATTGAATGAGAAAAGTGAACCAATTCACAGACTACGTTGAAGAAATAAAGATAATGTTTAGGTTTATATTTTACAAGGATGGGATCCCAGAGAAAACTACTGCTGCAAGTCTTATTTAAGAGGAGAAGAGCTCCTCTTTATTTTTGAGCACAAGTTGGAATTACAACTACCGCTGAGAAAAAGTTTCTGGAAAATCACACAGTCCATAGTTCAAGAATTTCAGAGAAAATAAGCACCTCAGACCTTCATCCGATGCTACTGAGCAGCTGAGGAAAAGCCCATCCATTAGACTCATCATTCTTCACATTAAACCATGAAATCATGAGATTTTCATTTAGAATACATTTATTTCTATTTAAAATATCAAACAGACAAAGTGAATTCCAACTGTCCAAATCTCTCAAGATAAATGCTTTACCTAAGGAGTGGTTCATTCAAAATATAAAAGAACTATAAATAATAATAAAAAATACTTGCTTTCAGCTTTAGCCCCTTGTCTCACTCATGTATATATAGACTTTGGCTTATAAGGACATAGTTTTAAAATATTCACTTTCTTTATAAGAGTATATTTTCTATTGGGTATTACTTATAATATGCCAACTTAGCTGTATTGTTTTTGAACAAACATTTCGTTTACCATCTTCTTTAGGAGTTATTAATATTCTTGTTAAAAGGTATAGCATCAAATAGTACATTTAGGAACAACAAAAAAGGACTGGAACAAAGGCTAGAAGAAATTGCAACACAGGTAGGTCCTTAGGTCTGCAGCAACAGAATGTTTTTTAAAGCTATCTTTGCTTTAAATCACTGATAAGGAAGGGAAAAGGAGGAGCATAACCAAAGGTAGCAGTCTGGTTTCTCTGGAATACGACAGAAGTCTAGAAACAGTCAAGGAGTAGTTTATGATTACTTGTAAAATACTAGAGGCTTAAAAACTGTATTGGTACCTGCCTCTTCCTTGTTGTTCTTTGGCCCCTAGACTCACTATGCATTGAGACAATAGGCATTCAATAATACCTGATTGACTGGCCACATGATTTGAAGTTGCCCTAAAACTACCTTGGAACAAGAACATGGTTGGGAATACTTAGAAACATACCGAGTACCTAATGGTGTCCACCAAACATGTCGATAAAATGCTTTTACCTGTTTTCTCTTTGATACCCTTAAACACTGCATTTTAATAGTATTCCTAAGACACTTAAAAGACAAGATTTTCTTCCAGGAATATGGATTGTACATCCCACAGTGATGACAATTTCTTTTAACCGCTGCAGAACCGAACTTACCAATTGCAATGATGTTAGCATCTGAAGAAGAAGAAGAAGAAAAAAACAGAATTACACAAAAAAATTAAAGTCACTGATTTCCTAGCAATTTTATATATCAACAAAATGCACTTCAAAGTCAAAAGTAACTCAGATTTTCATAACTAAAAGAAATAATTATAAATAAAAATATGAAAGTTATATATTAACAAGCAACATATAAATATGAAACATGACTAAGAATACTGCAACAAACACCATATAATTTGGTTATAGGACTTGACGAGTTTGAAAGCTTAAAGAGTAGACTGTGATGCAATACTATAACCAAAAAACTATCAGAAACTGGTCTCTTTCAGCAGGCCCTGTCAAAACCCAAATTACCAAAGCACCTTAGTTTTTACACCTTTCAGTGACTGTGAATGAGGCAAATGAAGGCAATGAAGTAAACTTTACTTACAAATAAATATATTTATAATAATATGCTGCTCTCTTACGTTGTGAACAAATTTACTCACAGGACCACTGAGAACAGGCAATATTATACAGCAGAAAAAGCACAGGACTGGGAGCTGGCAAACAGGTGTATACCCCCCAATTTTCTCCCTATTAAATAGGCATGATCTGAATCCTACAAATTAATCTCTGAGCCTCGAATGCACCATCTATGAAATGAAGCTAAAAAGACTTATTTGGAAGCTTGTTCCAAGGACTAGTGTCTTGAAATGGAAAGTGCATGGGACATGCTGTTATAGTATGTACCCAGTAAGTGACAGTGACTACTTTCTTTTTCAATATTTGCAAAAAATGGTATAAGATATTTAAAGAATAAACTAATTACATGAAACAGAGAAATCTGACCCCAAATAGTGGTTGTATTTTTATCACAATATTTGACTTAGGTTTAGTCTATTTTTTCAGGTTTAGTTTAAGTTTGGTAATTTATCTTGTATTTTTTTTTGGCAGAAAGAATTATCTCAACAAAGTTAGCTTATAACAAATTTATGTGAAGTGAAGCTTATGTGGCTCAGTTGGTTAAGCGTCTGACTCTTGATTTTGGCTCAGGTCATTATCTCATGATTCATGGGATTGAGCCCTGCTTCGGGCTCCGTGCTGTGCAGAGCCTGCTTGGGATTCTCTCTCCCTCTCTCTATCCCTGCCCTGCTCATGCTCTCTCTTTCTCTCAAAATGAATAAATAAACTTAAAAAAAATTTAAGGGGCATCTGGGTGGCTCAGTCGGTTGTGTCCGACTTCGGCTCAGGTGATGATCTCTCAGTTTGAGGGTTTGAGCCCTGTGTCAGGCTCTGTGTTGACAGCTCAGAGCCTGGAGCCTGCTTCAGATTCTGTCTCCCTCTCTCTGCTCTTCCCCTGCTCATGCTCTGTTTTTTTCTCAAAAATAAATAAACATTAAAAAAACTTTTTAAATAAAAAATAAAGTGAAACTTATTTCTCTTTTCCTTGCTCTATGAAAAATTGGATATATTCAACCTAAACCATTTAGGCCCAGAGAGGTCATAAAGTTGAAGAAGTCAAGTAACCTCCTACAAGTGTTAAAAGTAATGAACTAAATATAAAGGTGTCAACATAAGCTATAAAACTGATATTGAGTATGAAGAGTCAGATTAGATAATGAAATATATGTCATACTGCTTATGTAAACTATAAAAACATACAAAACAATATCATGTACCATTAATGGAAATACACATGCAACATAAGAATTAAAACATAGATAGGATGCTTACACACCAACCTCAGGGCAGTAATTGCCATGAGGGAGAGAAACAGGAGTGGTGACATAGAACAGTGTCTGTAATGTTTAAATTCTTAAAAATACCCAGCTAATGGTAAAAAAGGCTTCAAGACAACAACTGTGAAATGTATGAAATCGTTACAAAAATATGGTCACAATGTGTAAAACTATCTTTAAAAAAACACAACTATTTGATGCCATTGAGGAATGACCAAAAGCAGGCAGGAATGGTTTAAGATTCTGTGTACTTGCATGCATTTGGCTTTTTACCTAATGGAATCCAGAAATATACAAAGGAAATTTCAACAATGGTATCTGTAATGTTTTAAACTCCTAAAAATTATCTGGGTGATGGCAAAATAGACTTCATCATAATGATTATAAAATCTGGACAAAATATGGAAAAACAGTAATAACAGTGATTTGAAGGCACTGCAGGCACACGAAGACAGGCAGAAATTGTTCAAAGCCAAAAGAGAGAGAACTGCCTGGAACGAGGTTTGTGTATTTGCAGTGAGGGAAATCCCTGGGCCATGTGGTATATAGGGCGCAGTAGGCCAGGGGCCTACTGGCTGGATAAATCAGTGGATGGAGTTCAGGATAGATAGAACATCTGGAAAGTGAGGGGGCAAATCTGAGGGGTTTCTAAGGGTTTATTTCTTGACATTTGTGGTAGTTACACAAATATTTGCTTTAGAAAAGTTATTGAGCCATACATGGATATTTTATGCAGTTTGTGTGTGTGTGTGTGTGTGTGTGTGTGTGTGTGCACGTTGACTTCAATCATAAAGTTAAAACAATTTAAAAAAAATCTCCTGGCTTACAGTCCTATTCAGATTTTCGAAGGAACTGGAAAAAAAAAATAGGTATCTCTCATAGGGAACAAGAAAGTCCATAAAAATTTTGATTACACATTAGACAAGTTATGAGATGAAAGGACATCCTGGTAGCCTGAGGCAGCAGTAACTAGTAAGAAGGATTTCATTGGTTCACTCAACAGATATTTCTGAAGTCTACAGCATATTTTATTCTACTTTTATAAAAAATGGCTTTAAATTGTGTTAATATAAACTATTTCCAAGAATTCTGTGTTTTCACTTACTGATGCTTTATCAACTTAGCAACTCTAGGGAACCTGGAGACACCCTTTAGCATGCTTCAGAAATGGATCTCTATCAATAAGCCAGACCCAGAAATCTACATTAAGGATGGTACATTTTGGTTCTCAAAAGGGTCTTGAAGAAGTCAATGACTCCCTAAAGCTAATATAGAAAACAGAATTTCTTCACCAACCTTCATTTAGCATTGTTTTTATGGAGCCCCAATCTTTTTCTATGTTATTGTAAAATGTTTCTTTTTCAACAATTTGCCCTAGCATACTCCATACCTGCCTCTGAAGAAAGTCAAAAGTGTTAGCATGAAAAACTCTTTCTACCATAGCACAGAAGATCCACGCTCAGGAAAACCTGAACGGTGTCAACTAACCTGAAGAAGCAGTTCCTCTTTCTTTTTGTGGGCTTGTTGCGTGAAAGTGCGTGGTTGTCCTGGGAGCAACAGCTGTACTCTGTGTTGCTGAAATATGAGCAGAGGTCAATCTTTTTGTTGCATGGAAACCCTTAGTCACTGGGGTATGTACAGCAGTCAACTTTTGTATTGCTGGAACATTCTGTGAAGTTTTTGCTGTAGTGGATCTACGGGTTGCTGGTATGGCCTGTGTAGCAGATGCATTTGCCATGATGGGGTTCTGGGCTGTTGGTGGGGTCTCTGTAGATAGAGCATTTGATATGGGGAATATTTTGGCTGTGGCTGAGTCATTTGCTGTGGTGAGTTTCTGAGGAGTTGGTTGGGACTTTGTAGTTGAAGAGTTTATTTTGGTGGGGTTCTGAGGAGTTGGTAGGACTTCTGTACCTGGAACCTTTACAGTGGTAGGTTTCTGAGGAGTTTGTAGGGCTTTAGAAGCCGAAGAACTTATTGTGTTGGGTTTCTGAGGAGTTGATGGGGACTTTGTAGCTGAAACATTGACAGTGTTGGGTTTTTGAGAAGTTGATAGGGCATCTGTAGCTGAAGAATTTATTGTGTCAGGTTTCTGAGGAGTTGATGGGGACTTTGTAGCTGAAACATTGACTGTGTTGGGTTTTTGAGAAGTTGATAGGGCATCTGTAGCTGAAGAATTTATTGTGTCAGGTTTCTGAGGAGTTGATGGGGACTTTGTAGCTGAAACATTGACTGTGTTGGGTTTTTGAGAAGTTGATAGGGCATCTGTAGCTGAAGAATTTATTGTGTCAGGTTTCTGAGGAGTTGATGGGGACTTTGTAGCTGAAGTATTGATTGTGTTGGGTTTCTGAGGAGTTGGTAGGGCTTCCGTAGCTAAAGAACTTATTGTGTTGGGTTTCTGAGGAGTTGATGGGGCTTTTGTAGCTGAAATATTTATTGTGTTGGGTTTCTGAGGAGTTAGTAGGGCTTCCGTAGCTGAAGAATTTATTGTGTCAGGTTTCTGAGGAGTTGAGGGGGACCTTGTAGCTGAAACATTTGTTGTGTTGGATTTCTGAAGAGTTGAAAGGACTTCTGTAGGTGAAACATTTACTGTGTTGGATTTCTGAGGAGTTGAAGGGGCCTCTGTAGCTGGAGCATTTATGGTGGTGGGTTTCTGAGGAGTTGATGTGGCTTCAGTACCTGGAACTTTCACTGTGGTGGCTTTATGAGGAGCTGATGGGGCTTTCATACCTGGAACATTTGCCATTGTGGGTTTCTGAACTGCTGGTATGTCCTTAAAAATCTGAGAATCTTCTGCGGAAGAAAATTGTTAAAACAAATTAGCTAAATAATGCTGTGAAGTTAAGATTGAGGAACCAACTTCTTGCTCTGTGACTTCTCCCTTTCTCCCTCACAAACACCTAAATTTGATTTTTAGGAAACCAAGTCTTATTGTGAATTTCCCAAGGACCTGAAATGCCACATTATTTTTGTTCTGATATAAATTATACCAATTTATATGTGCACCAAAGTTGTAGTGAGGTTTGTAAACTGTTTTCTGTGTAAAGAAAGGAAGTTAAAGTCAAAGTTGGTAATAATCTCTGTCTGTGACACACCCCAAATTAAGATGTTTTCTCTCACGAAATGTCTTCCTTTGCTTATGACAAGACCAAAGAACAACACCGGACAGACAGAGATAATCGCAAAACAGTTCCTTTTTCCAATGTTTTCTGGCATATTAGTGACCTTCGGAACTTATTTTGTTTTACTTCTTTTTTAAAGTAATAAAGTCAATCCGAATAAAATAACTCTTTTTCCTCTTGTGCTGGCTACCAATTTTACATATATTAAATTTAGTTCCTCCCTAGATTGGAGGTCAGATAACCAATATCTGAAGTGCAACTTCCATTAAGATCCTATTATGAGAATCGCAAATCTAAAAACTTGGTACAGGGGCGCCTGGGTGGCTCAGTCAGTTAAACGTCCGACTTCGGCTCAGGTCATGATCTCACTGTCCGTGGGTTTGAGCCCCACATCGGGCTGTGTGCTGACAGCTCAGAGCCTGGAGCCTGCTTCGAATTCTGTGTCTTCCTCTCTCTCTGCTCCTTCTCTGCTCATGCTCGGTCTTTCTCTCTCTCAAAAATAAGTAAACATTAAAAAATAATTAAAAAAATAAATAAAAGCTTTGCCCATTTCTCTCTGTCCTGGTAGTGGCCTTTTATGTGAGTTGCCACAGATCCCCAGCTCTGGTGTACCTCAGAATGGCTTGCCTTCACTCTCCACCCCCACGAATTCTAGTTCATGCAGTTCTGCTTGTTCTTACGACTTGTATCTCATGCCTTTAAAATTATGACTTTAAAAGGGGTTCCTGGGTGCCTCAATCAGTTAAGTGGTCAACTCCTGAATTTCATCTCAGGTCGTGATCTCACAGTTCATGAGTTTGAGCCCTGCATCGGGCTCTGCATTTACAGCGTGGAACCTGCTTGGGATTCTCTCTCCTCCTCTCTCTCTCTCTGCCCCTCCCCTGCTCTCTTACTCTCTCCCTCAAAAAAAATAAAATAAAAAATAAATTTTAAAAATATGACTTAAGAAATCGATCCAGATTTTGCAGTATTGTAATGGAAACATTAGCCTACCATGGCCTACTTGGGCACTACCCTAGAGCTGTAAGCTCTAAATAACTGATGATTTACTAAAACAGGGGAAAATAAACATGAAGTGTATCAAATAGCCAGATTAAGAAAAAAAACACACCTCAAACCTCATCCATAATTAAATTAATTCAAACAATAAAATGAAATGTTCACCGCTTATATGGTCACATCTCCACATCACAATAACCATTATCATTAACTGTGTGGAGAATCAGCACAATGATGCCATTTGGTGGGAGAGTAAATCACTACAGTTTCTTTGGAAACAGCGTTGGTAACATCTATCAAAAGTTTAAATACATATACTGTTGCTCCAGTAATTACACTGCAAGGAATTTACTGTACAAAATGTACTTGCACACACATGCAATTCCAGATGTACAGTATTCGTTGCTGCATCTTCGGTCATAATAATTAAAAAAGCAAACTAGAATCAAAAACTAAATTCCCCTCAATAGGTTAAATGATATATCCATACTAACAGCTATGATTGAAAAAAAAATATGTGTATGCATGTTTATTTTCTAGAATCAAACACAAAAATTTGTGAACAGTGGTCACTGCTGAGAGTTTACATCTCATTTTATACTAGTCTGCATGGTTTTAATATTACTGCATTGTTTATGTTCACCATTTATAACAAAAACCTACTTTTCATGAACACTGATATTTAAAAATTCATGCCAATGCAATTCCAAGTATAATTATAAAAGTAGCATTTGCTTGAGTTATACTGGCATTCAAACATGACATTGCCAAAACAAATACCACCTACTGGGGCCATTATCTAGATCCCTCAGTTAAATCTAAGTTTCCCTCCTAACTGAATAAAATAAACCACCTTACAGACTCTTTGTATTAATAACTCATTGAAAGTAATATGGTAAGAAATAACAAAGTTAAGCTAATTCACTAAAAGCATGAGACATTATGGTATGTGTGTGCACATGCGTGTGTTTTTGTATATGTTGTGTGTGTATGTATGTGTTAATTTATACATTACCACGTGTTCTCCATATCAGTAGTTCTTCCTTTCTTGGAAGTCATAAACCCTTCTGAGAATCTGATGAAAAACTGTGCCCCCCCAGAAAAATGTACAACATTTTACATTCATTTCTCAGGGAGTTCATGGAATCTCTGTAGCCCACATATAGTCCTAAAGGTAAAAATAAAACAAAAACATATCTATGTAAGCTGATTACCTTTGCATTCAGGGGGCAGGCCACTCCATTCTCCTTGGTCATCTTTAACAGTACAGTAAATAGAGTTCTCTCCGATCAGGGTAAAGCCTTTATTACATTGATAGGTTACAGAATGTTGATACATATAGGTTTTCTGTGGATTTTGAATGATTCCATTCCTAATTTCTTGTGGTTCTGGACAAAAAATTTCTTTAAAAAAATTCCAACATATTTTAAATTAATAAAACTGCCAAGGTGTTTTTACATAAGACTAAAATACATTAAATTACCTTATTTAAAAAAATTAAAACTCCACCATTTTTTTATATTCAGCATTATCAACAAGGGATGCTTATGAATACCTATTAAATAATGAATAATATATTTGGAGCTTTGGATGCAACTACTGTAAAACTTGAATGCTAACTTTGAGACCAATTTATAGAAATAAGATTTAGAACCAGGGTGCCTGGTTGGCTGAGTCATTTAAGTGACTGACTCCTGATCTTGGCTCAGGTCATAATCTTGTGGTCTGTGGGATCTAGCCCTGCGTTAGGCTCTGCTCTGACAGCATGAAGCCTGCTCGGGATTCTCTCTCTGTCTCTCTCTCTCTCTCTCCCTCTGCCCCTGCCCCAATCCCTGCTCTCTCTCTCTCTCTCTCTCTCTCTCTCAAAATAAATGTAAAAAAGAAATAAGATTTAGAACATATATGTAAAGGAAAAATTACAATAAAGTCTGCACATATTACATATCAAATTGTGCTAGAAAAAGTAAATACTGCCAGAGTTCAGTGGTGAAAGCAGGAGAGAGATTTTAAGGAGAAAATGGAACTTGAATTTAATACTGAGATGTGCCCTTCTGCAAAGACAGCAGAGAAGAAGCCATTGCTCTTTATTCCAGGGAGAAATGATGCTAAATGAAAGGAGCTTAGAAGTCAAGTGGCAGGGTTCCTGGGTGGCTCATTCGGTTAAGCATTCGACTTCAGCTCAGGTTCATGGTCTGTGAGTTCAAGCCCCGTGTCAGGCTCTGTGCTGACAGCTCAGAGCCTGGAGCCTGCTTTTGATTCTGTGTCTTCCTCTCTCTTTGCCCCTCCCCCACTCATACTCTATCTCTGAAAAACGAATAAACCTTAAAAAAATTTTATATAAAAAAATTTTAAAAATGAAGCCAAGTGGCTTACTTGGGAAATGGGAATAGATCATTTTGACAGAGCAAAATACCTTAATTGTCAGGATTACATTTTAACTTTTAGGAGAAATTTTTCAAAACATGTATTGACTCACAGCCTTTTACTTCAAGTAAATTTATTGAGTAGCGGGATATGTCAAACAAATACAAGCAGAGTCTCCCTAGAAGTTGCCCTGATTAAAAAAACAATAGAATGGTTTCACATTCTCTAGAGCCATGACATTGGTTTTTGTTTTTTTGGTTTTGTTTGTTTGTTTGTTTGCCTCGAAGCAGGAAAGCAATGTGATCATCTGTATACATCAAATTATGTTACATCGAGCGGCCTTAAGTAACCAGAAAATACTAGAAAATTTATAAATTACTTTTAGGCTGTTGATCAAAGCAAGGAGCAAGGACAAGTTAATCTGCCTGACACTGGGCTCAGGTGTGTGATAACTACACATATCACCATCAGTACAGTTCAAATATTTTCCGAGCACCCGATGCATACCAGGCATTGTTCTAGAAACAGAATTGCAAAACTAAGTAAGATATGAAGTCCTAGGTCTTAAAACAGAGTGACAGAAAAAGATTTTAATTTAATTTTTAATTAAACACAAAAGATTTTAATTTTAACACAAGATAGTGAGACTTATTGCAGAAGTGTGTTCCATGGTGTGGAAAGCTGGAAGGTCAGGGGAAACTTCTAGAAGGACTGTTAGAGCAAACTCTTAATAAGAAAGAAAAAAAGAAAGAAAGAAAGAAAGAAGGAAGGAAGGAAAGAAAGAAAGAAAGAAAGAACGAACGAACGAAAAGCCCAGCAAATGAAGGGGCCGAAGGACATTCCAGGCAGAGGCCGTCACAGAAGGAAAGCTGTAGGGCAGTGAATGTGGGTAAAGCAGGAAGTATGAGGGCAAGACACAAGCATGAAGTAGGTAGCCCATGACTAGCCTTGTATGCTTTACTAAGGAGTCTAGACTTTGTAAGTGATGAGGAGACATGGATCAGCTTTAAGAAGAAAGAGATGAGACACGCTCGTGTTTCAGAGGCATCACTCTCGGTAGAGTTTGGATGAAATATTACAAGAATAGAAGACGGGGCCATTGCAATCAGTGTCACCTTTTTGAGCTCAGGCAAGTGGGACTTCTGCCCTAGCTCGCACACTTTATTTTTTTTTTAAGTTTTATTTATTTTGCGATAGATGGGGCAGGGAGGGGCAGAGAGAGCAGGAGAGAGAGAGAATCCCAGGCAGGCCCTGCACCGTGAGCACAGATGCAGGGCTCAAACTCACGAACTGTGAGATCATGACCTGAGCTGAAGTCGGATGCTGAACACGTGAGCCACCCAGACGCCCCTAACTCCCACACTTGCAAACACCATGCTGTGGCCCTCCTCTGACTGTGCCTCTCCCTACCAGCTGGGATATCTGCAAGGCCAAGAAAATACGCTCACTGGAATAAAGAGCAATGGCCTCTTCTCTCCACTCCCATTGTAAACCATGCTCTAGCAACTGGCCCAGAATTCCCTGTGCCAGCACTCCCTGCAGGGCCTGAAAGGGTCCCTTCTACTGGTCTGTCTTCTTTTCCTTCTTCTTTTTTTTTTTAATATGGAACACTTCACAAATTTGTGTGTCCTTCTTGAGCAAGGGAACTGCTAACGTTCTCTGTATTGTCCCAATTTTAGCATATGTGCTGTGGGAGCAGTCACATGGTCCCGATCACGGAGGATGGTCTATAGCGTTGATGTGTACATTTGTAGCCCAAAATTCAGGGGAGTGGGGAAAAAGGTCACAGGGTGCGTAACTTGGGCGTGTGGGCTGAGTTGTCCACTGACATGCATCAGAGACTTCTCATAATGACAGAAGGGGATACCTATTTGAGAAAGGTTGGGTCTTGGGTCACGAACCTCCATTTAGATTGGCTCTGGGCCCTTGAAAATGTTAGGAGTGGCCCTTACTGAAAGAGTCCAGATGAAGGATGATCAACTATATATAAGTCATACAGATAGAGTGTAAAACACAGGTTTGGAAGTCTATTAAGGAGATGAAGCAAAATGATTTAGTGAGTAGAAGTGGGAGGTGAAGATCATGGGATGGATCTGGGATGGCAGATATTATATAGCAGGGATTGATTCCAGGCCCGCAGGGGATAGCAGTTCACTAAAGGTACTTCTGAAAAAGAAAACATTGGGAGAAAGATAGGAAAACAGATCCTTCTGACACTGAGGCTTCATTCAGAAAGGACCAAGCACTACCCATGTTTGATGTATAACCAAGGACAAATCTTGAATATAACCCTTTTCTTTCCTTCCTCAATCTACACACAGACATTAAAGCACTCTTGTGTGTCTAGAGGCCACAGCTATGTACTTGAGGTGAGAGAGCTCACTGTTTAAGAATGTATACTTCCCACTTCAGCCTTTGGCATTATCAACACAGAAAAATTAAGTCATGTGGAAAATCAATACCGGAGCCTAAAAGAACTGGGTTTTATAGGGATAGTTGAAGACACAGGTTGGTTAGGAAAAAGGGCTCCTTTTTGCAGGACACAGGTGTCAGTGGTTGCTGAGTTGAGAAATGTATAAAAGAATCAAAGAGGAAAGTAGGAACCTCAGTCAAAGAGGAAAATGGAGTTCAAGTTACCAGACAGGGAACGGGACTGTGGCCCAGCCACGGCTAAGCGTGAAGAGAAAGTGTGTTTGCAGTATAGACGTTCTGTTGTGCTGGATTATGTGCTTGGTGTCCACATGTCTGTGAAGTCCCTGACGGCAGCTGCTTGGGAAGCTAGTGGCCTCAGACTGGGAGACTGCTTGACCAGACTCCTGGACAAGTTGTCTATAGCAGGAAAAAAGTACAGTCTAGTTCCTCTTTGCTGTCCAATCTTACTTTAGTATCATTTACAACATCCCTTGCTGGATGGTGGGAATGGGAAAGATGGTGGGGGGTAGTAATGTTAAAAACGTCAAAGTGATAACAATGAGAAAAAGTCGTAGCCGACACAGGAGGGTGGAGTGAGCGCAAGGTGTTGTGCCAGGTAAGGGTGTGGGTGTGGGTGTGGCCAGCTTACTCCTGTAAGCTCTTGGTTGGCAAGGCTTCATTTTATTTGACTTCATATCAACTGACCCCACATATTCCCCACCACAGCGTGCCAGTCAATACATGCTTGACAAATTACACTAGTCTACTCCAGTTTTCTGCTCCTAATAACACCAACAACTTGAACTTAGCAATGATGTTAGCGAAGATGGGAGAAATAAAGCCTACATCTTAAAAATTTCTTTAAAAATATTTATTTACTTTTGAAAGAGAGGAAGACAGAGAGGGAGACAGAGACAGAGAAAGGCAGAGAGAGAGGCAGAGAGAGAGAATCCCAAGCAGGCTCTGCACTGTCAGCATGCAGCTCGATGAGGGGCTCGATCTCATGAACTGTGAGATCATGACCTGAGCCAAAGTCAAGAGTCGGACACTCAACGAACTGCACCCACCCAGGTACCCCTAAAGTCTAGATTTTTAAATGCTGCATTTTTTCTTAAGAAGGAAAAAGAAATATGTTGCATATATTTTACCCCTCCCAATTTTCAGGAGACCTATGTCTCTGGTGGACATAAATTCGACTTGATACATGTATTTATGACATTATTTCTATGCCCTATCTCCCCTTTAGAAGATAAGATTCTCAAGTGCAGAAGTCATATTTCTTCTACATTGTATAACCCTATTTCTCTAATGATGAAAAATAAATCACACTTCAAAACATTTATTGATAATTATTAGCTCAGCTCCTAATCCCAAAAGAGGCAGTGAGGCAACACTGGTTTTAGAAAAATAATGGATTTGAAGTCCAGAAGTCTGGGTTAAATGTCTTCTCTTGCCACGTACTTTGGGAAGTAGGGTCAGATCATATAGACTCTCTAATCAAAAGTATTTTAATCCATACAGTTAAAAATTGTAGGGGAAGAAAAACTCTGTATCCATTTTGCTTGATGTTTAGAAGGAAAGGTAGGATAATGAACGACTGAGCACGATACGTATCTCATTTTGTTGGCTTGTGTGTGTGTGTGTTTGTTTTGGAGTTTGCTGGGTTTTTAATCCTTTACCTCCATAACTAATAAAGTAAGAATCATTACTAATAAAGTAGCTACGACATTCCTACATTGGAAAGTGAGGGTTAACCGTGGATAATTCTTAATGGGAGAAAGTAATGTAGGGGCACCTGGGTGGCTCAGTCGGTTAAGTGTCCAACTCTTGGTGTCGGCTCAGGTCATGATCTCCCGGTTTCATGAGTTTCAGCTCCGCATCGGGCTCTGCGCTGACCACATGGAGCTGCTTGGGATTCTCTCTCCCCCTCTCTCTCTGCCCGCCCCACCCCCACCACTTGCGCTGTCTTTGTCTCTCTCAAAAATAAATAAACTTAAAAAAAAATAAGCGAGAAAGCAATTTACCATTGATTGTTCAGCCTCACCACCAGAGCGCTGAGGTTTTTCTCAGTCTTACCTTCGCATTTTGGCAACGGATCACTCCACGCGACACCCTGGTCTTCAAGGGAACAGTAACTAGAAGTTGCACCTACTAACCTATACCTAAAACAATGAAGGGAGAAAAACGTTAGGTCTCATCCACACGTGAATGACTTCCCTTAAATTCTCCAGAGTATCATCTTAAAATATTTACTTTACCAGTAGATGGAGACAATAGATGATTAAAGTTTCCTTAAAGGAAAAGAAAAAATTACTTTTAAAAAGGTGATATCCAAAGGATAAAAAGATAGAAGACATGAAAAACATTTTTTATTTGGGTGGGGTCCATGTGAGAAAACATGAAAGTGTTTTGAAACACTTTACAGTGATACAGATGCTTGGATATTTTATATTTCTGAGTTCTAAAAGATCAATACAGGATTCACAGAACAACAGAACATATTTTAAGGGTTTAAAGTACTCTCCAGATTTGATATTAATCATATTAATGATCCAAACATCTCTGTTTCATACAGGAGACAAGTGATGCTGGTATTTTTATTTTATAAAGAGCAGGGACATACACACACGGAGTAGAATATCATAATTCAATATGCAGATATTTAATGAGAAAATGAACATAATGTTCCCAGCAGTGTCTGAGACACTGATGATATTCAATGAGTGAGTTCCTTTTCCGTACATATGGGACTTAGAAAAGACCTCAGGTCAGAATGATATTTTCACACCAGGAATAAATGTCTTTGACACACAATATTTTCTAACAGGCCATTTGCATATAGAAGAAACTATGGTAAGTTTAGGTAAATTAAGGGTTGGTTTCACTTGAACCATTGAAGGATTTAATTTCTGCAAGTGCCAATATGTTTGGCATGTTTTAAGTTTTTTTCCTTTACTAATCACATTTGAAATTTTATAGTGAATCATATAAGTACTGAAATCTAGCAATTGAGGGAATCTGATGTTAAAAGAAATTGTCCTTTCTTGCCCCATTTGATTACATGTAACTGTGATGAGCTCATGATAAAAGATCTTTTCAGCAGAGGACTTGTTTTATGGAGACTGGCTTGTAAACAGTGACCACAAATTTAAAAACTTGCGTCTTCAATCCTAATTTTTTTTCACATTTACTGAATATAGAGTATAAATACATAGTATGCCAAAACTTACCCCGTGTTACATGAGAAGGAAATAGATGCACCAAATGATATGTCAGTTGTTATATCGATATGACCGTGTGTTATATTTCCAGGACTGGCACAGGATTTTTCTAGAAGAGAGCACAAATTTATTTTTTTCATTAAATTATCAGGCACATCTATGCAAATTCATTGTCACCTCTTATCCTTAGACTTTTAATATCCTGCTTTCATTTGGTAAGTTTCAAATAACAGAACATATTTAGAATATACGCTCATTACATCTGAGGTAGCCTTAAACTAATTAAATGTGAGATCTGTGACTTAATTAATATTCCTATCTCACAAGTGTTAGTTTCCCCAATTTAAAACAAACTTAATGGTTCTTTTCAGAAATTCTAAATAATGGCATGCACACATAGACTTCCAGCATGAAGGAAGGAAGAAATACTATTTCCCCAAATACCATATGATTGAGAATACTCTGTAAAATTATACTCACTTTTACAAAATTCATCTGGTTTGGACCATGTAAAATTCTGAAGGCACGTTAGTTTTTCTGAGAGAGTATGGTCCCTTTTGAAGCCCAGACGGCAATCATATTCCACAATGAAGCCCTCTGGGAAATAATTCTGTTTGCTAAAAGACTTATTGAGCGATGCAAAAATCAGCCTGGGTGGAACATCACAGCTACCTGAAAGTATTAACAGAATCAACAACATAAGTAGCATCACTTTGTTTTATAATCTATGTTTAATTATCCAGAATTATTTGATCCTTTACATCACCCTTTTTTCTGTACTTCTTTGTACATATATGGTAACCATATCAATATGACTATGACGTTTACAGCGTTTCTAGCATATTCACGCATATATTTTAATTTCCTAATTATCAGAGACCTATAAAGTAAATTTGGTATGTAGGTATCACTTTTCCCACAATTCAGAAAACAGAACCCATTTAAGTTGCTGGCACAGTTCTGGCACTGACGTTTACTTGCCCTATGGAGGATGGGGATGAGATGAGAACCAGTATTTCCAGACCCTTGGGCCAATGTCCTGGACAACAAGAATAATAGTGACAATAATAGCTAATATTTACTGAATACTCCTAAATGTTTTATGCATATAAACTCATTTAATCCTAACAACCCAGGGTGCCAAGGATCAGATGAGCCAATAGTGTACACAAAAGTATTAACTGTAAATGTCTGGGCAATTGTGAATTTGGAGAAGCATGGGATTGTGGAAGGCACATTGACTTCTAGTCCAAAGACTCAAGTTTGGACGTTGGCTCTTGTGAATAAGAACTGCTGATCTCAGGAAGTTATTTAACTTACGGGGGACTGTTTCACAACTGTAAAATGGGGGTAAGAGTTCCTACTTGACTCAAGAGGTTGTCTGGAGGAGTCAATGGAGTATTATACGTAGGAGAGTTATAAACTCTAAAACTTGATACATGTTCTTCAACACACTGCTTTCTGAAATCATGGATACATAAAAACAAAATGTTAAAGCTGATTTCATACCTGGTTTCAAAAAATACTTGTGGCAGTTTCTGTATTTATGTACCTTCTATTACTGCAGGTTGTCCAAAGCTAGGAACCAAGTCTCATCTTTATCTTTACTTGTATATGTCAAAGCTAATGTAGGACTATGCCTCTAATGATAGATTTAGAGGCAAAAATAGAGAACTTTTTAAAACACTACCACAGAGTTGTGTTTGCTAAGTCCTACCTTACAAAGTGAAATTTAAGAAAACAGATCTATGTTATGGGTCTCAAGGGGATTGCCAAACATATATAATTTACTTTCTAAATTGTACCAACTGTTTATTTTCTCTATTGTTTCAGGAGGTACAGCGTTAGGAGGAAACAACAAAAACAAAAACAAACAAACAAAACAACAACAACAACAACAACAACAGAAAACCCAAACCTGTTAATGAAGAAGCAGGACCTATTCCGGGAAGTAACGTGGGTCAATTAGCCGCAGGGTAAAGTGCCAGGTATACCCTGGGGTTTAATAATGCTTGAAAACTATCAATTACCAGTCACTCTGAAGAGGAATAAAATTAAACTAACAAGATACATTCCATTCCCATAACTTATATATAAAAAAAATTAAGAACTTACGGTTACAAAATTCTGCCACCTCTGACCATTGATTGTTACTGAGACAGACCACTGAGTCTGCCTTGCCAGGAACTTTTACAAAGCCTTGATTACATTTGTATGTTACTGTGGTTTTTACAGGAAAACTCTTAACACTACTATCCCTCAAAGTTGGGTGGGCATTAGGTACTTCTGGGGGCAAGCTGCAGTCACCTAGGGAGGAAAAAAAAAGCACTGAAGGAAATAATAGTTTTCAATTCACAGCAACATTCCTTTTCCAAGAGGAGTAAGGGAAGCAGCAATGGCTTTTGAAGCACATGTATGTAACATTTCCATCCAGCGCTGAACTGATACACTTGCTAGGCTGCCTGTCTTGTCAATTAATTCAGTACTCAAATAAGGAATCAACCCCTTCCCTTCATTATTTTGTTTTTAAAATGGTTTAGAACACGCAAAGATATAGCTGCTAAGCGCACAATAAGGACAGACGCCCCCTCGGAACGTTACTACTGTAAGAGAAGACGGGCAAACTTGTGCACACAACTGTTTAAGAGGTGAGAGTGAGAGTGGTCGACTCCTTGGCCTCCCGCCCTTAAACAGATGTTGGGGGGCTGAGCATTCACTCTTTGAGCCCGGTCCTTTGGGTTCCCCGTCTTTGGCCGCTCAGCAAACTCAGCCCGCGCTTCCTCAACCGTCCACGCCTCATTCCCAAAGCCAGACGAGCTGGGGTCCGCCACAGCAAGACCCCAAAACTGCAGGTTAGCAGCGGAGATCCTCTCCCTGTCCCCAAGGGGTCGTGCTCCTAGGAGCTCTGAGCCTCAAGGGTGGAGGATTACAGGAACCATTACCCATGCCCACATTCCTCACCTCCCCCGGGTCCCCCGACTTCCCAGTCTTCGCGGAGACGGATCCAGCCCCTCCCACCCAGACCAAGGGTTCACCCCTGGGAGACCCCCCCGCCCGGGTCCCCGCTCACCCTGCGCGGCGGGTGGACACAGCGGCAGCAGCAGCAGCAGCGACCGCACGGTCAGCCCGCCAACGAGGCGCAGCGCTACGGGGACGCTCCGCCGCGCGGGTCCCATGGCGCGAGGGGACGGGGACCCGGAGTGAGTCGAAGCCACTCGAGCAAGGAGCGGTAAGTAGCAGCAGCGCCCGACGCTTCCGCCCGGCGAGTTAAATTAGCGCCTGGGCGGGGCTGGGGCTCTGAATCACACAGGGTGGGGCGAAGAGAGGGGTGGGGGAGTTTGCTGCACCAGGTGCGGGGCAGGGCTAGGGCGGGGGCTCTCGAGTCACCCCGTCCCCGGGGACCCCAGGCTAGGAAAGACGGATAAGGGGCCAGGAGAGGGGCTCTCTGGCGGGGCGCTTCGCTAGGGTGAGGCCTGCGATGAGCTCCCATCTGGAAATGTAAACATCTGCGTTCAAAGTGAACAAAGAACTGGGGGGAACGGAGGAGAGGCGAGTGGTTCGGATGGCGAGGGATTGGTTCCCCGGGAATCTGAATTCGGTTTCAAGGAAAGTAAGCGATCTTGAGTTATGCGAGGCGGAGCGGAAGGTGCCGTGGATTCCGGAGGTAGCTCTTCAGCGTGCCCATCCGGGGACCTGGCGCCTTCAACCAGAGGCTGTCACATGCCAACCAGGAATGGGGGGCGGGGGGCGGGGATGGTGTGTGGTCTCCCAGGACACCCCGTAATCTGAAAACTGCAAGCAGGAAATGGCCCGAGAAAACAGGTCGAGCAACACAGCAAGGAGGGACCGTTGTTCATACTATGCTTGGGTGGGAATCACTTTCCTCGCCAGGGTTCTCCTCATTTACCAAGGACAGCTCATGAATTCCACTTTGGGACTGTTTCAGTCTGACTGCTGGGAGAAATTCACCATCCTGCGGGGCGGTGGGGGGGGGTGTGTTTGTGTGTTGGGTGGGGAGAAAAATGACGTAACAAAACCAAACGCCAGAAAAATAAATGATAGGGTGGTGGTTTTAAGAGGAAATTTTGTTGGAAGACTTTAAGTATATGCCAGTGCTTTGTGATGCTAGCCACACGTTCGAATCACGTGGGTGGCTTTTAAAAATTCCAGAAGCTCAAGCTACACCTCAGACTAGGTAGATTAGGATCTCTGGGGATCCGAAGGGGGCAGCAGGATGATTTAAAACATTCCAGGGGTGCCTGAGTGGCTCAGTCGTTTGGGCGTCTGACTTTGGCTTAGGTCATGATCTCACGGTTGGTGGGTTCAAGCCCCACATCGGGCTCTGTGCTGACAGCTCCCTCTCTCTCTGCCCCTCCCCTGCTCATGCTCTGTCTCAAAAATAAATAAACATTAAAAAAATTTTTTTAAATCAAAATAAATAAATAAATTAAGCATTCCAGTTGATTCCACTGGGCAGCAGTTTGAGAAACACAAATCTATACAGTGCTGGTCAGAGTAATGATCCTCCCCAACCTCTAGTCCCCCTCCCCAGTCCCGCTCTGTCCCTGTCAGAAACAGGAAAGGACATTGATGGAAAGGCCCGTTACTCTTCTTTGTGGAGAGTAACCCCAAGAACATTTTCCTTTAGTAATTCACCTGGATCTGGTTAGCAGAAGCCTACCCTAGGTTTTCCTATTCCCTCAAATACCTTACCTTGTTAGGTGAAATCTTTGACTTGGAAATATGCCTTGGTCCATGGACCAGCTGTGGGGAGTATTTGTTTCATCGTGTCAAGATAGTCTTTCCTAAATGTTTTTGATCACTCTTTTTATGTTACTATGAGATTTGTAAGAAGGAAAATAATAGTTTCTCTGGCTCATGCATACTGTAGTGAACTAGATGAACGCTGTGTCACCCAGTGCTAGAACCAATTGTATGGGCATTCCAGGAAGGAAACTCCTATAGGCTTTCACGGAAACCTATCAGTATTAAAACATTCTAGAGTTTAGGGGTGCCTGGGTGGCTCAATGAGTTAAGTGTCCACTTTTGATCTCTTGGTTTGTGAGTTGGAGTTGGGCTCAACTCCTGACAGCTCAGAGCCTGCTTGGGATTCTCCCTCCCCCCTCCCACCCCCCACCCCTGCCCCGATTCTGCACTCTCTCTCTCACTTTATCTCTATTTCTCAAAATAAATAAACTTAAAAAAAAAAAAAGGCCAAACATTGTAGAGTTTAGAAGCTGGGTAGAGACACTTAAAATTATCTACCATGACCCTCATATTTGATATTAAAATCCCTGACACAAAATACCTTGGTTTTACTTCCATATGTGATATAAAAACAAAGTATATCAGGGCCCATCAGTGTTCTGTAATTGATAACAGAACTTTGTTTATGCTCGGTAAGAGTCTCCTATGACCTTAACCACCATCACCATCCCTTTCTGTCCTGCCATCATAGGCAAATTGGTGTGAAAGGCAAAGAGGCATCATGAAAAATAGCTAAAGGTCAAGGCCACTTACTTAAGAGCTGTCAGAAGACTTCAAGGCCTGTTAGAGCTTTCTGTTTATTAAGTGAATATAATACCTTTTTATCCAGGAAAACAATGAGCTCTGGAAAGTGGTTTTTTTTTAAAGATCTCTAATGCCCAGTTTAGCTACACTCACCTTCCAAAATATTTTGTTCTTGATAAAAAAGAAAAAAAAAGGAACTTTTCCAAAAATAACTGGGTAATACTGTGACCACCCAAAAAAATCTCAACATTCTGAGGGCAAAGGGAAAGAAAGAAATCCAGTATCCATTTACTCAATTTAGAAAAAAGATATTATAGAAATCTATGCATTAAGAAAAATGAAATATGCAAGTTGGTAACTTACAAGGATTGTTTTAAACAATGGCTTCAGGGGCGCCTGGTTGGCTCAGTTGTTACACATCTGACTTCAGCTCAGGTCATGATTTCACAGTTTGTGGGTTTGAGACTCGCATAGGGCTCTGTGCTGACAGCTCAGAGCCTAAAGGCTACCCCGGACTCTGTGTCTCACTCTATCTCTGCCCCTTCCTCGCTAGCACTCTCTCTCTCTCTCTCTCTCAAAGATAAATAAGCATTAATAAACAAACAAACAAATAAATAATGGTGTTCCAGTTACTTCATACATATTACCCCATTTTACTAACACCACTTCAAGAAGTGGAAATCATTGTCCACATTTTATATATGAGGAAAGATGCTTAAACATTAAGTTTCCAAAATCCATGCAGGTAATAAGTGACCAGGCCCAAATCTACATCTAGTTTGTCTGATTCTAAAACCTATTCTTCTCCACAGGACATTCTTTTTATTGGAACCAGTTGGCAAAGATTTCTTCTAAAGGAAAGACACTGAATAAGGACCTTTGGGAGGTGCTTTGGGAATCCAGCTGCTTCTGGTGTCAACAGTTGACCCATGTCTTCATAACTGATCCTCCAGAAACTAGCTGCGTGTTCTCAACAAGTCAGTCTGCCCCATAAGTCTTCATTCCTACTTTGACTTAGGAAGAGTATAGAGCTGAAATGAAGTAGTCTCTACAGAGCTTTCCAATTCCAAAATGGTAAGTTTATGTAACTAAGTCAACAACATTTTAAAAAATAGTAAACAGGTCTATGACTTTGGCAGGGCTAGGGAACCGTGTCCCAGAAACCATACAATGACTATATCAAAGACCCTTAATAAACCAAGGAGCACATAGTATTCAGAAGCACATTAAGAAAGTGCCAGAACTTATGTTCAAGACTCTCTAATCTACGAAGGAGGTGTTATGTGGTAAGCACTATGAGAATACCAAAGCCAGTGGAGTGTGCAAGATCAAAAAGGGAGAAAAGACCATGGCTGCGGGGGTGGAGAAGGCTAATGGCCTAGTGATTCAGCTAAATATGAAGAATGAATATCATCAGCGCAACAGGGAAAAAATATGAAAGGTGATAAGAATGGTATGAGTGCATGTTTGCAGTCAGGAAAAGGTTAGTCGCTTCCAAGAATAGTAAGGTTATGGAGAACATTGGGAAGTGAACTAAAGCAATGGAGGAAGGGGGTGAAGAGGTTAAGAGATAGGCTGGCAAGAGATGTGAAAGCCTTAGACACAAGGCTTCCTCCTCTTCTACTACTCAGAAGCGTTGATGGACTGTTGAAAATCTTCAGCAGAGAAGTCCAAGGATAGGTTGGACATCGTGTGCAAGATGCCTCAGTGAAGTGAAGGTGACCAGGAGCAAAGACCCAGTTTTACTAACTGTGCAATAGTTCAGGCTGTGAAGATTGGAGAATAAAAATGTCTTTTCATTTTCAAAGTAATAAATCTATAATAAGGAAACAGTCTTGTTACTCTGAAAAACCCCTGACACCATTACTATAGCCATTTAAGTGTTCGCGTCCATTCTGATCAAAGAAGTTTCAAAGGAAGAACTCACAGAATTTGGTGACTGATTAGATAAGGAAAAAGACGGGGAGGGAAGTGTTTGAGATGACTCAGAAGTTTGGTGTCTCTGAGACCAAGGCCCTACTTAGAAGAACTATCCATTCCAAAGTCAAGGGAAGGATTTAGGGAAGGAATAGCAAATTTGGCTGCATACTTGTTGAATTTAAAATACCGTGGCAGGTGTCTGTGTGCAGATGTACAGCATGGGATGGACACGTGGGGAGACTGAGTTGGGGCCTGGATGAGATATGGCTGCAGGCAAGGTGACCAATGGAGACAGTGTAAACCAAAACTCAGAGGCCCCAAGGGTGAGCCTTGGGAATTCCCCACCACCACGCTTGAGTACAGACAATAAATAGAAGAAGAGGTGGAAAAGGAAGGAGTGTAGTGCAATTTCCTGAAAGCCCAGAGATATGAAACTGTGAGCCAACTGTTATCATTCCGGTCAAAAATGAGGTACCTGGTGTTTAGGGAAGTTAAGTAACTAGCCCCAAAACACAGGGCTTGTGGAGGTGGAGCTAGGCTTAGGATTCTGGCCTCTCTGTTACAGTGCTCAGGCATCGCCTCCTCCAGGAAGCCTCCCTGCTTACGACATCAGACCCTGTCCCTTCCTCTACCCTACCAAAGTACTCTATGCGTCTGTCAGTCCTCCAATCTGAGAGGTCAGTTTGCTTCCTTCTCACTTTCAGAGCTCAACCTAGAATTATTCCCAACTAATCTTTACATGGCCAAGGAAAAACAAAAAACTTTTAATTGAGGTATGTTTGCAAATGAGGGGAGTGGTGCTTTGCAGTATAAGTGTGGTGTGTTTTTTTAAAAACAAATCAGCAGACTCCTGTTTCTTGTAAGGGAAGTTCGTTCTCCAGGAATTCACTAATCAAGTTATCACATACTTTGTCAAATACAGTGGGTTTTTTTTCTCACTAGGTAAAGGTTTAGCAGGACCTAGTAAAATAGCCTACTCTCATGTGATATTTTCACCTGACCTGATAGTATCCTGCCCTGCCCCTGGCTTCCTGGTATGTGAGGAAAGGCTCAGTGGCCAAACGGAAATGTAATAATGCCTGACACACATGACAAATGCTTCTTTGCCAAGCCCTAATTTTCTGAGATTCCAGTGAATTTTTGCCAAAGTGGAGGAAGTGGTGGCAGGAGCCAGAAAACTTATGTGGTGTGTGTGTGTGTGTGTGTGTGTGTGCGCGCGCGCGCGCGATGAGTGACAACATAGCACTGGGACTGAATGGGTGAGTTTGAGAGTCTAACTGACTTAGGCTGAAATACTGACTCCATTGCTCTCTTCCTTTCTGTATGGCTTGGTGTTCAAACTGCTCTGTACCACACATTCCTCATTCATAAAACAGGTGTGATAGTATTACCCAGCACATAGAGTTTTTGTGAAGGATAAATTAGATAATATATGTAAACCATTTGATACATGGCATGGCCCACTGTAAATACTCAAAAAATATTAGCAATAATTGATGGCAATGACTGCCATGAATGAACACATCATGTACCAGAACTTGCCCATTTTTCATGTAATCTATAAAAAGGGACATGTTGTACTGCAGAATCTTAAAAATCTATAAAAGAAATGGAAAATTTCCAAAGGAGATGCTAACAGAGTTGAAATCATTCCATTATTCTCCATTCCTTCCCCACCCAGTGGAATATGTTCTTTGGCAAAGATTAGATGATTTACAAAGGTCCAAATTTGTTTAAACATTGCCTTCTTTCCCTCCCTCCACTGTAGTCCATCTGCATTTTGTTTGCCTTGACTTATGATCTTTCAAATTAAGAAGCAGAACTGCACTCCTGAGAATCGCCTAAGGGTGAGAACAGGAGAAAGAAATTTGCCTTTAAGGATCACATACCATGTGCTCTTAGTTTGAGACCAACCCTTCTTGCTTAGTCATTACATCAATGCCATTTGTAAACTATTATAACATCCATTTTCACTTGATGAAACAAGAGGTTCAGATGGAGAAATGACCAGACCAAAGGAAATAGACAGCAAACCCAAACCAAGGTCTAAGTAGCTCTGAAATTATGCTCTTTCCACTACGTGTGTCCCCTCATAGTTGTTGGTGCATAATTTAAGCTAAATGTTTTCTTGCTTTTCCTCAGGAGTATTCATTAATGGGTAAATATTCTCCTAACACTTTTCTCTCATCTGTCAAATCAAAGCCATTTACCTAAATGATGAGCACTTCCCAAGGATAAATTGTAATTTCTCATACAAAACCAAATGGTCAGCTATAAAGAAGGCAATTTACCTGAAAAAAAAAAACCCTACGATAATTGCAATTACTTTTGAAAACGCTACTCTTTTCCTCAAGATCCCCATCTATTACCACCCCCACCTCTCAGACTTCTGCAATACCCTTTAGTGACCTCTCCTGAATGTCAATCCTTGTGTTTCAGAGCACTTGGACTCTCCTTGTTGGTACTTTCTTAGTTTGTTCTACCATGTATAGGCCAACCGAGGCTCAAATCTAAATCCCAGGGAGTTTGAATTTATTGAGGGCAAATATAATGTCAAATTTCATCTTTGCATCTTTTACTCTCCAGTGCAATACCGTGCATAATGTAGGCCCTGCATAAATGTTTATTAAATTGTAGTTATTGGTCTGTCTTCTTTGTGACCCTAGAACTTACCGACTCATTCAATAAATCCTGCAGACATATTAGCATTAGCACTGAAAACATTGTTTCAACCTTTGGCTCTTTTGCTTTCTTACTTCATGGTCTAAGTAAACGCTCCCTGACCTCTATACCAGATCTGAATTTTAATAAGTAGAAAAGAGAGGAACGAATTTTCCAGAATAAAAGACCTAGATAAGATGATTTTGAGTTTATATAGGAAATATACGGGAGTGAGCTCATTTTCATATTCTTATCATCTTTCTCTCTAATTCAAACCTGCTTCACCCCAAAGAATGGTACCATTCTCCACCCACACCTAGGTGTCTCCACATCTGTTGCCTGAAGACATTTTACCAAAGAAGATACTGGAACGGCCAAAAGAAGCACAAGGGGGAGAAAAAGTCTCAACATGATTATTCATCAGGGAAATGCAAATCAAAAGCACAATGAGACTCTACTGAACACCCACTAGAGCAACTAATATTTAAAAAGACAAAAAAATCTAGGTGTTGTTGAGGATATAGAACAACGGAAACAACTCTTCATGCATTGCTAGTGAGAATGTAAGATGAAACAACCACTTTGGAGAACACTTTGGTTGACTTATAAAATTAAACAGATACTTTATGACCCAATAATTCCATTTCTAAGTATTGATGCAGGGAAATAAAAACATATCTACAGAAGACTTGTGCATAAGTGTAGTAGCCACAAGTGGAAACAATTCAAATGTCCATCAGCAGCTGAAAGGGTTAACAAATTGCAATGCTTCCATACATTGAAATTTCCATATAACTACTTAGCATTGAAAAGAAACAAATTAGTGACATATATAATATGGACAGATCTTAAAAACTGCTGAGCGAGAGAAGCTAAATACATGAGAATACATACTATAGGGTTCCACTTATGCGATGTTCTAGAACATACAAAACCCATTTATGGTGGCAGAAACCAAACTAGTGTCTGTTTGGAATAGGGAGTTCAGAGTGGGGGGAGGGCTGAGTACAAAAAGGCAAGAGGGAACTTTTGGGGACAACAAAAATATCCTCTATATTGATTGGGTTTGGGTTACATTACATGTGTATACATTTATCAACACACATCAAACTGAAAACGTTAAATGTCTATTGGTAGATGAATGAATAAGGAAGATGCAGTACCTATATAAAGTGGAATATTATGCAGCGATAAAAACAGTGAGATTGTGACATTTGTGGCAACATGGATGGACCTGGAGGGTATTATGTTGAGTGAAATACGGCAGACTAAGACAAATACCATGTGATTTCACTCATATGTTGAATCTCAAAAAAATGAATAAATAAAAAGCACAATCAGAACTATAAATGCAGAGAACAAACTTATGGTTGCTAGAGAGGTGGGGGGGGTGGGCAAATGGGTGAGGCTTGGGAGATACAGGTTTTCCAGTTATGGAATGAATAAGTCGTGGGAATAAAGTCCATGAAAAATACAGTCAATGATATTGTCATAGTGCTGTATGGTGAGAGATGGTAGTCACACTTGTGGTGAGCATAGCATAATGTATAAACTTGTTGATCCACTGTGTTGCACATTTAAAACTAATGTTACCATTGTGTATCAAGCATACTCAAATTAAAAAATATATATGTTTAATGTTTCTATTTGTTTCATGTAAATTATACCTCATTAAAGTTGATTAAACACTAAAAATGAGATCGAAGACTTCAGTTCTGGAGTTTGTGGGCTTTAGCTACAAAGAACAAAATAAGTCATTATGCCAAGGATAGGATAATCAAACATACCTTTCCCCTTTTTGCCCCCTAATTCAGTAGATCAGTTTTCAGTAGTATTAACCTTACTTGTGAAATAATTTTTGCCTACATGGAACAATGTTAGTGCTTTCTACTGGCTTCCAAAACTGAATGGTTACATGTATACAAGGAAATTGATAGGACAAAAACAATGTTTTTTTTATGTTTATTTGTTTTTGAGAGAGAGACAGAGATAGAGACATAAACAGAGTGCAAGAGGAGAGGCAGAAGGAGAGGGAGACACAGAATCCGAAGCAGGCTCCGGGTTCCAAGCTGTCATCAGAGACCCTGATGCGGGGCTCAGAACCCACAAACCTCGAGATCATGACCTGAGCCAAAGTCAGACACTTAACCAGCTGAGCCACCCAGGTGCCCCTAAAAACAATTACAAGCATGTTAGATCAACCTTTTGATTTGGATGGTGTAACACTGGTTGTTTACTATATTCTGAGCGGCACAGGGTCAGATCATAATGCTCACCAGGGCATTGCCAGGACAACCATGGGAATTTCCAGTGTGACTTCCCACCAAATAAGAACCAAGGAGATTCCATGACCCTTATGGGTTCAACCCCAGTGTGCTCTTACCACTCCAGCTGAGTATATTTTTTTCAGAGCTCGTGAAGAGAGTTTCTGGCTCTTTTCCCAATGACCTCTCCCTTGCTTGGTGAATCCCCACTAAATCTTGTGCTGCACAGTGCAGAGAACAGAAGTAATGACCGCAACAATTTAGGTATGCACAGGACTTTATTGCTTCTGGGGTGTTTTTCATAGACATCCCAGTTAATCTGCAGATCCAGTCTGTGAGGTGGGTATCAGGATCATCTCCCAAGTGAATTTCAAGGATTACCTAACTAGTCCATAACTCCTGCATCTGGTAATGATCAGGCTGAAACTTGAACCCAAATCATCTGACTGCAGATTTTGTGATTTGCACATCACGCCACTCACACTTCAAACATACCGCAAAATGAAAAGCTGGTCCCTACAGGCACCATGTATTAAAGGGTGCTGAGTACCTAGTCTGCTCACTTGGCTTCAGTATTTTCACGACGAGCGTCAGGGGCTGCTAACTGGTGCAGGTATATCTTCTTAATAATGTCTACTGTTTCTTTAATTCAAAATTTTTGTTTGTTTGTTTTGTTTTAAGTAAGAACTCTTTTTCTTATTTTTCTTTTTTTTCTTTTATAGTTTATTGTCAAGTTGGTTTCCATATAACACCCAGTGCTCATCCCAACAAGTACACTCCTTCACGCCCATCACCCCTTTTCCCCCCCTCCTCCACCCCCCATCAACCCTCAGTTTGTTCTCAGTATTTAAGAGTCTCTTATGGTTTGCCTCCCTCCCTCTCCTTAACTATTTTTTCCCTTCCCCTCCCCCATGGTCCTCTGCTAAGTTTCTCCTGTTTCTCTTATAAGTGAAAACATATGGTATCTGTCCTTCTTTGCCTAACTTATTTCGCTCAGCATAACACCCTCAAGTTCCATCCACGTTGCTACAAAAGGCCAGATTTCATTCTTTCTCACTGCCATGGAGTATTCCATTGTATAGATAAACGACATCTTCTTGATCCATTTATCAGTTGATGGACATTTAGGCTCTTTCCATGATTTGGCTATTGTGGAAAGTGCTGCTATGATCATTGGGGTACATGTGCCCCTATGCATCAGCACTTCTGTATGTATCCCTTGGGTAAATTCCTAGCAGAGCTATTGCTGGGTCATCGGGGAGTTCTCTTGTTAATTTTTTGAGGAACCTCCACACTGTTTTCCAGAGGGGCTGCACCAGTTTACATTCCCACCAACAGTGTAGGAGTGTACCCGTTTCTCCACATCCTCGCTGGCATCTATAGTCTCTTGATTTGTTCATTTTAGCCACTCTGACAGGCGTGAGGTGGTATCTCAGTGTGGTTTTGATTTGTTAAATTCAAAACTTTAAAACAAGGACATGATGAACTAAGAATAATTATGACTATACTTCAGAACGAACAACGTCCGTACTCCTAGTTAAGTGTAGATACATGTAAATAAATTTAAATGCAACATAAAAACACACAAGATATAACTATAATGTGCCTCTGCTGTTAATTATGAACCCTAGTTGTGCTTCCTTAGATATTTTCTACACTATGATTACTTCCCGAGAGTCATTATCAGCTGCCCTTCAGGGACAGCAGCGTGGTTAGAAAACAGTCATTTTGATGCCTTGCTAAGGTTTTGCTGTTTAACTGTTTCATCCTCCTTAAATAGAAGTTATGTTTAAACTATTCACATTTCATTTTCCATTGCTTTTCTTAAATATTTTAATCTAGGAAAGTAGCCTAAGGAGTTAATTCACAATACAGAAAAAAGATTTTAACCAAAAAGATATTACACTATGTAAGAAGGAAGTTTAGAATGTGCTTAAATGCCATTGTATTTAGTTAAATACTTTTTAGGACATAGGCTCACATTACTGAATGTTAACAGCTATATTTTCAGGGGTGCCAGGGTGGCTCAGTCGGTTGAGCATACGATTTTTCAAAGCGTCTCAGGTCATGATCTCACAATTGTGAGATCGAGCCCAGCATCAGGCTCCATGAATAGAGCCTGCTTAAGATTCTCTTTCTCTCCCTCTGCCCCTCCTCCACTCATCCTAGGGAGCTCTCTCTCTCTCTTTCAATCAAGAGTTACGTTTACAAATATATTTGTAATGAATTATAAAATGTTTTGTTAAAATGTTAATTATTCAAGCAAGATGAAAATGATAAATTCTGCACATAATATGATAATCTATGGATTAACACAGAAATATAGTTTTATATAAAGACCTTGAAAAAAATAAACCAAAATGTTAACTATGGATATATCTGGGGGGTAAGCTTAGTGATTTTTTTCTTCTTTCTACTTGTATTTATTTCCCATATTGAGCATATATTACTATTAATTCTAGAAGTCTTTATTTTCATTTTATTTAGTTTTTTAAGTTTATTTAAGAGAGACAGAGACAGAGAGAGACAGAGACAGAGACAGAGAATGAGTGAGAGAGGGGCAGAGAGAGAGAGAGAGGAAGAGAATCCCAAGCAGAAACCATTTATGAGGGCAGGGCTGGACGAAGGGCTCTCTCTCACCACTGTGAGATCATGACCTGAGCTGAAATCAAGAATCAGACCTCAACCAACTGAACCACCCAGGTGACCCTTTTTATTTTCATTTTAAAAGAAATCCTATCAGCTGATTGAAGATCATAATTACAAAATATTTGATTATTCTGGGGTGTAATTTGCTCGAATCTAGTATTTTGAATTCATTTTTTAAGAAGCAGATATTCTACTTGAACTTCTTACAGTTTAACTGCATTCCATTATTCTGTTCCAAACTTTCTAGTTTGAAAATCTTTCTCCTTAGTATCCTAGAACTGAGAATTGCTCTGATATGATTTTTGCATTTAATACCCCGTGCTTTCTATGGGATCATCATCTGGATGTTCTGTGTATGAGAAGGGTCCCTGGGGTGTAACTACTGTGCATAGCTTTTCTATCTATTCCCCCATTTTCAGCACAAACTCTCACCCCTATCTTCAGAGGTTCTTGGTGCCTCCAATTTCTCAGCTTTTCTGAGGTTCTTCAGCATAAACGGATGTGCTTTTCCCTGTGGGGGCACTTAGGTTTCTCCTCTTGGCTAACTCAGTCACCATTCAAACATCTCCTTACCCACCGCCATTCTCTTATGTTGTGCCTTTGAAAAAATTACTGTCATTTCAGTGGCATTTGGGGGGAAAGAATAGAAAGAATATACACATGTCTATTCATTTCACATCATTTTAAACTAGAAATCACTGTCTATATATATGTACAGCTTAACCATTTCATGTGATGCTATTATCACCTAAAGAACAGACACCGATTTATCAGCCAATATTATGAAGCACCTGACTAGGAACCTTGAAAAACCTGGATGTCAATTTAAAATACAGAACTTGAGGCATAAGTTGAATACTCATTGTTTCCCCTGGGGGTGGGGGGGCGGGAAACACATCCAACAAGTAAGGCAAACTGTAGATCGGCTCTTTCCTTTTAAATGGTTTGGATTTCCTGAGTATTACCTAAAATGCAACAAAGTACATCAATACTTTCCTCTGAAAAGGTCATTATCTTGCGAGTTATAAAAAAAAATCGTGATGGACACAGGGTGATGTACAGAAGTGTTGAATCGCTATATTGTACACCTGAAACTAATATAACACTGTATGTTAACTGGAATAAAATTTAAAAAAAAAGAAAGAAAATCTTCAGGGTCTAGCCATGTTAGTAATAAAATCACAGAAGAAGTCGGTAATTCAAAGTCCAGGGTCTAATGGAGGTAGCAATGCTTCAGAGAGAAGACAGAACTAATTCTTATTCATTTGTTCAGCAACCTGTTTATCATGCGCTCACTTTGCACCAGGAATTGGGATCGTTGGTCCTTTGATGTGGGTATTTCTCCTGGATAAAGTAATAGGGCTCTTTGGAGAACCTTCCTTCTCTAAAGCAGCCAAACCAGAAGGGTTGCCAGGGATCACGAGTGCTCGATCTGTGCACAGAGCACTAAAGTTTTTACTTGTTGTTGATGTTTACACCATTTCAAGTATGGGACGAGTCTAAGCTTCCAAAAGGGGTCTCTAAATTAAGAATTTTTCTGGAATGATAATAGCATGTACTCAACAAACAAATCAAGCTCTTTGAGAAATGTCAGTCGTTTTAATCTAGTAGCTGAAATGACGTAGCTATCTATTCTTCACGGACCAAGACTGACATGTTTAAAGAAATGTAAGTTCTCATGTGGATGTTGCAGTTGGAAGTCAATTTAGTCTTTATTTCTTCATTCCAAACCAAAATCCAACAGACTGTTTCCAGAGCATGAGTCTCTCAATGTCTCACTAATTATGGGTAGCAGCTTTAGTTTGACAATGTTTACACTGAAGAAAATCTGAATATTGGTAGTGTTTCTAAAGGAAGTCTTCTCTGCTGTTTAGGATCCATAACGCCCATTGTATTTTCAGGATGAGCAGATCAAATATGCAGAAGTTGCAAACTGGCGGCCTGTGTGTTGGACCCAGTGCTCAGTGTGCACTCTTATCCAGGTTCCTGTTCCCATCCAGCCTACCTCTCCTGCTCTAGACATTCTTCCAGCATTTGTCTCCCCTCTTACTTGCGTCATTAGCTTTTTCTCTCAGTTGGATCTTTCCTGCGAGCATACACATGTACTGTTATTTTTCTGATCTTCAAACAAATAAAAGTCCTCTTTTGACCCACTTCTCCCTTCTGCCATTGCTCCATTTTACACTTCCGTTAGAACATTTCAAAAGATCTTTATATACTCACTGGGTCTAATTTCTTTCCTCCTTCTTGAACTTATTCCAATCAGACTTTTGCTCCCCTGCCCCCATCACTCCACTAAAACTGCTCTTATCAAGGTCATTAATGATCTTCACATTGCTAAATGGTCATTTCTTGGGACTGGCAACATCATATGTCCTAGTTGACCTCTTCCTTCTTCTTAAAACACTTTCTTCTCTTGGACACCACATTCTCCTGTTTTTTTTTTTTTTCCTATTTCACTGGCTGTGTCTTCTCAGTTAGTTTTGCTGGCTGCCCCTCATCTCCCCAAATACTAAATACTGTGCTTTAGTTCCCAATCATTTGATGTGTTCCATCCTCCAGCAACACTTGCTTCTCTGATAAGATCTAGGCTAAATGGGAAAAAAAAGCTCCTATTTTTCACTCTACCCCCAAGATGACAATTTTCTCCATCTTGGGTAATGACAACTCATCCTTCCAGGTCAAGGCTCCAATCCTGGGAGTCTTATTTGATGCTTCACTTTCTCTCACACCCTGCATAGAATCTAGTAGCAGATTCTGTTGTCTCTACCTCCAAATATATCCCAAGTGTGGCTCTGTCCCCCCACCCCCACCAGTCTCATCCTTTCTAGCCCGAGTTACTGCAGTAGCTTGGTCTCAGGTCTCCTTATTCCTGTCCTGACTCTGTAGACATATGCTTTCAACATAGCGAGCACAGAGTCCCTCCTCAGCTCAAATGCACCAGTGGCTTCCTATCTCACCCAGGATAATGGTCCAGACCTTCACTATGGCCAACAAGACCCGGTAGGATCCTGTTCTCCATACTCTCACCTCATCTTTCCAGACTCTTCCTCAAGGTCTCACTGCCTCTGTTGCACTGGCCGCTTTGAACTCACTGGGAAAGTCCTACCTAGGAGACATTTGTTGTTCTCTTTTATGTGAATGTGAAAGTAGTGACCCGAGTGACTTGCTCTTTCACTTCCCTAAGGCCTTTACTCAGACCTCCCTTTCTCAGTAAGGCATTTCTTTACTACCCTATTTAATACTGCAGCCCACTCCAACATTATCCAATCACACTGTTGCTTTTGATTTCTTTCATGCTTGCCTCTCCAAGAAACATACGAATATTTTCCTCATTCCTTTTGTTTACTTTATGTGTCTCCATGCTTGAATGAATGTAAACTTCAACCAGGAAACGGATTTCTGTTTTCTTTATTCACTGAAAAGCCTGCAGGTTTTGGAATAGTGCCTGGCTCATAGTAGGTGCTCAGTACATATTTGGCAAATAAATGAATTCACACAGAGTTTTTAAATCTGAAAATTTCCCATAAAACACTCTATTTACCGTTCTTCTTGACCTGCCAGAAGATTAAGCAGCGCTGAGACAGCCTGGAGTGGCATAAGGGCTGTTTCTTTTGGATGGCGTATGCTCTCTATCACTCCTGTTGTCTGGCATCCAGTGATGAGTTTGTCTTATCTGACTCTACAGCAGCACCCGCTTCTGTCCTGCTTGTGTTGATGAGGGAACAATACTTTCTCTTTTTCTTTCTCTCTTTTCAGCAAAGACAATTTTTGAAGTAGCAAGAAGGAAATTAAAGGGAAAACTTAATTTCATTTGTGTCTGCTTCGTGGATGCTCTAAAGTTCATCTCTGTTCTCTTCATCCTGAGCATCAGTGTGCATTCTCTTAAGGCTCTTCTTTCATGGCCCTGGTGAGAACTCAGACACTGACTTCTATGTCATCCTTTCAGCCCAAAGTCTCTCCTGGGTTCCAGACTCACAGAACCACTACTTAACAGAGACCACTTCTGGGAATTCTCAGAGTCAACTCAAATCTATCCTGTGAACGTGTTATCTGCACGTCCCTCCCTAACCAGCAACTCTCACCTCTTCTTCATCCTGCAATTAAGACTGTAGATCTTCCAGTGTTTCTAGTCATGATTAATGGCCCCACAAGACACCAAGTAAAAAGTGGGCCAGACCTCTGCAGACATCCTAGAATTGCTGTACTTTTCTCCCATTTTTCAGGTACATTTCTGTCACCAGATTCTACGAGTTCTATCTTCTAAATATCTTCCATTCTCCTGCTTTTTTCCTTTACCACACGAGTGGGTTTTTTTTTCTTTTGTAATAATCTCTGAACTGATTTTCTAGCCTCGAGTTTTCACAGCCTGCACCCCTATTCTATTCTCAATCTATGTTGCCAGTGTTGCTGTCTAAAAAAATTATGTAAAAATCCCACATAGCCTTGACTTTTTGTAGATTAGAATCTGAATTCCTTGGCATGGCATTCAAGGCCCTTCAGGATCTGCTCCCTCCATACCTCTCCAGTGATACAACTTGCTTCTTCCCTCCACATACCCTGTACTAAAGCCCAGCTGGACTACTGGTTCTTTCCTATATCTATGCTCTTTTACACTTCAACAACTAGACCCTTACCTAAGACTCTCTTACTTCAGAATGCAGGCTAACTGCTGTCAGGTTCATGAAATTCTCCATGGTCTTCCCATAGGGACACTCATAACGCTTTGTACAATATTCTATTGCAGCCCTTAACAAAGATCTGTAATTATTTCTGCCACTAGACCATGGCCTCTCAAGGAAAAGGGTTAGGAATTAATCACTTTATGTCCATAGCAACTAACTCTATCTAGCAGCACATGTTGTATAAACTTTTCAATAAACATAAATTGGTGAAACTGTCAAGAGCAGAGATTTTCTTCACTCATCTCTCCTTTTGTTAGCACTTTCTGTTTTGGGGGTTGTGTATGTCATAGCCACCATCTCGCAGGCTTATGATCATAATAGATCAGATTACTGAGCCGTAAGTGAGTGATTAAATGTCTCTCAATCTTTTCTAAGGATTATGAGTCACAGGATCCAGGTATAGCACATTATATGCTTCATCATAATATATTACAGGGCTGTACAAACAGGTAAACCGTTCTACCAGGTGCAGAGCAGAACAAGGGAGAGCCTAAAACTAGGGTGAACTCAACATGCAGAAAACATGGCTTAAAATATATAATCAAGAGAATGAATTATATGCCACTTACAAGATACTAATTCATTTTCTGTTTAAATTTTTCTTCTTAAAGAAAAAAATCAAAAATATCAACCCAACCCAACCACCAGTTCTGTGGTTCTATTAGTAAATAACATGTCTGTTCCACACTGTAGTTTCAGATCATTTCTCTTCCACCCACACGTAAAAGCATTTTCCTGCCCCATATGGAGATAATTCAATTTAGCAATACTATTTGTTTCTTTTACTTCATTGTCAGCTACATATCTCTCTTCACCACTGCTCTTGATTTGTTGAAGACTTTGGCGCCCTCACAGTCTTCTTCTCCATCCAACATCCACCGTTTTTCAGGATGACATCATATCCATGTTTGACATTCATTTCCTTGACATATTCATTTCCAATGACTTCTTCTACTTCAGCCACCCATTCCCATAGACACGCCCTGGAACTTGTTTTTCACCTGGAAATGCTCCAGCTCTGAAAATATTTTTTCATCAGACTCTGAACATAACCTTCAATCAATTACTCTCAGTAATCACTGAGACTTCCAACTCACTGATTCTTCTGCTCTCTACCCCCTCTCAGCTTCTGTCTGTCTTCATTCCTTCCTTTCCTGATGAATAGTCTCTGGCCTATTACTTCTCCATTTTTCTTTCCAATACTCTTACCATTAGTACTCTGTTGTTCTTCCACTGTACCTCGCTGGCCAAGTACCAACGCTCCATGGACCCCCTTATTGCCCATGTCTATATCTTCAGGCGATATACTGGGGAAAATAAGTCACCTAATGGACACTAAACCATTTGAAATGAAGAACCAAGACTGCCTGTTTCTTCATCAACTCCCTGCCTTCCTCTACCCCAACTATTTCACATTTTTTCCCATTTTTCTCAAATGTTTACCCTCTTCCCAACAGGTCACTCCCTAACTTTTAGTAGAGGATTTTTCCTTCTAATTAACAGATATAAGACAGGTATCAGCCTCCCCCAACAAATACATCCTTAACAGTTCATGTCACCAGTGTTTTAGAAGGAGAAAGTCTTTGTCTCTTGAACGCCCGGAAGATGCTTTACTGTATTATTGCTTCTCCCCTCTTACAACTCCACCAAGAGAAAGCCTCTCTTAGCTGACAGTCATTTCCTGGATCACATGGACACAGCTTCCTCAAAGTCATGTTAGGTTTCAGCAGAGGGGTGAATGTGGGGCAGGCCTCACTTCTTTTTTTAATTGTCCATCCACTTATTCTTTGCAACACTATCATGTAAAGCTATCCCAGTACAGGGGCACCTGGCTGGATCAGGTACAGCATGGGACTCTTGTTCTCAGGGTTATGAGTTCAAGCCCCACATTGGGTGTGGAACCTACTTAACAAATATACATAGAGATGCCTTGGTTGAGGATCTGACTCCTAATTTTGGCTCAGGTCATGATCTCTGGGTTATGGGACTGAGCTCCACATCAATGATTGAGGGGCAGGGTGTCTCCACACTCAGCACAGAGCCTGCTCTTCTCTCTCTCTCTCCCCTGCTGTCCCCTCCCTCTCTCTCTCTCTCTCTCTCCTTTCCTCTAAAATAAAAAGAAAATCATATATATATATATATACACACACACATACAAAGATATCCTGATATATCAAATTTTTCTGGAGTTGGTACAGATAATACAGAGATCCTATTGTATAAGGGGATATTAAAAAATACAAGCAAAACAAAATTAATAACAATAACAAAAAATCTTGGCTAAACATAATAGTAACCATAGTCCAAGAGAAAACAAGACAAAGGTCAAACTATTCACAAGAAGTGCTCTCATGGATAGACACCATTGAATAGCATTGACACCTTATCCTCTAGAGCTACAGAGCAGTCCTGTCTATGAGAGGTCCTGCTTCTTTAACCCTTTGCAGTGTGAATTTGAGGAAACTCCATTCCCTCCCTTTGGGGTTTCATCTGGCCACAGGATCCAGCCTTCCAGCTTCCAGGCAACACATGTGCAAAAATGACTAGAAAGAGCAATTGTCAGGTCCAGGAAGGAAGACTCATGTCTGTTTTGCTCACTCTTGAAATACAAGACCTACCACAGAACTTGATCAAGACTTACAATTTCAATAAATATTTGAGGCAACAGAAGAGAGACCAGAGGAAGAAGACATAAACAGAGACCATCTTGATGTTGACTTTGCCTAAATTGTGTATTTGATATTCTTATATTTTTTTCTGAAAAACACAGGTAATAGTTGACTTCATCTACTTTTTCTCTCATCTATGTCTTTGAAGTTCAGATTGGTCTTCTATAATGTTCATTTAACTTGGACCTGAAGTTCTTGGTGCACCTATGACTAGAAGAATAAGTGTGGATAATGTCATATATCTATCATCCCTGCAGAGTGCTATGTTCCTGACACTCATTCATGAGCCTATACTTAATAGCAAGTTAATACTTATTTTAGCAACTGGAACCAACTTAATGTTAACAACCCTCATAATTTATATGAGCTACTCTCTCCCTATTATCATGTAAAAGCACATCCTCATTAAAGAAGCTTATAATTTTGAGAGGTATCAGTTTTTACCCATTTCTTACCAACAGGTAAACTGGCAGGGAAGGGAGAGAAGGAATTGGCAACAAATGAAAATAGAACCCAAAGCTTTTGACTCCTGACTGCTTGCTCTGACTGAAAGCCCAGAACCACGCCACCCCACCCCACCGGGGCCTACCAGGACCTGTGTAAAAATTAGCAAACAACTTTTTACTTCAAAGCTAGCTGAGTCCAGCTCTGTAAGAGACAGAGACACAGAGAAGCATTCTCTTTGAAGAAGGATTTCCCTTCAGGACTTTAGACTATTCAATACCTCTATCTTCTGATGATATTCCTCTTTCCAACCAGTTTGTCTGCAGTTTCAGAACTTTCCTCCAACTTAAAGACCATTTTTTGGCCTCAATTCCACGTGTGGCCCTGTGTGTGATCACTATAATTTATAAATTGATCTGAAACCATTTTCACATCATCAACAGGGGTGAGTTTTAATATTTCATATGTAAATATGTAAAGCCAACACACAATTTGTGCATGCTGTCATGAAAGTGTGCTATTGGATCTATTGGAGAACATGCAGAGTGTCATCACTCGAAGGAAGAAGTTTCTTGGGCCAGCATATGAGAACTTATTCTAGGTTTTAGAGTCCCTCAGTTGCTCTCTGTCTGAATAACTAGTTTCCAACCCATAACTACAATTCTTTTTGAATGTCAAAATCTAGATCCTTGTACCAATAGTAGTTTTACTTTTTAGGATCTTTTGATTAAAATTATATATATTGATAGAAAAAGCTACCATTAATTCAGAAATACTTCAAAATTCATTTTAATTTATTAATGAATATGAATCTATATGCTTTTATAAGTTTATTAATTTGTCCTACAGAAAATGGCTTCACCAAGCCAAAGATTCATAGATGTCCTTACCATATCTGCAGCCCATCATCTGGGTCCACCTTCCCTTCTTGCCAAGCTGGACATTTTCTCTTCTTCTTTCTTCTGGCCTTGCTTATCTCTGACATGTTCCATCCACGCTTCACCCCCATTACAAAACTTCATTCTCTCTTGTCTCTTTTAGTTGCTCTTCAACACTTTTATCCTCCTTCCCAATGCCCAACCTTCAGTATTTTCTCTGAAATTCAATTACTTCAGATTGAACAAACTTTATTGAGAATTTATTATGTGCCAGGTACTATGCTAGGCACATCTATGCATTAATTGCATGTAATCTTCACAAACATCTCAATAACACTTTGAAGATATTATTATTACCACCATTTTACATAGAAGGTTATCGATGACTTGGTCAGGTTGCAAAGTTTTTAATTAAAAGACCCTAGATCCCAAACATATCTTCAAGGCCTCTAGTTTTCCACAGTATAGTATCTGTTAATGACATGTCCTATTGCTCTTAACATTTATGTGGCTCACACATCATGTAGCATTTGTTCTGTACCAATTTCCATTTTAGGTGCTGGATGAGGGCAGTGAGAACAAGTCGACACACTGAGGCACTCCTCTTCTAATAAGTATAAGAAACTAAGGGGTTTTTAAAAAATATGACTTAGCATACCCAAAAGTAATTTTTTTTACCTTTAACACAAATGTAATTTCTCCATTTAAAAAAAGTCAAGTATATTTCCCCTGGTCTGCCTACTAGGATTTTCTACATACATCCTCATTTACAGATTCATTGAATAAAAGGAGTTGGAACCAAATTACAGAGATGCGATAGTTATTTCAAACTCAGTGCCTGCTAAACCTTGCCAGGAATATGTTGGCCTCTGTGGAAGTCTTTGTAACCAGGCAAACATGACATTGCTATGGCATTGTCTCTTGGAACAAAATAAGGCCCTAAGGTCTTTGGGGAGCTGAGCTGAGGCCACTTTGGACTTCAGATCAAATTGGAGTCTAAAGAAGTCAACCATAAAGTACACCACAGGCATAGTGTACACTCATATTTCATATTATACACTGATGCACCCACGAGTATAAATGCTTGGTTTCCACCGTTACTATTCTAAGTACATGACAGCCTCTTTTTTTTAGGGTACCTATTTTGTCTTTTGACAGAAGAGTAGAAGTTCAACTTTAAATATTTATTTTGGAAAGCAAGACTGACTTATTTGAATAGAATAAACAACTTAAGAGACAGGAAATAAGACCAAGAGGTAAAAAGAGTTGTTTCTTTTGGCATGGAGGAAAGCTTGAGTGTGAAGAAGTCTGACAGAGAACTGAGCAAACATCAATAAGCATTTAGGAACTGAGTGTAATTACAACAGAGATGTAATTGACATCTGAGGTTGGAAATCATTATTTAGGCATGAGCACATTGGAAGACAGGCTGTTGAAGACGCACAATTGGCAGGTCCATTGTATGGAGATTTTTAAGTCTATGTGAAAATGATGCCAGTAGAAAAGAAAGGAGTAGAAAGAAAAGAATAACATTTTCATTTTCCTCTGAAGCAAGATTCTCCTACTTCCCAGGCTCTTCTGGCCTAGACACAAAGTCTTGGGGTAAGAATCAAGAAATGTGAGTCCTAGTGTCAAATCTCTTAGTAACAAGTAGGTTTACTTTAGGAAAGTCAAAGAATAATGGAATTACAGTCTTGAAAGAGATGTAAGTTACTATGCACCAGGCACTGGGCTACTATATACAACAATCCTTACAAGTGGGTAGCGTTAATTTTCCTTTTGCATCTAAGGAGACTGAGAACCAGAAATGTTAAGGGGCTGCCCAAGAACACACAATTAAGAAGTAGTTGAGAAGGGACCAGATTCTTTGGCTTGAAAGCCCTGTTCTTTTCATGCATACAGGCTTGATTAGGTTAAACATGATTTTGAAAAGTTAAGCATAATTATGACAACCCTTGAATTTCCCTCAGGAACCAAGGAGATAAAGTACAGGAAAAATCAGGAGGAAACAAAGAAAAAAAAATTCTTTTGATGTTATTGAAACCTACAGAGAACTGGAAAACCATTCATATATTTTATTTCCCCAAGGATACAGAACAGGAAATTTTGTTCAAACTTATCTTCTTTCCCCTTCCTTCAGCCTAGCTAATGGCCTACAATATGTTCTCTGTGTCCATTTTTCATACCCAAATGAAGGCTGAATTAAAATTTTTTAGATCCCTTAGATTTAATCACTGTCCAAGTGTCTTCCATTTGATATTCTTCAGATCCTCTTCCCTCTTCTCTCTCTCTCTGGCAGAAAGGTGCAATGGGCTCAGTCAGGGCACTGGTTCTAAAGGCTTGATTCCATAATGAGTGGAAAGCTACAAGCCATGCCCCCTGGGAGTACTTGAACCCCGTTCTCTGCAGCTACTATGCTTTCATGAGGCACTGGCCACCAAGGATACCTGGCATTAAAAACAGTTGCAGTTTTAAATTGCAAATCCTCCAGGAAAAGACTGTGTTTATACCTTTCTCAGATTTTTCTACAATTTTTAACTCTTTCTTAGTCCCTACTTTTAAAATTACACCTTGTCAGAAAAAGTAAATTTCACCAGAAGAAAACTCTAAAGAACCAATAGTCTAAGTAAGTGAAACGTGAACTCCTTCTGTTTTTAATTCATCCAATACATATTGATTGTCTACTTTATGCAAAGCTTTGTGTAGTGAACTTTGAATTGATGGGCATTCAGGGTCCCAAAGAGATGGATAGAGCTACAGCGTCACATAGGCTACACAGTTACATCTGGACTTTCCCACACTTTCCTTTCTCCCACTTGCTATTTTTTTTCTTCTTCTGCTTTATGTCCTACCCAAATTTTTTAAAAACCTTCTGGAGAGAAAGCAACCCATGTTTCATCACAGGAAGGCATGAAGTTTCAAGACTTAGGCTGGCAGATGAGGTTTTACATTATGATAAAAAATATATCCATAATTTCATCCTATTGTTTATATTGACTTTAGTTTTCCTAAGAGGGCTATTCTTTTATTTATTCTTTTACAACACCCATTTTTTTTAAAAAAAAGATCAATATAAATTAGAATTGAGATACATTTTTGTGTTAATATTTTTGTCACTCTTCAGTTTGGAACTGACCATTTCTCACTTATCTGGCCACAAAAAAATTAAGTATTTAAGCCTGTTACTCAAAATCAAGAAGGTGGATTAAACCATGGCAAGCCATGTACCTTCCTTTCTCCATAAAAAAGAAACAAACAAATAAAACAATCTTTGAGTACTTGGCGCTTTTTAGAAGTTTGAGTATTGTCCTGAGTCTCTGTTAGTCAGAATTATCTCTAAAAAAAAAAAAAAAAAAAAAAAAAAAAAGAAATACTTAGCGTCAAATCCCATATTACATACTCAAAAATATTTAATATCATTGATATTAAGTAAAATATAAAGAATTAAAGAGGGAATAAATACCTTCTAAGTGAAACTTCAGAAGTGATTACTCAATATCTTGGTGTATTCCATCCCAACTTTTTTTCTTATACTATTTTTACTTAATATTACACTGCCAACAGTCTTATATAAATGAAAACTTCTAAAATACTTACATAATAGTACATTTCTTTTTTTAATTTTTTTAATGTTTATTCATTTTTGAGAGAGAGAGAGAGAGAGAGAAAGAGAGACAGAGAGAGAGGAAGACAGAGCTCAAGCGGGAAAGGGGCAGAGAGAGAGAGGGAGACCCAGAATCTGAAGCAGGCTCCAGGCTCTGAGCTGTCAGCACAGAGCCCAATGCGGGGCCTGAACCCACAAACCGTGAGATCATGACCTGAGCCAAACTCAGGTGCTTAACTGACTTATCCACCCAGGTGCTCCAGACAACAGTACATTTCTAATTGGTCAGCAATTTATTCATCATTTTCCTATTGTTGAATGTTTAAGCTGTTTCCAGTTTTTCATTATCACAAATAAGGCAGAGATGAACATCCTCTCTCTATATTTTCCAGTATTTAAATTATTTCATTGGTGGACCCTTATCTTATACCATACACAAATATCAACTCAAAATGAATTAAAGACTTAAATGTAATACCTGAAACCATAAAACACTAGAAGAAAACTCAGGGAAAAGCTTCTTGACATTGGTCTTGGCAATGATTTTTTGGATATGATACCAAAGCAAAAATAGACAAATGGACTACATCAAACTAAAAAGCTTATTCACAGCCAAGGAAACAATCAGCAAAGTGAAAAGCAGCCTATGAAATGGGAGAAAATATTTGTAAACCATGTATATGTTAAAGGATTCATATTCAAGATATATGAAGAACTACTACAACTCAATAGCAAAAAATCAAATAACTCAATTTAAAAATGGGCAAAGAACTGAATAGAAATTTCTCTAAAGACACAAATGGCCAACATGTATATGAAAAGGTGCTCAACATCCTTAATGATGAGAGAAATGCAAATCAAAACCACAAGACATCACCTCGTCCCTGTTAGGATGACTATTACCAACCAAACAAAGAATGACGAGTGTGGGTCCTCACCTTTTTTACGGTGAGAAAAGGGAGACTTTGTACACTGCAAGGCATGTAAATTTTATGGCCAGCATGGAAAACAGTATGGACGTTCCTCAAAGATTAAAAGTATAGCTACCATATGATCCAGCAATTCTGCCTCTGGGTTTATATACAATTGAAATGAAATCATAATCCTGAAGAGATATCTGTTCTCCATGTTCATTGCGTTCACAATAGCCAAGACATGGAAGCAATCTACATGTCCATTGACAGATGAATGTTTTTAAAGAAAAAGTATATACATACAATAGGATATTATTCTATCTTAAAAAAAAAAAAAGAAGAAGGAAATGCTGCCATTGCAACAAGGATGAACCTTGAAGACATTATGCTGAGTGAAATAAGCCAGACACAGAAGCACAAAAAATATGTGATGCCACTTATATGAGGAATCTAAAAATCATCAAACTCATAGAAGAAGGAAATAGAATAGTGATTGCCAAGGCCTGGGAGGAGAGAAAAGCAAGGAGACAGTAATCAAAGGAAGTGGAGTTTTAGTTATGCAAGATTAATAAGTCTTAGAGATCTACCATACACCATAGCGCCTGTAGTAAATAATACTGTATTATATACTGAAACATTTGGTAAAGGGGTGGAGCTTAGGATAGGGGATCTGATTACACACACACAAACTAATAATAAGTAAAAAAGGGTAGGAGGAAGCTTTTGGAGGTGATGGATGTGTTTATGGCATAGATTGTGGTAATGGCTTCATGGGTGTATACTTATCTCCAAATGTATCAAGTTGCATACATTTTATATGTTCAGCCTTTGTTCTTTTTTAAGTTTTCATTTTTTAAGCTTATTTATTTATTTTGAGAGAGAGAGAGAAAGCATGAGTGGAGTGGGGGCAGAGAGAGAGGAGGAGGGAGAGAGAGAGAGAATTCCAAGCAGGCTCTGCACTGACATTGCAGAGCCCGATAAGGGGCTCGAACCCATGAACCATGAGATCATGACCTAAGCTGAAGTCAGATGTTTAACTGATGAGCCACCCAGGTGCCTCTTGTTCTTTTTCTTAATGTTTGTGTATTTATTTTGAGAGAGAGAAAGAGAACACAAGCAGGGGAGAGGCAGAGAGAAAGGGAGAGAGAGAATCCCAAGCCGGCTCCATGCTGTCAGCACAGAGCCCAATGTTGGGCTTGATCTCACAACGGGAGATTATGACCTGAGCCAAAATCAAAAGTTGAATGTTTAACTGGCTGAGCCACCCAGGGGCCCTGATATGTACAGATTTTGTATGTCAATCACATCTCAATAAAGAGGTTTAAAAATTATGTCATTGAGAATGAGTCTTTTTAAGAAACAAAACAAACAAATAAAAAAAGATAGAAACAAAAAACAGTCACTTAAATACAGAGAACAAACTGGTGGTTGCCAGAGGGGAGTTGGGGGTGGGGGAGGAAATGCATGAAACAGACAAAGGAAATTAAGAGTACACTTATCACGATAAGCACTGAATAATGAATAGAATCGCTTAATCATTATACTGTACACCTGAAACTAATATAACACTGTATGTTAATTATACTTCAATTTTTAAAAAGATACAAACTTCCTGTTAGAAGACAAATAAGAAAAAAAGAAGAGAAGGAGTCCCAAATACAAAATTAGTACATCAAACACTTTGATAGAAATATCCATATTGCTTTCCAAAAGACTTGTACCAGCTGCTACTTTAGGAGAAAAACATCGCCTACCACATTCTCAAATTTTATTCAATTATGACATCTTCATTACTGATCTATGAGGCACTACAATTGGGAGGCACCCCTGTGTTCCCATGACTCTCTGACAGTAGGCTTGCTGTCAAAGTTAAGAATTTATTTTATCCTGTTTCATCTTCTGGACACTTAATTTTTACAGAATATGAGTTATCTACAAAAAAAAAAAACCTTCTAAATGAACCAACAAACATTTCCTAACAAACCTACCATGAGTGAAGAACCGTGCCTAATACTGGAGAAAACACAGCCCTTGCTCTCAAAGTATTTATTCTCCAAAAGGAAAGCTGATAGGATTTACTTGTCTTCCATGCTATCCACTTCTTGCTGTTTTGTATTAGTTACACAGACAGTATAAAAGAGAAAGTAATAAGAGCCATAGAAGAGATACAAAAAGCCTAATGAGGGGACAGAACGGAAGGATACATTTAATGAGATTGGGAAATCTAATATCAATTGCTTTGAGCCTTGTCCTCTTTTATTAAGAATAATAAAATCCTGGGGAGAGAGCTTTGGGGCCTTAAGATTCTGTTATAGAAGGCCCTGGCAGAAAGACGACTCTCTTTAGAAATTTTGGATTTTTTAAAGCATTGTATATGATGAAACAAAGAAGTTCTTGTTCATGTTCATCGTCTTTTCCAGTAGTATAAATTCTTTCTCTAGTGTTTCAAGTAGAATGAATACAAAAATAAATGCTCTGTTTTACGGATACTGTGGATACCTATATATTTTACTATTAAATGAATGATAATAAAATGTAAAATGTAGTTCCTCCATCATACTAGCCACATTTCAACTCCTCAATGGTCCACATGGCTAGTGGCTACTATACCACAGAGTTATATATAGAGAACATCACATCACTGCAGAAAGTTCTATTGGACAATGCTGATCTAGAGCATTAGGTAGTTCTGGAGGCTCGCCGTTTGGTAAAAACTCAGTTTTCCTCTGCTTGCACTTTTCTGACACCAGGTGCGTGTGTTTTCCACACCAAGCTACTCTGACACTAACTGTGTGGAGTTAATGCAGTCTCCATAGGTTAAGGGCTCAGTCATCCAAGACTGTCCCCCACTTTAGACACTCATTGTAAGTAGTTGTTCCCCAGTTGTTCCCTTCTATCTGTCTTGACTACAAATCTGAAGTGCCTACGACCTTCTCCGTGATGTTTGATATTTTGCTAGGGGGATTCACAGAAACAAGAAAACAGTTTATTTCCTATTATTGATTTATTACAAAAGATATTTTTTTGTTTATTTATTTTGAGAGAAAGGCAGTGCAAGTGAGGGAGGAGCAGAGAGAGAGGGAGACAGAGAATCCCAAGCAGCTTCTGCTCTGTCAGCACAGAGCCTGACACAGGGCTCGAACTCATGACCTGAGCGGAAACCAATAGTCGGATGCTTAACCGACTGAGCCATCCAGACCCCCCAAAGATATTTTAAAGATACAAATGAATAGCCAGAGGAAGAGATATATAAGGCAAGGTCTGTAAGGGTCCTGAGCATAGGCATTTCTGTCCTGTGGGGCTGGGATACACCACTCTCCCTGCATGTAGATACATTCACAAACCTGGAAGCTTCCTGAACCCCATACTTTAGAGAGTTTTATGGAGGCTTTATCATGTAGGTATGATTGATTATTAACTTAATTTCCTTCTCTAGATAATGGTGGGGCTAAAGTTCTAAGCTTCTAATCAAGGCTTGGACTTTCTGGTGACTAGCCTCCATTTAAGAGCCAACCAAAAGTTGTCTCATTAGAACCAAAGACACTCCTATCACCTAGAAAATTCCAAGGAACTTAGGAGACCTGTGTCAGATGCTCATATCACTCAGGAAATTACAAGGGTTTTAGGGGTTCTGTGTCATAGGAACTGGAGTCAAAGATCATATATTAGCAGGAATGAGTGGAAGAGATCAATATATATACCACCTATTATTTCAGACTCATAAATATTGACTATGTAGTTGGGCATTTTTAGAGATTTTGTAATTAGAAATGAAAGGCCCACTTTGCTATGGATGAGGGAAGGGGATTTGGTTATCCTTTTTTCTAGGATATAGTTAAGAACATTCTTTGATGGGGCACCTGGATGGCTCAGTCGATTAAGCATCGGACTTTGGCTCAGGTCATGATCTAACAGTTCATGAGTTCAAGTCCCACGCAGGGCTCTATGCTGACAGCTCAGAGCCTGGAACCTGCTTCAGATTCAGATTCCGTGTCTCTGTCTCTCTCTGCCCCCCCCCACTTGCACTCTGTCTCTCAAAAATAAACATAAAAAAGTAAATAAAATCTACTTTGTTAAAAAAAAAGTACATTCTTTGAACATCAACTATTTTCAGAGTATCTTATGTAAAATGTGGTCTAGAATAAAGGCAAAAAGAGAGAAATCCTGAACATTAAGATTTCTGATCTGTGATTTTTTTAGTTACAGATAGAATAATTATATGTCCCAGTTTACATGGGTGGTCCCAGCTTGCTCCTGCTTTCTTGGCACATAGTTGTTATGCATTCTCTATTTGACTCTTAAGGTGTCCCAATTGGGATTATAAATTATATGGTTAGTCTATTTATAGTTCCATTCCCTCCTTTCCTGTGGAAACTTTGTAAAGCTTCAGAACAAAAGCCCTCTAGATGTTGGTTCCCTGAAACCAGCTGTGCCCAGGTCACATTCAGGTCTGTGTGCTCACACACTGTAAAATTATTCCCCACATATTTACTTACTTGCCAACTTATTTGTGATAAGTTATTCTCTTAAGGATGAACAATCAGAGCAAACTGTTCAACTAGAAAGTAGAATGACTCAGGCACCATAACCTACATCAAATCCTTACGTATATTTATTTTCTGCATCAACAGATTTCTATGAGTGTGATGATGAGAAGGAGACTTGGCATTGAAAGAAATGCAAAATTGAAGTATTTGAGGGAAAGAGAATTTATCTGGGAGGCAGAATATGTGTTTCTTGCTAGTTCAGTCCTATATATGAATGTAGGTTTCTCTCCTTTTTACGCCTTGCTCCTGTAGATTTCCATCTTCTACAGAGAAAATTAGCCTTCTTCATTTGAACCAGTTTGATTTTTTTTTTTAATTCTCAAGCTAGTTAACATAAAGTGTAGTCTTGGCTTCAGGAGTAGAATCCAGTGATTCATCACTTACATGTAATACCCAGGGTGCACCCCAACAAGTGCCCTCTTTAATAACCCATTACCCATTTTTCCCACCCCGATCAACCCTCAGTTTGTTCTCTGCATTTAAGAGTCTCTTATGGTTTTACTCCCTCTCTGTTTTTATCTTATTTTTCCTTCCCTTCACCTTGTTCATCTGTCATGTTTCTCAAATTCCACATATGAGTGAAATCATGTGACATCTTTCTCTGACTTACTTATTTTGCTTAGCATAATACCCTCCAGTTCCATCCATGTTGCAAAAGGTAGGATTTCATTCCTTCCCATCACTGAGTAGTATTCCACTGTATATACCACATCTTCTTATCTTCTAAGCTTTTTCCTCCATTTAAAATACACCAGTCTCTCTTTCACTTCCTGGTCTCTACATATGCAGTTCCTTCATTCCTTAAGATTCAGCATGAGTGTCACTTACTCAAGGAGATCTTCTCTGATCCCCCGAATCAGGTCAAGTGCTCTCATGGTCTCTATACCCCATCAAAGCAGTGAACTTGAATTTTCTATTTACTGGTCAAAATTCCCCTTGAGACTTTAAGCTCTGGGAGAACAAAACCCAAGTCTCTTTTTTTTGCTTTATACCCCCAGCCCTAGAACAGAATCCATAGAGTTGCTACTCAGTTATATTCATGCAAGGAATGTGTAAGTGAATGAGGAAGTCTCTGCAAGTCTTTGTATCCAAGGTTATAGAGCCAAGGAGGACATGGTTTCTATCATTAAGGAGCACTGTAAAAGAACTGTAATACAAGGAAAAATAAGTTTCATAGAAGAGGCAAAGAAATTCTGTAGGAATTCAGAGGGAAATATCAACACATCGGAGCTAAGAAAAGGCTTCTTGAAAGAGGGGGCAGCTGAGATAGACCTTAAAGGGAGGCTGGAACATTGACAGGCAAAGATAATGAATGTGTGGTTAACATTCAATAAAACCTATTATGTATAGGAAGATATTGTTTTAGGCACTCAGTCAGTAAGACAAATAAGACATGAATCCTGTCTTAAAGGAGCCAGTGATCTAACTGGAAAACATATGGACACACTGAAAGTGATGATACAACAACAAAATGCATTTCATGCTAAAACTAACAGTATAAACAGAGTGCTGTGGCAGATGAGGGTGTGGGGAGGATGGAGACAGAGAGAAGAGGGATCAGTTCTGACTGGGAATGTCTCTTCCATTGGGGTGGAGAACAGCAGAGCAAAGCCCTGCAGCTGTGAGGATTAATGAACTTCTTGGAACTGGCCTTTGTTTCTCTTGTTGCTTGGTAACCCTCATTCTGGCTCAGGAGATGGCCACCGCTGGGAACAATTTTTTTAAAAGCTAAACTTTAAATCCCCCATTTACACATAGACCACACTTGTAAAACGTTTGTCCAGACAACTGCATATTTGAGCAATGACCTTGGCCGGGTTAAGAGCATTCCACCCAAATTTTACCTTCCTTTTGTGTTTGCCTATCCTTATGGGATACTCGCTGGACTGTTCTAACTTCAGTAACTCCTAGGGACATTTTGAGCTGGTTTCTTCCAAAGGGAATTGTGAGTGGTTAGAACCTACTTCAGGTGAGATCTATTTATTTCCATTTTCCCTCTTGAATTCTCACTTTGGGAATTGTAGGCTATGCTGCTCTACAGAGTCCCTGCGGTGCATGCGCCAAATGGCGTGCCTAACCCAGCTGGCCACCTCTGCCCTTGGGATGCTCCAAGGTTGCTCAGCAGCAGCCTGAGAGGGGAGAGAAGCAGTTTTTATCTTCAATTAACATGAAGTTTATATGTGGATGGTAACTCCAGCTGTAGGCTCTTAAATGTACCACATCTGTGTGAGTGTCCAGGGAAATGGGAGCATCAATGTCAAGTGCAGATGCTGACACAAATCTGAGGATTCCCTGAGTCATCAGCATCATGGCATTTAGCTAATGACCGCTATGACAGACCACTGGAAGATATAATGCCAGTATTAACTAACAGCGTCTAAAAAGTCTTCAGATAAATCAAGGCATACAAACTTCTGCAATATATTAAATTCCTCCCAACCTCAAATATTCCTGGAAAGATGGTAAAGTTGGCTGTGAACTTATTTTATTCTTGGGAAAGGGGTGTCTTCTGGACAGAAGGGACACTGTTAAATGACCAGTCGATCTAAAACTACGGAATGATATAATGTGATAATGAGATCATCTCTAAATGCGCAAATACATTTAGTCCTCATCAAGGAGAGAAATGCAGTTTATACAAACACTATATATGGCCAACTCCCTTGCTATCAGCACCAAATGATGTTGCAACCTCTCTGTATGCCACAACAAGGCCTCTGCTTTGCAAATGAATTTTGTTGCAAAATCTGGAAGCATTATTCATTTAAAGCAGAAAAGAAACTATAGGCCCTAAAGACACTAAAGCATTCATTTTCTTGTTAACTTAAGCATAGCTGATGCAGGTCAAAGTACAAAATATTTCGGGGTGCTTGGGTGGTTAAGCAGTCGGTTAAGCGTCTGACTTCAACTCAGGTCATGATCTCATGGTTGGTGAGTAATACTATGTGTGTGTGTGTGTGTGTGTGTGTGTGTATCACATCTTTATCCATTCATCTATTGATGGATACTTCAGTTGCTTCCATAATAAATAATGCTGCAATAAACATAGGGGTGCATAGATCGTTTCGAATTAGTATTTTTGTATCCTTTCATAAATACCCAGTAGTGGAATTACCGGATCATATGGCAGTTCTATTTTTAGTTTTTTGAGGAAACTTTATATTGTTTTCCACAGCAGCTGCTCCAGTTTGCATTCCCACCAATAGTGCACAAGTGTTCCTTTTCCTCCATGTCCTCACCAGCACTTGTTTCTTGTGTTGTTGATTTTAGTCATTCTGACAGGGGTGAGGTGATATCTCAGTGTGGTTTTGATTTGCATTTCTCTGATGATGGGTGATGTTGAACATCTTTTCATGTGTCTGTTGGCCGTCTGGATGTTTTTGGAGAAATGTCTGTTCATGTCTTCTGCCCATTTTTAAATTGGATTATTTGCTTTTCTTTTGGTGTTGAGCTGCATAAATTCTTTATATAGTTTGGATACTAACCCTTTATTGGATATATCATTTGCATGTGTCTTCTCCCATTCCATAGGTTGTTTTTTTTTTTTTCATTTTATTGATTGTTTCCTTTGCTGTGAAAAAGTATTTTACTTTGATAAAGTCCCAATAGTTTATTTTTGCCTTTGTATCCCTTGCCTCAGGAGACATACCCAGAAAAATGTTGCTACAGCCAATGTCAGAGAAATTACTGCCTGTGCTCTCTTCAAGGATTTTTATGGTTACATTTAGGTCTTTAATCCATTTTGAGTTTATTTTTGTATATGGTGTAAGAAGGTGGTCCAGTTTCATTCTTGTGCATGTAGCCGTTCAGTTTTCCCAACATCATTTGTTGAAGAGACTCTTTTTTTCCACTGCGTATTCTTTTCTCCTTTGTCAAAGATTAATTGACCATATAGTCATATGTTTACTTCTTGAAATATTTAGCACTTTGTTAATAATCTTTTTTAATGCTTATTTGTGAGAGAGAGGGAGAGAGAGAGAGAGAGGGAGAGAGAGAGAGAGCACACGTGGGGGAAGAGCAGAGAGAAAGGGGGACACAGAAACCGAAGCAGGCTCCAAGCTCTGAGCTGTCAGCACAGAGCCCAACGCGGGGGCTTGAACCCATGAACGGTGAGATCACCCATAAAAAAAGAATGAAATCTTGCCATTTACAACAACATGAATAGATCTAGAGGGTATAATGCTAAATGAAATAAGTCAGTCAGAGAAAGACAAATACCATGTGATTTCACTCATTTTGTGGAATTTAAGAAACAAAGCAAACAAAACAGTGACAACCTCCTCCCCAAAACTGTTAACTATAAAGAACAAGCTGATGGTTAGCAGATGGGAGGTGGCTGGGAGATGGGGGAAATAGGTGAAGGGGACTAACAGTACACTTATCATGATGAGCACTGGGTAGTGTATAGAATTGAATCATCATATTGTACCCCTGAAACTAATATAACACTCTATGTTAATTATACTGGAATCAAATTTTTTAATAAAAAGATACAAAATATTTCAGAGCAGAAATAACATTTTCGTCCCATCTCTGGCATCCCTGAGTGTGACCAGCCCACCCAAAGACAATTATGCTGAGCAAGTCCTTTGTCATTTGTAAACCAGACATAAGTCTCTGAGAAAAACCATCTTTCCCATAAAAAATAAAATTCTGACTTTTATGGCCAATTCATGGGATTTGGTTTTTTATTTATAGTTCTTTAAAGCAGATACAGCAGTACCCAAAACAGGATGAATAAGGAAAAATAAGGTCTCTGTAGGAGGGAATTTAAAGAAAGAGCTCCACACCCATATGGTGTCTGTTATAAATGCTTTATGAAGCTATTCTTTGGAATCAGCAGTCTTATTGCCAGAGAAGGAAAGCTGAGAATCTGGTCACTATTGACTCCTAGCCACAAAGAAAGTACCGAGCAACTGCCACATCCTTCTATTTTATTTAGTCAGTTACCATTGCTTCTCACGTGGAAACTTCTCCCTGTGTGTCTGAGAAATCTCTTACCGCACCATTTAAAGCGCAGAGCTCTTGGGGCGCCTGGGTGGCTCAGTCAGTTAAGCGACTGGCTTCTGCTCAGGTCATGACCTCAGGGTTAGTGAGTTTGAGCCCCGCATCGGGCTCTGTGCTGGCAGCTCAGAGCCTGAAGCCTGCTTCAGATTTCTGTGTCTCCTTCTCTCTTTGCCCTTCCCCTGCTCATGCTCTGTCTCTCTGTCTCTCAAAAATAAATAAACAATAAAGCGCAGAGCTCTGGGGAGGGCAGATTACAGCCCCCTTTAAACCAAGTGTCACACAGTGGCTCAGTTGATGTTAAACCTAGTGCGTTCTGGGCACACTCATGCCTCTAGGGCTTGCCAATAATATTACAGGAGAGAAATAAGAGTTGTTGGTGAAGGTGAAGAGGGAACACAAGAGGTTCCTGTTGCTTCCAGAAAAGGCCTTCCACAGTGTACCATGCAGGATGCATATCACCCCCTGCAGAATACCTCAAACTTCCGTGTGGTTTCTTTATTAGAGCAAAGAGAAAAAATAAAATGGGAAGATAGGAGACTCACGCACAGATAAGAACTAGACAACACTTCCCCCTCAAGATCACTGCTCTCAGGGTAAGATAATCCACAGGCATCCCCTATCAGACAAGCCATCATTCCATTTTTTTCAAATTCCTTCTGCACTCAACAACTTTAGAATTCCTGTTCCTTGTGATTATGGCATTTTGAACTCTCCTGTAGCTGAAATGTTCCTTTTCTGCTTATTTCTTTCCAGCACCTGAAGAACATGGCTTTTGCTGGGCTCGTGCATGCCACAGCTGCACGTGGAGCCAGGTTCCTGTGGAGAATGTAGAGAAATGGCTGAAATGAATTCCCAACTCTGGAATGAGAGCCTGTTGCATGTTTTAAAAAGCCTTTGGCTGATCTCCAGGCATAGCTGGATGAAGCAGAGATGCGAAAGCTCCAGTTGTCCATAAATACATTCCCAGAGTCGTAAAGATGGGTTTTTGCTTTGTTTTGAAAAAAGCTGTTTTCCTTCTGAGGTTGGAGTATCTACAGAACTCGGTAAATGTAGACTAATCCTGTCAGCTATGCGTAATCCTCTTCCTGTTGACCAGTCCTGGTGACCCAGAGGAGAGAGTAGTGTGTCACTTCTGTTCCACCCCTAATTGAACTATCAGGAGTCTTGGAGATTTACATTATTTAAAATTCTTAGGCATGCTCAATGGAAAGTGGCAACTATTAAGTGTAAAGTTCGAGGCCAAAATCTCACCTCCTCCACAAGCCTTTCAGCTAAAATGCCCTCTCTTGGCCCTGAATTCCTATACATGGCCCTGAGTTTAACCAAAACATCTCTGACTTTCCACTTAGTTATTTTGCTGCCGACGTTTTCTTTCCCCACATGGATTTTGGTTAGAGGGTGGAGGCCTTGTTTTTAGCTTTCCCTTTATTTCCTAGTAACACTTGCTTTAATAAGCCTATATTAAGCGCTTGTTAAATCCTTGCTTAATTAATGAACAATTCTTCCTCCCGTTCTCTTCTGTCAGTCCCATCAGACTAAATGGATTCCCTCAACATTTTACACTCTAGAGTCCAACTGGTAAACCGGTTCTGTGGTTCTGCTGTTTAATCCTCACCATCTGACTGACTGCAGCAAAATCAGAAGGACACCATCCGGGAAGAGCTGCCCAGTGAATTCTCAACATGGGGCCCTCGATGCGCTTTTGCAGCTCTCCGTCTTCACCCTGCCAACAACCTTCAAACAGCGAGGGGACAGAACACATTCCCCAACTCCGATGTCATTGATAACAAAGTAAAACAGATAATACAATGAAGTTACATAAATTATAGTTAATGTTGGGAATACAAGCCTTGTGATACTCTTCCTATGTCATTTGGATTGCAATCCTAAAGGTCATTGCATTTATAAACTGAAAAGAAATCTGGTCAATAAAACAACTGTCACCAATTCTAAGCAGCCTGGATGTAGGTAAACTTTGTCCCAAGGGTGCCTTGTACCTGCTCTTCCATATTCTGCCTCCAAATCTATTGCTTGAGGCTTGTCACAAATTGTCCAGTTTTCTACTATTGTTCCTGCTTTCAAACAAACATTTAAAAAAAAATTCCTGCCTTACAAATATATGGAGCTTGCTAACTTTTCCCTGGTGAGGAAAAATGTTTAAAAAGATGTTTAAAATGTTTTAAAAATGTTTAAAAAGATGCAGTAAAACAGTGATAATTAATACACATACATTGTTAATTACAGGAATTTAAACATTAGTCCACTCCAGATTTTTAAAAATATGTTTTTATTTAATTGCAGGGTAAGAAACTACTGACAGCATGTATTAATGAAGCCAGCTGTAATGGAATAAACATCTCTTGCAGAAAGAAGTCGTCAGATATTGTTGCACAAATCATTTCATGTTACTTTATTTTTAAAGGGAGAGATCATCTTGCCCAGCTGTCTGGTGATCCAGTATCCTGGAATAAAAACAGCTAAAGGTCAGCAATGAATCTTTCCTGAGACTGTGATGATATTTTCACTTTAGAGGTCTGGGTTTGCCTGGAAAGGAACAGCCAAATGCATTACTTAAAGGAAAGGAAGCACTTCTAAGTTTTCATTTTGTAAGAGAATCTTCAAAAGGGCCCAGCAACCAGCCAGTGGCTCTTTTCCCACTCTACCTGCTCTTGCATCTGGGTGTTTCGGGCATCTTACACTGACCTGTATTTCAACTCTGCACCCTTTAATTTTGGCCAAAGTGCAGACACAAACTCATTTCTTTGCTTCCTCCTAGCACAGCTAAGACAGATTGGAACTTTCACGAAACTTTTCTAAAATACCAACGAAAACAAAACAAAACAGGAACATTAAATATAAAAATACATGAAAACTGTGGCATATAAACTACAGTTTCCTGATTTTATATGTGCTGGTGTGCACAGAGGGCTTATAGATCTTGCCCTATTTTATACTCTATCTGAGATGGTTTACTTACCCCTAAATGGTTGGCACACATTTACGGCCTTCTCCCATAGGGGAGGAAAAATTTTCCTGACCCTCTTAGTGTCCCTGTCTGGGTCTGAAGATGAAACTGACAAAGATAGATTCACAGCAGAAAAGCGTGCAAATTTTATTAAATTTGTTACATGTACATGGGAGACTTCACAAGACAGTGAAGACAGAAGAAGTGAGTAGAGCAGGGAGCTTTTATATCTTTTAGGCAAAGGAACAATAAATGTGTGACAAATAGGCAAGACAGAGATTTGGGCTTGGGGTAGCAAATGGTGAAGAGGTAAGAGGGTTTATTTATTACCCTTCTCAGCTCTGAATTCCCTGTTTCTGGTGATAAGGATGTTTCCCTTTCCCCTCATACAGGGAGGATACCTTTCACATGAGAGATTTATCTCCTACTCTTGTGTTTTTTACAAGAGGTTGGGGAGGAGTGAACTTCCTATTTCTGGCCTTTTCTCAAATACTTTCAGCATAAGACATTCAGTAGGCTAAAATACCATATTTGGGGGTAACGTGTTCTGAACCCCACTCATTATGCCTGTGTTCCGACTTCCAACGCCTGATTCATTTCCCTATGGAGGAAATCATTTGAACATCCTCAGGATCCTTCTAGACATCTTGGCTACATGGTGGTCCAGATCAAGAGAGGGGTTTCTGGGCTTCTCTCTCCCCTTCCCCACCAGTACCAACAGAGCCTCCTTCTATGTTCTGTTGGGGAGAAACTCATATTTTAGTCAAGTGACTGATGCCATGAACGACCCCACTCTTGAGGTGAGAGTCTCCCACCTGTACCTACCAGAGGTGCCTTCATCCTGTAGAGGTCCAATCATTTAAATACCATAAATAATTAATGAACACAACATTCTCAAATCCATACAATGAGAGTGGGTGAGAAAACAGTGGCAGCTCAAGAGCTGTACCTGCCCCCATAAAAATCAGGATAAGCTACCCCCACCCCCAACATAACGTTGGAAACGACCAACTTTGTCCTTTCCCAGCAGCCCATCAGAGGGCTTCTGTCATAAAGTGCTTATTGAAGCAAAGAGGCTTGATGATTTTTCTACCACGATGCTTTTTACATAAAATGACTACTGCTCATTTATTTGTATATATTATTTCCATCCCTAAAATCTTTCCTTTATTCTGTTCTCATGAGATCAGTTTGCTCAAACCTACACAGGACCCGCATTTATTGGATAAGGTTGGATAAGCCTTTGCAAGGACAATATGTGTGAAATCAGACAGGAGAAATTAGGCAAAATTGCCACCCAAAAATATGTCTCTTTGGCATGACACTATTCTAGGCTGATTATTTTTAAGAAGCAGAGACTCGAGAAGTTTTTCATTTTACCTCCCCCTTAACTGCCCAAAATAATTTAGGGAGCCTGCCCCAGGAAGAGAGCTATTACCAAAGCTAAATTTGTTTTATGTAAGAAGGATTTCTCCACATGGCATGGCAAACATTTGTTTACAAAGCATTTACTCTTCCCACCTGCTAGTGAATTGTCTTCCTCTCCTTTGAAGTCCCAGACCCCTACCTGCTTCTCTTCAGCTCTGGTAGCATGTAAGCCTCGGCCCCCTGATGGGTCTCAAATTCCTATGGGGCCCCTTTGTGTATGTAATTACATTTATTTCTCTCCTGTTAATCTGTCTCATGTCAATTTCTCTCTCTCTCTCTCTCTCTCTCTCTCTGTGTGTGTTTCAACTTTTTATTTAAATTCTAGTTAGTTTAACATATAATGTAATATTAGTTTCAGGAGTAGAACTTAGTGATTCATCACTTACATATAACACCCAGCGCTCATCACAAGTGCCCTCCTTAATGCCCATCACCCATTTAGCCCATCTGCCTGCCCACCTCCCCTCCAGCAACCTTCAGTTTTTTCTCAATAGCTGAGAGTCTATTTTTTGGTTTGCCTCTCCCTCTCTTTTTTTGTTCTTGCCCCTACGTTCATCTGTTTTGTTTCTTAAATTCCACATATGAGTGAAATCATATGGTATTTGTCTTTCTCTGACTGACTTATTTTGCTTAGCATAATACACTCTAGTTCCATCCACGTAATTGCAAATGGCAAGATTTGATTCTTTTTTATGGCTGAGTAATATCCTATTGTATATGTGTCCCACATCTTCTTTATCCATTTATCAGTGGACACTTGGGCTCTTTTTATAATTTGGCTATTATAGATAAAGCTGCAATAGACATTGAGATACATGTATCCCTTTGAGTGTTTTTGTATCTTTTGGGTAAATGCCTAGTAGTACAATTGCTAGGTCATAGAGTATTTCTAGTGTTAACTTTTTGAGGAACCTCCATACTGTTTTCCAAAGGGGCTGCCCTCCCAACAAGAGTTTGAGAGGGTTCCCCTTTCTCTGCATTCTTACCAACACTTGTTTCTTATGTTGTTAATTTTAGCCATTCTGACTGGTGTGAGGTGATATCTCATAGTAGTTTTGATTTGTATTTTCCTGATGACAAATGATGTTGAACATCTTTTCATGTGTTTGTTAGCCATCTGGATGTCTTCTTTGGAAAAATGTCTATATTCATGTCTTCTGCCCATTTCTTACCTGTATTATTTTATTTTTGGGTGTTGAGTTTGATAGGTTCTTTGTATCTTTTGGATATTAACTCTTTATCAGATTCATCATTTGCAAATATCTTCTCCTATTCTGAAGGTTCCCTTTTAGTTTTGTTGATTGGTTCCTTCCTGCTGTGCAGAAGCTTTTTATCTTGATGAAATCCCAATAGCTCGTGTTTGCTTTTGTTTCCTTTGCCTCAGGAGACTTGTCTAGTAAAAAATTGCTATGGCCAAAGTCAAAGAGGTTGCTGCCTGTCTTCTCATCTAAGATTTTGATGGTTTCCTGTCTCTCTTTTAGGTCTTTCATCCATTTTGAATTTATTTTTGTGTATGGCGTAAGAAAATGGTCCAGTTTTATTCTTCTGCATGTCTCTGTCCAGTTTTCTCAGCACCATTTGTTAAAAAGACTGTCTTTTTTTCATTTGATATTCTTTCCTGCTTTGTCAAAGATTAATTGACCATATCCATTTCTGGGTTTTCTATTCTGTCCCATTGATCTGTATGTCTGTTTTTGTTCCAGTACCATACTGTCTTGACTACAGCTTTGTATTATAGCTAGAAATTCTGAATCGTGATGCCTCCAGCTTTGCTTTTCTTTTGCAGGATTGTTTTGGCCATTCAGGGTCTTTTGTGGTTCCAGACAAATTTTAGGGTTGTTTGTTCTAGCTCTGTGAAAAATACTGGTGTTATCTTGATACGGATTACACATAATGTGTAGATTGCTTTGGTCAGTATAGACATTTTAACAATATTTGTTTTTCCAACCCATGAGCATGGAATGTTTTTCCATTTCTTCCTGTCCTCTTCAGTTTCTTTCATAAGTGTTCTATAGTTTTCAAAGTACAGATTTTTTTATCTCTCTTTTAAAAAAAATTCTAAGTTTATTTATTTTTGAGAGAGAAAAAGAGCAAGAGAGAACACAAGCAGGGGAGGGGCAGAGAGAGAGAGGGAGACAGAATCTTAAGCAGGCTCCAGACTCTGAGCTGTCAATGCAGAGCCTGATGTGGGGCCTGAACCCACAAACCACAAGATGGTGACATGAGCCAAAGTCGGATACTTAACCGACTGAGCCACCCAGGTGCCCCTAGATCTTTTATCTCTTTAGTTAGGTTTATTCTTAGGTATCTTATGGTTTTTGGTGCAATTGTAAATGGGACTGATTTCATTATTTCTCTTTCTACTGCTTTATTATTGGTATGTAGAAAGGCAACAGATTTCTGTACATTGATTTTGTGTCCTGTGACTTTACTGAATTCATGTATCAGTTCTAGCAATTTTTGGTGGAATCCTTCAGGTTTTCTACATAGAGTATCAAGTCATCTGAGAAGCATGAAAGTTTGACTTCTTCCTTGTCAATTGGATACCTTTTATTTATTTTGTTGTCTGATTGCTGAGGATAAGACTTCCAGTACTATGTTAAATAACAATGGTAAGAGTGGACATCCTTGCCTTGTTCCTGACTGTAGAGGAAAAGCTTTTAGTTTTTCCCTATTGAAGATGACATTAGCTGTGGGTCTTTCATTTATGGCCTTTATGATGTTGAGGTTTTTTCCCTGTATGCCTTCTTTGTTGAGGGTTTTTATCAAGAATGATGCTGTACTTTGCCAAATGCTTTTGCTGCATCTATTGAGAGGAAGGTTCTTATCCTTTCTTTTGTTAAAGTGGTATATTTTGGGGACACCTGGGTGGCTCAGTCGGTTAAGCACCCAACTTCAGCTCAGGTCATGATCTCACAGTTTACAAGTTTGAGCCTCGCGTCATGCTCTGTGCTGACAGCTCAGAGCCTGGAGCCTATTTCTGATTCCGTGTCTGCCTCTCTCTCTGGCCCTCCCCCGCTTGTGCTCTGTCTCTCTCTCTCTCAAAAATAACTGAAAACATTAAATTTTTTAAATTAAAAAAATAAAGTGGTATATTATGTTGATTGATTTGTGAATATTGAACCACACTTGCCACCCAGGAATAAATCCCACTTGATCATGGTTACTGATTCTTTTAATGTATTGTTAGATTCAATTTGCTTGTATTTTGTTGAGAATTTTTGCATCCATGTTTATCAGAGATATTGGACTATAATTCCCCTTTTTGGTGGGATCTTTGATTTTGGAATCAAGGTAATGCTGGCTTCATAGAATGAGTTTAGAAGTTTTCTTTCCACTTTTATTTTTTGGAACATTTTGAGAAGAATGGGTATTAACTCCTCTTTAAATGTTTAATAGAATTCCATTGGGAAGCCATCTGGCCATGGACTTTTGTTTTGGGGGAGATTTTTTATTATTGATTCATTTTCTTTTCTGGTTGTTGGTCTGTTCAGGTTTTCTATTTCTTCTTACTTCAGTTTTGGTAGTTTATATGTCTCTAGGAATTTATCCATTTCTTCCAGATTTCCCAATTTGTTGATATGTAATTTTTCATAATATTCTCCTGTAATTGTATTTCTATGGTGTTGGTTGTGATCGCTCCTCTCTCATTTGTGACTTTATTTATTTGGATCCTTTCTCTTTCTTTTTGAAAAGTCTGGCTATTGGGTTATCAATTTTATTAATTTTTTCAAAGAACCGCCTCCGGTTTCATTGATCTGTTCTACTGGACCATCTGGTCCAGTGTGCCATTTAAAGCCATTGTTTCCTTGTTGATTTTCTGCCTAGATGATCTGTCCATTGATGTAAGTGGGGTGTTAAAGTCCCCTACTATTTTTGTTTTATTATCAATGAGTTTCTTTATGTTTGTTATTAATTGATTTATATATTTGGCTGCTCCACCTTGGGGGCATAAATATTTACAATTGTTAGGTCTTCTTGTTGGACAGACCATTTTATTATGATATAATGCCCTTCTTCACCTCCTGTAACAGTTTTTTCTTTAATATCTAGTTTGCCTGATATAAGTATGGCTAGTCTGGCTTTCTTTTGATGTCTATTAACATGATAAATGGTTCTCCATCCCCTTATTTTCAATCTTCAGGTGTTTTTAGGTCTAAAACGAGTCTCTTATTGGCAGCAAAAAGATGGGTCTTGTCTCATCCATTCTGACACCCTATGTCTTCTGTTTGGAGCATTTAGTCCATTTACACTCAGAGTAATTATTGATACATGTGAATTTAGTGTCATTGTATTACTTGTTAACTCATTGATTCTGGGGATTGTCTCTATTTCTTTCCGGTCTGCGTCAGTTTTGGTCTTTCTTCCCCACTCAATGAATCCCCTTTAATATTTCTTGCAGGTCTGGTTTAGTGGTCACAAACTCCTTTAGTTTTTGTTTGGGAAAGTCTTATCTCTCCTTTTATTCTGAATGCCAGCCTTGCTGAATAGAGTATTTTGGCTGCATATTTTTCCCATTTAGTAGATTGAATATATCATGCCACTACCTTCTGGCCTGCCAATTTTCTGTGGAGACATCTGCTGCTACCCTTATTTGTCTTCCCTTGTAAATTAGGGATTTATTTTCTCTTGCTGTTTTTAGGATTTTTCCCTTATCTCTGTATTTTGCAAATTTTACTATCGTATGTTTTGGTGTTAGCTTGCTTTTGTTGATTTTGATGGGAGTTCTCCGTGCCTCTTGGATTTGGATGTCTGTTTCCTTCCCCAGATTAGGGAAACTTTCAGCTATAATTTGCTCAAATAAGCCTTATGCCCCTTTTTCCCTTTCTTCTTCTGGGACTGCTATGAAATGAATGTTATTATGCTTTATAGAATTGCTGAGTTCTCTATATTTGCATTTGTGATTCAATATTTTTCATTCCCTCTTTTCTGCTTCATTATTTTCCATACTTTTATCTTCTATATCACTTTTTCATTCCTCTACTTCTTCCATCTTTGGGGCCATTACATCTAGTCAGTTTCACATCTCAGTTATTGCATTTTTTTTTTACTTCCCTGACTAATTTTTAGGTCTTTTATCTCTGCAGTAAGAGATTCCTTGGTATCTTCTATGCTTTTTTCAAGGCTGGCTAGTATCCTTATGATTGCTGTTTTAAATTCTGTATCAGGCATATGACTTGTATCTGTTTCAGTTAGAGCCCTGGCTGTGATCTTTTCTTGTTCTTTCTTTTGAGATGAATTCCTCTGTCTTGACATCTCGTCTAGGTCTCTGTCTTCTTCACTGTGTTAGGAAAGCCTGTTATGTTTCCTGCTCCTGAGAGTAATGCCTTTATTAAGAAAAGGTCATATTCTGTCCAGGGCCTGGTTCTTCAGGAAGTGTTTCTATTGTATGCTGTGTGCCCCCTGCTGCTGTGTTTTTGCTGCACTTTTCCTCAGGTCAGTCCTCTACAGAGTTTCTCCTTGTCTGCAGTGGGGAGTGTCTGGACGTTGGCCAGAGTGTGGCGACTTTTAACTAGATGTGTTCTGGTCTGCTTGTTAAAAGAGGCTATTTTCACTAGAGCTGAAGCTTTGCAGCTCTCTACAGTCTGCAGATTTGGTGCGTGTGGGTGGTTTGTGTTGGCCTTCTGGGCGAGGGCCTGCTGCTCTGGTTCTCAGGCACACTTGCCCTAGTAAAGAAGCACCCACGGAGTGTGGGAGGGTGGGGCCTGGCATAAGCGGCTCAAGCCTAACACTGTGGGTGCTGTTCTCAGTGAAGTCAGCCCATGCTGACAGGTGGGGAAGAAAAATGGCACCAGCCTTCTCCCTTTTCTCTGGAGAGGAAAGTTCATAGCTGCTTCTCCTCAAGAAGCCCTCCCACAGGAGCGAATACTTTTTCGTCATGTGTTCTAGGCATCCCTCATATCCCTCCCTTCACTCTGTCTGTATCTGAACCATCTGCCTGGCCAGGAGCATACAGTGCACTTGTGTTCTATATCAGGAAGACTGGCTGAGTTTCAAAACCCCAAACTTAGGGAGCCAGCATGGTAAGAACCCATGCTGATCCTCTGGGGGAAGGTCTCACCACACTGTGGCTGGTGCCAGTTTGCCCCAGAAGAGTAGTCTCTCAACCATGGAGGAAATTGGGGTTTAGAGTAAAGCACAGCAAAAAGTCGGTATCCAGGTTAGCTGCCCTCAGCAGGTGTCTCTGCCACTATGCTAAGGAATGGGGCAGAGCCAAGGCACCCACTGACTCTTTTGTCCCCTGAGAGGCAATGTCAACTCTCCCAGATATGCTCCAAGAAGGGGGAACCATCTCTCCCAATATGTCCTAGGGGATCCTCAGATCATGGTGTCTGCTCCCAGGCGTCTGCTCTCCTTCTCTATAGGAACACCATAACCCCTGCCAGGCTCAATACCAGCCAAGGCACAGATCTCTAAAACTCCAGTCTTTGAGCTCCACTGGTTGTAAAAATTCACAATAATCAGCCCCTCTCCTTTTCCCAGTCAATTGCTTTGGGGAAGTGTTTTCCTTGTGTGATCCCCTGTGTGCTGCGCTCTCTCTCCTTCTCTCTCTATCTCTCTCTCTCATGCTCTCCTCTCTCTGTGATCAGGGTTCCCTCACCTCCACATCTGTCTCACGTCAATTGACTATCAGATCAGACAGAGGAACATAGAAGAGTAGAAGAATCCACCCCCAACCACACAGACACACCACACACACACACACGCATGCACAGATTCCCAAAACAGATATTTGGTCGTTACTAAGAGTGTGTTTGTCATCCTAAGTTCAGCCATTCTAACTGCATGACAATATCAGAATACTAATGAGTAGGAAAAAGGAACCTGTTGAATTATGGCAAGAGCTTCTTATTTATTTATTTATTCTTTTTTTTTTAAGTTTATTTACTTTTTTTTTAAATTTTTAAATGTTTTTATTTATTTTTGTTACAGAGAGAGACAGAGCATGGGACGGGGAGGGACAGAGAGAGGGAGACACAGAATCTGAAGTAGGCTCCAGCTGTCAGCATAGCGCCCAATGCGGGGCTCGAACCCACTATCGTGAGATCATGACCTGAGCCGAAGTCGGAGGCTTAACTGACTGAGCCACCCAGGTGCCCCAAGTTTATTTACTTTGAAAAAGAGACAGAGAGAGTACAAGCAGGGTAGAGGCAGAGAGAAAGGGAGAAAGAAAGAATCCCAAGCAGGCTCAGCAGTGTCAGCACAGAGCGTGATGCGAAGTGCAAACTCACAAACTGCGAAATCACAACCTGAGCAGAAACCAAGAGTCAGACGCTCAACCAACTGAACCATGTAGGTGACCCAAGATTTTATTTTTAAGTCATCTCTATACCCAAAGTGGGGCTCAAGCTCACAACTCTGAGATCAAGAGTCACACTTTCCACCAACTGAGCCAGCCAGGCACCCCATACTTCCTCCTCTTAAAAAAAAAAGATGAATGAGCTGAAAATTTAAAAAAAAAAAAAAAAAAGGATTCATTTTCACTTCTGGCCTCTGAATCCTGAGAAAAGCAGGATGTGGACTTCTGACCTATTATTCCTACCAAGTTCATAAACATGAATTCAGACAGAAACAAAATGTTTTCTATTCATTGGAGAAGGAAACAGCTCTAGAAAACATTTGTTGCTCAACTCTTAACTATCTAGTGAAATTCAGGAGTGATTATTTGCAACAAGCCATGAATAAATGGACTATATAATAAACAATGAATAAATCCAACAACTTAGAATCTTTCTGCCACCCACCTCAAGCACCCTTAACCAACAGGATTTGCTCTAGCTTGTTCTTTCTGGCTCTACTGCCAAATTTTGTCCCCAGCCTGCTACTTAAGTCTTCAGTTTTACTTCATCCCTGCTATTTACTCCTACAACCTAAAACAAAACAAAAAAATGAAAAAAGGGAAAACAAACAAATCAAAACCATCACCCCTGCTTTCCCTTCAAAATAATCCAAGTGACTCCAACCTTGCCATTCACCATCAGATTTTCCTACTAAGCCCACACACCACACCCAAGGCTGGCCTGTTGAACAGGTTTACCTTTATTTCCTCTTACCTTAACAGAAACTGAGCTATCTTGATAGTACTCATGCCCAGTTGCCTTTTCTTGTGAAATTCTTACCTTCTACTCCTACTTATTTTATGATAGAAATTTCTATCTTGTTGAGCCTTTAAGCCCATCGAGCCATTTTTATTAAAAGTTTTTCCAATTCTTGATTAAATTACTTTCAGAATGTAAACCCACTGTCCATATGGCTTTTCTGATGACATTTGCTCTTCCTCTTTTTTTTTTTTTTTTTTTTTTTTTTGGTCTCAAGGAATGTATCTCCTCAACAGGAGCTGGAATAATCTTTCTAAATTGCATATCAGCTTATATTATTTCTCCCTTTTAAATTGTTTAATGAGTCTCTGTAACCTATCGGGTAAGTTCCAAACCCCTCACACGCTTGGAAGTCTTGTATTATAGCATCGTTCCAATTTTACTTTCTGACATGCTCCACCCCCAAAATGTCATATCTCTCATGCCAGCCATGCCAAACTGCTGTACCCCTACATATACATAACACACCCTTTCTTGTCTTTATCCGTCTGTGCTTGTTGCCTCTGTGGTGGGGTGCCTCCTTCTGCTCACCACTTTCCACGGTAACTACAAACCCCTACATATTCACAGACACATCTGGGAAGCCCATTGTTCACTTTTTAGGAGGCATTAAGTATTTTCTAGTATGTCTGTCTTGCCACAAAAATATCTGATATAATTGTCGCAAGAACAGAGTACATCTGAGGATGGACAGCTGGTTCACTGCTCTTCAACCATATGCTATCTGACCAGTTCTCGGAGCATCCTGGACCAGAGTGTGACATGTGGGTGCTTTAGTAACTGGCACCACTTCACATCGCTGCTGTTTAAACTGTGGTTCAATATGTATTTAGTAAAATGGGAGATGACCTTTAGTAATAACAAAATGGAGGTGGAATTATGTTAAAACTTATAATACAGGATTTGTGGTATCTTCATTAGCACCCTTATCATCATAGCTAACGTCGTTTACAATGTCTCACATACTGTGATAAGCATGTAATACCCATTATTTCATTTGTTCCTCAAACCATTTAATTCTAGTCTTATCATCTTATTTCAGGTCACACCCCCACCCATTTCTGTTATTTCTGCTATTTCCCCAACCTGCTATACTTTCTCTTCTTTTCCACAGCAACGTTCACGTTCCAATGTACTATTTATCCGCTTTTCTGCCTACTGCTTCTTTCCTGGCTTTTCTTGTGGAGTATAAATTCCACAAGGCATCAGCTTTTAAAAAAAAATTCTAACTTATTATAGAAGCACATAGTGGGTGTTCTATAAATATCTGTTTCCTTTATTTTTAAGTTTTATTTATTTATATTTTTTGAGAGAGAGAAAGAGAGAGAAGGAGGGAGATGATGAGCAGGGGAAGGTCAGAGGGAGAGGGAGAGAGAGAATCTCAGTGTGGGGCTTGAACTCACAAACAGTGAGATCATGACCTGAGCCAAAATCAATAGTTGGACGTTTAATCAGCTGAGCCACCCAGGCGCCCCTTGAGTAGCTAAAACTCTAGGAAATAAATATTTTTTAAACCTTCATTTTATGAATAAGGAAATTAAGACACAAAGAAGTTAGGGCACACAGCAGGTAGATGGAGGACTCAGAATTTGAATTGACAGTAGATTCCAGAGTCTGCTTTCTTAACATTACATGGAACATAACGTAGCAATTTATTTGGGATTATCTTTCATTTAAAAATTATCATCAGTCAGAGGAGCCAACATGGCAGAGCAGCATGGAAGTTTTCTGCTTCTCTCACCCCTGAAATGTAGCTAGATCAAGACCAAACCATCTTCGACACCTAGAAAATTGATCTGAGGATTAACACAACAATCTGCATAATTTGAGCCACAAAACTCAGCAAGTACACAGGACAAAGAGGTGAACTGTGGGAGAGAGAAGCCATGGAGGATAGGGAGCTGCTTTTTCTTGCTGAGAGAGGATGGAGTCAGTGGGGAGAATACAGGAAAAGCACCTCCCCTGAAAGCAGCTTGAGAAAAAGAGGAAGGGTGGAAACACCCATAAGGGATGGAACCAGAAAGAAAGAAAGGAGAAAGGAGAAAGAAGAGGGTTTAAACACCATTAATATTCTATAAACAGAGGAGCACAGAATCTGAAACTGTGCAGCAGCTCGATACCTGGCAGAGCTTTGGTGGGAAGGAAGAATCCCCAGGAGCAGACAGTGAGGTCCGAGGGATCCTGGGGCCACACAGGGAGAGGTGGTTCCCCTGCTGAGAGGACATTCAGTAGAGTCTGTACAGCCTCCCCACAGACAAAGGTCCCAGCGGACCCCCTGAGAACAGCCATGTTTGGGTGTGTTGGAATAAGGACGTTAAGGGGCAGTGAAGCCTGGTGCCAGATGTGTGTTGTGATTTACCATAATCCATGAAACGCTGCTGCTACACAATTGTATGAATATTTCTGGAGCAGGCTGGCACCTGGCCACAGTGTCTAGGCATCTGCAGCAGCGCAGTCACACAAACGTTCCTGGGGGTGGGCTAGCACCCAGCCATTGCCCAGCGAGACCCTCTCCCAGAGGGTCTGAGCAGGTCAAAGCCTAAGGGCCCTCAGAAGTGAGGGGTTTGGAAACACAGCCCCATCTGAGATGAAATTCAGGAGGGAAATGCCACCTGGCTGGCTGACAGCTTTGTCATGGTTGCAGACAGCATAGAAGCAGGGAGTGGATGGAAGCCAGAGACAAAGGAGAGGTGCTCAATTGTCGGTTGGTGAGAGCACAGAGTTCTGATGCTAGAGACTGGGTAGCTGAGTGACATCATTTTTCACCTTCTCTGAAGCATGTGCAGATTCGCATACAGGCGCCAGAAGATCCACCCCAGTAAGGTAAGCAGCGCCATCTAGTGGAGAATGGAGCCATTATACCAAGCCCTGTCTAACTGCACTAACCACGTTCTAGAGGAATACAAGTATCTCCACCTGCTTAGTTTATGCATTATAAAGTACTTCATAGTTTGACTTCTAGGGGAAACTGCATGTAATTTCAGTCATATTTCATTCTGTTCTCTGGTCCATCTATTCAGTTTTTTTTCTTTTTCTTTTCTTTTCTTATTTTTGAACACAGAAAATAAAAATTTATTTTACTTTTCCTTTTTTATTAAAAAATTTTTTTCTTTAATTTTTTTCTACTATATTTTTTATTTTTTGTAAAATTTTTTATTCTATTTTACTTTAATAATTTTATTTTCTTCTATTTTATTGTATTCATTTTTTAAATTTTAAACATTACCTTACTTTTTTCCCCTTTTTTAAAAGTTTTCTTTTCTTCCCGTTTTTTCTCTCTTCTACCAAGCTTATTTCAACAACCAGATCAAAACACACCTAGGATCTGGTATCCTTTATTTGATTTTTTTGTGTTGTTTTCAATTTTTTAATTTTAATATTTTATTTTATTAATTATTTTTCTTTTACAAAATGACAAAATGAAAGAATTCACTCCAAAAGAAAGAACAGGAGGAAATGACAGCCAGGAACTTAATCAACACAGATACAAGCAAGATGTCTGAACTAGATTTTAGAATCACAGTAAGAAGAATATCAGCTGGGGTTGAAAAAAGCTTAGAGCCCCTTTCTGCAGGGATAAAAGAAGTGAAATCTAGTCAAGATGAAATTAAAAATGCTATAACTGAGATGCAATCTTGAATAGATGACACAGCAGCAAGGATGAATGAAGCAGAGCAATGAATCAGCAATATAGAGGACAAAATTATGGAGAATAATGAAGTAGAAAAAAAGAGGGAAACTAAGGCAAAAGGGCACTATATAAGAATTAGAGAACTCAGTGACTCATTAAAAAGCAATAACATCTGAATCATAGGGGTTCCAGAAAAGAATGAGATAGCAAAAAGGGTAGAAGGTTTATGTGAGCAAATCATAGTGAAAAACTTTCTGAACCTGGAGATAGTAACAGACATCAAAATGCAGGAAGCACAGAGAACCCCCATTAGATTCAACAAAAACCACCATCAACGAGGCATATCATGGTCAAATTCACAAAATACACAGAGATGGAAAGAATCATGAAAGCAGCGAGGGAAAAAAAGTCCTTCATGTACAAAGAAAGACAGATAAGGTTCACAGCAGACTTATCCACAGAAACTTGGTAGGCCAGAAATGAGTGGCAGGATATATTCAGTGTGCTGAATTGGAAAAATATGCAGTCAAGAATTCTTTATCCAGCAGAATAGAAGGAAAAATAAGGAGTTTCCCAAACAAAAACCAAAGGAGTTCGTGACCACTAAACCAGTGCAGCAAGAAATTTTAAGAGGGATTCTCTGAGAAAAGAAAAGATGAGACAAAATAAAAAAGACAAAAGCAACAAAGACTATAAAGGAGCAGAGAACACCACCAGAAACTCCAACTCCATAGGCAACACAATGGCAATAAATTCATATCTTTCAGTACTCATTCTAAATTTCAATGGACTAAACACTCCAACCAAAAGACATAAGGTAACAGAATGGATAAAAAAACAAAATCCCTCTATATGCTGTTTACAAGAGACCTATTTTAGACCTAATGTCACTTTCATATTGAAATTAAGGGGATGGAGAGCCATCTATCACGGTAATGGCCGCCAAAAGAAATATGGAGTAGTCATACTTATATCAGACAATCTAGATTTTAAAATAAAGACTGTAACAAGAGATGAAAAAGGGCATTATATCATAATCAAGGGGTCTATCCACTAAGAAGATCTAACAAGTGTAAACATTTATGCCCCCAATGTGGAATCACCCAAAAATATAAATTACTTAGTCACAAACAGAGAAAATCATTGACAATACTACCACAATAGTAGGGGACTTCAACACCCCGCTTACAGCAATGGACAGATCACTTAACAGAAAATCAACAAGGAAACAATGGCTTTGAATGGCACACTGTACCAGGTGGACTTAACAGATATATGCAAAACATTTCATCCTAAAGCAGCAGAATACACATTCTTCTTGAGTGCAATGGAACATTCTCCAGAATAAATCACATACTGGGACACAAATCAGCTCTCAACAAGTACAAAAAGATAGAAATTGTACATACATACTTTCAGACTGCAACACTATGAAATTCGAAATCAACCACAAGAAAAAAAAATTGGAAAGACAACAAATACTTGGAGACTAAACAACATCCTACTAAAGAATGAATGGGCTAACCAAGAAGTTAAAGAGGAAATTAAAACATACATGAAAGCCTATGAAAATGATAACACCACAGCCCAAAACCTCTGGGACGCAGCAAAGGCAGTCATAAGAGGGAAGTATACAGCAATCCAAGCCTTCCTAAAGAAGGAAGAAAGGTCTCAGATACACAACCTAACTTTACACCTTAAAGAGCTGGAAAAAGAACAGCAAATAAAACCCAAAACCAGCAGAAGATGGAAATAACAAATTTTAGAGCAGAAATCAATTATATCAAAAAAAAAAAAACCCAAAAAACCAAAAAACAAAAAACAAGAGACCAGGGCCCAATGGCTTTCCAGCGGAATTCTACCAAACATTTAAAGAAGAGTTAACACCTATTCTTTTGAAGCTGTTCTAAACAATAGAAATGGAAGGAAAACTTCCAAACTCATTCTATGAAGCCAGAATTATCTTGATTCCAAAACCAAAGACCCCACTAAAAAGAACTACAGACCAATTTTCCTGATGAACATGGATGCAAAAATCCTCAATAAGATACTAGCCAACTGGATCCAACAAAACATTAAAAGAATTATTCACCACAAACAAGTGAGATTTGTACCTGGGATACAGAGCTAGTTCAATATCTGCAAAACAATCAATGTGATACATCACATCAATAAAAGAAAGAAAAAGAACCACATGATCCTCTCAATAGATGCAGAGAAAGCATTTGACAAAATACAGCATCCCTTCTTGATAAAAACCCTCATGAAAGTAGGGATAGAAGGATCACACTCAAGATCATAAACGCCATATATGAAAGACTCACTGCTAATATCATCCTCAACAGGGAAAAACTGAGAGCTTTTCCTCTAACGTCAGGAACATGACAGGGATGTCTACTCTCACCACTGTTATTCAACATGGTATTGGAAGTCCTAGCCTCAACAATCAGACAACACAAAGAAATGAAATGCATCCAAATCGGCAAGGAGGAAGTCAAACTTTCACTCTTTGCAGACAACATGATACTCTCTATGGAAAACCCCAAAGATCCACCAAAAAACTGCTAGAACTGATCCATGAATTCAGCAAAGTCACAAGATGTAAAATCAATGCACATAAATCGGTTACATTTTTATACACCAATAATGAAGCAACAGAAGGAGAAATAAAGGAATCAGTGCCATTTGCAATTGCACCAAAAACCATAAAATACCTAGGAATAAACCTAACCAAAGAGGTAAAAAATCTACACACTGAAAACTATAGAAAGCTTTTGAAAGAAATTGAGGAAGACACACAGAAAAAGGAAAAATATTCCATGCTCATGGATTGGAAGAAGAAATATTATTAAAATGTCAACACTATTCAAATCAATCTACATATTCAATGCAATCCCTATCAAAATAACATGAACATTCTTCACAGAGCTAGGACAAACAATCCTAAAATTTGTATGGAATGAGAAAAGACCCTAAATAACCAAAATAATGTTGAAAAAGAAAACCAAAGCTGGAGGGCATCACAATCCCAGACTTCAAGCTGTATTACAAAACTGTAATCATCAAGACAGTATGGTAACAAAAACAGACACTCAGATCAATGGAACAGAATAGAGAACCCAGAAATGGATCCACAAACATATGGTCAACTAATCTTTGACGAAGCAGGAAAGAATATCCAATGGAATAAAAACAGTCTCTTCAGCAAGTAGTGCTGGGAAAACTGGACAGTGACATGCAGAAAAATGAACCTGGGCCACTTTCTTACACCATAAGCATAAATAAACTCAAAATGGATGAAAGATCTAAACATAAGACATGAAGCCTTCAAAATCCTAGAGAAGAAAGCAGCCAAAAACCTCTTTGACCTCGGCCACAGCAACTTCTTATTCAACACGTCTACCGAGGCAAGGGGAAAAAAACCAAAAATTAACTATTGGGACCTCATCAAAAAAAAAGCTTGTGCACAGCAAAGGAAATAATCAGCAAAACTAAAAGGCAACCAACGAAATGGAAGAAGATATTTTCAAATGACACATCAGAGAAAAGTTAGTATCCCAAATATATAAAGAACTTATCAAACTCAACACCCAAAAACAAGTAGTCCAGTGAAGAAATGGGCAAAAGACATGAATAGACATTTTTCCAAAGAAGACATCCAAATGGCTAACAGACACATGAAAAAAAAAATGCTCAAAATCATTCATCATCAAGGAAATACAAATTAAAACCACAATGAGGTACCACCTCACACCAATCAGAATGGCTAAAATTAACAACTCAGGCAACGACAGATGTTGGTGAGAATGCAGACAAAGAGGATCTCTTTTGCGTTACTGGTGGGAATGCAAACTGGTGCAGCCACTCTAGAAAACAGTATGGAGGTTCCTCGAAAAGTTAAGTAGAACTACCCTACAACCCAGCAATTACACTACTAGATATATATCCAAGGGATACAGGTGTGCTGTTTCGAAGGGCACATGAACCCCAATGTTTATAGCAGTGCTATTGACAATAGCCAAAATATGGAAAGAGCCCATATGTCCATCGATGAATGGATAGAGGACGTGTGTGTATATATATATATATATATATATATATACACACATATGTGTGTGTGTGTGTGTGTATACACACATACACACAATGGAGTATTACCTTTGCAATCAAAAAGAATGAAATCTTGCCATTTGCAACAATGTAGATGAAGCTAGAGGGTATTATGATAAGTGAAATAAGTCAGAGAAAGACAAATATCTTATGACTTCACTCATAGATACAAAACAAAAGAATATAAGGGAAGGGAAGCAAAAATAATATAAAAACAGGGAGGGGAACAAAACATTGAGAGACTCTTAAATACAGAGAACAAACTTAGGGTACTGGAGGGGTTATGGGTGGGGGGTGGGGCAAATGGGTAAGGGGCATTAAGGAAGATACTTGTTGGGATGACCACTGGGTGTTATACATAGATGATGAGTCCCTGGAATCTACTCCTGAAATCATTATTGCACTATATGCTAATTAACTTGGATATAAATAAGTAAATAAATAAATAAATAAAGAGGAAAAAAAAGAATAAAGACCAAAAAACAGGGAGGGAGACAAAACATAAGAGACTCTTAAATATAGAGAACAAACTGAGGGCTGCTGGAGAGGTTGTGGTTGGGGGGGCAAGCTAATTGGGTAAGGGGCATTAAGGAAAACACTTGTTGAGATGAGCACTGGATGTTATACATAGGGAATGAATCACTGGAATCTATTCCTGAAATCATTATTGGACAATATGCTAACTAACCTGGATATAAAGAAAAATAAGTATATAAATACATAAATACATAAATAAAATAAAAATTATCATCAGTCTTTCTCACAAAGGCTAGCAGTCCCTTTTACAGAAACGGGCATTGAACATTGTTTGAAAACTCATGAAAATATCCAATATTGTTTAGGAAACTTCATTTCTGGTTTTGATGTTCCAAAAAGTGTTTCCTTCTTTAACATTGCTTATATTTTCTCTTTAGGTTTTGTTTGTTTCTATTGTGGTATCTTTACACACCAGGAAACTTCTTTGGAAGTATATTTAGGGTGTTTAAATTTAGATAAAAAACTAAATTGCTTGTTCCAGGCAAAAGTGTCACATCATCATGCTTTCTATGGTTTCAGAATTCTAACTGTCAAATACAAGGGCTCGTCAGCCAGCTGGTTCCTTCTGATGGCTGGTGTCACTACTTTTTGCAGCCTACATTCACACCTCATAAAAATCTCCATAGAGACATGACGAAACCAACAAGGGCTGGTGAGCTCAGTTTTTCTAAAGGGTGTCAGCATAGAAATGCACAGGAATGAGACTAATTTGAATTTTTTTCTACTAAAGAAAATCACACTCCTCCTGTGTCTCCTCTATTCTCAATACTTCACTATGACACTACTTCACATCTACACCAGATGTGTGGGGTTTCCACACACCAAGCAGTTCTGCGATACCACCTGGATACCCTACAATTCAATTCAATTCTGACACTATCTACCTGGTGTTAACATCAGATCCCACACTGAGGGTCAGTCCTACCAGACTGCTCCCCACCCCCACTTAGATGCCAATCACAGGTCCAGGTTGTGTCCTGCACTTCTTACCAATTGGTATAAATTGGAAGCTCCTATGACACCCTCCTTGGGTTCCATTAATTTGCTAGATTGGTGTGTAGAACTCAGGAAAACATTTAACTTACTAGATGACCAGTTTATTATAAAAGGATATAACTCAGAAACAGCCAAACGGAAGAGACATATAGGGCACGGCATGTAGGAAGGGGTATGGAGTTTCTGTGCCTTCTCCGGACACCACTCACTCTGCATCTTCACATGTTCACTCACCTGGATGCTCTCAGAACCCAGTCCTTTGGTTTTCGTTTGTTTGTTTTTTTGTTTTTATGGCAGTGTTATTACATTGGCACAATTGATGAAATCATTGGCCATTGGTGATTGAACTCAATCTCTAGCTCCTCCCTTCTCCCTTGAGGTCAGGTGGTAGGGCTGAAAGTTCCAACCCCATAAGCACAGGGTTGGTTTCCCTGGCAACCAGCCCCCACCCTTAGGGGCTTTCCAAAAGCCACTTCATTAACATAAACTCAGCTGTAATTGAAAGGGTGAATGTGTGAATAAGAAAACACACATTTCACCTTTATAGGTCTGAAGCCATTTCAGGAACTGAGGGCAAGAGACCAAATATGATCACCACAGATGCTCCCATTGTTCTCATCACTCAGGCAGTTCCAAGGGTTTGGGGAACTGTGAGCCAGGAACATAGACAAAGACCAAAATACATATTTATGGTAAATCGTAATATCACAATGATGCCATACACTTGAACAGGAAGGAGACTAAGTTGCGTTTTTTTCTACAGAACTGTTCACCCTGATATTTTATGCCTGAGATGAGTGCCTCTTTTGTGTCACTCTGGTCCCAGCCTGTGGCTCAGGGTGGTACAAGAATAGCTGTAGTAGTGGCAATATTTTGGACTCACTTTGGTTGCATTTGCACATGGCCAAGAAGAGAGTATATGATTTTGCTGACTTGGCCTCTCCCCTTCAGGTTCTGAGTGACTAAATGAACATGTTTTGTACTTTTCTTTGGCTTTCTGAAAAATGTTCTGAAGATCTTCCACAGAGGTCTATCAGTAATTCACAGGAAACAGAGGTTTGGGTGGTGGTCACTGATCTGGTGAAGTGTGAATGATGAAAATAGTACTTTATATAAAATGGGTGTCTTCTGAGGGAAAGGCTGAAAATAACGTAGACAAAACCCCACTGTGCTGGCAAATCAATTACCCAGTTGTCTGCTTTTTGGGTTACTGTAAGCAATTATTCCAGGACTAATTGTGTCTATCCAGGTCAGATTGTGTCTGACCCTGTTCAGTGAACAGAGATGTGTAGAGAAAGCCCTGAGGAGAGCTTTAGAAAGGAATCTTCAGGGGTCCCCCCGTGGCTCTTCCGGTTCAGCATCGGACTTCTGCTCAGGTAGTGATCTCACTGGTTTGGCAGTTGGAGCCCCCCTCCCCCCCACCCCCCCGTGGTGTTTGCTACTGTCAGCACAGAGCTCACTTCGGATCCTGTTCCCCTCTCTCTCCGCCCTTCCCCCGCTAGTGCTATCTCTGTCAAAAATAAACATAAAAAAAACACTTAAAAATAATAAAAGGAATCTTCATGCACATTTTGAGCCTTGGGAGGTGAAGCTAAGCCAAGCAGCAAGGTGGCCCATGGAAGCAGAATGAACTGTGGGAAGCCTTAAAGTCTGGCTTTAAGGTTAGAAGTGGGCCACATTGGAAAGGGTGCCTCCAAGGGTGCCTCAGGTATCCATTCTGGCCTGGTGCCAAAAGGCCAATTATTAGAGTACAATATTTGATCAAAGTGGAGGCCAGAGCTTATTACCACTATCTTGGAATGCACTGGGGTGTTGGAGGGAAAAAAAAATTCAACACGTTGTGTAAACCAGAACAGTTTAACAATTATTGCAAATGTATTATGAAAATTGAATAGTCAAACTTTTAAAGTTCACCATTTTCATGCACAAGCAAGAATTTGTCAAGAATTTATCAGCACTACCAGCTGTTGGATTGCTCCTATGCTTACTATACTGGTTCTTTGTGACATGTGAGAGATCTTCATTTTCACACTGAAATCAGAAGAGGAAGGTATTTGGGAACTACTAGATTTTTTCTTAACAACTTCTTTTCTTTATATGCTTTATAATAATGTATTACATTATGATTGATAATACTTTATCATGAATGTCACATATGATTTGGAAGTTTTTCATTTCTTTTTTTTAAGTAGGCTTCATGCCCAGCACCAGCGCCAGACTTCGGGCTTGAACTCATGACCCCAAGATCAAGACCTGAGCTGAGACTAAGAGTCAGATACTTAACGGACTGAGCCACCCAAGCACCCCTGGAAGTTTTTCTTTTTTGGTCAAATTTGAAGTGGCAGCATTGATATTCATCTCCTTTCTATTCTGCTTGGGTCGGTTCCTATAGGGCTGCGTAAAAACATAGTGGCCCAAAGGAAATAAAATAACTCAATACAGCTATAAAAGATGATTTTGTTTAACACAATGAGTACTACTATGTCAAGCAATTACATAAAAATTATAACTTGACGTAAACTATTGTTTTGCTTTCTATAATTATTTAATATTATTAGATGTTTGTTGGCTGAAAAGTTGTTTTCCCTAAAGTTATCTCTATAATGCACTGTCAATATTTAATATTAACTATCAAACTATTTCCCATCTTATTTAAATATTTAAACATTTTTCTTTACATACAATCAGTAGGTTGAAGAGCCATTAATCACAGTAATCCATATAAGGAATATTCGTAATAAGGCATGTGTAGTGTATATCCTTCAACTGACAGAATTTTAACGCAAAGCACATAAAATGACTTTTCACCCTAAGTTGCATCTAGACTATCTACCCATATTTAAAAGAGAATGTTCAGTAGTGACTATACATTTCAATGATATTCTTTTTATGCATTATCATCATTGTCATTCTGATTAGATGTGATTAGATATGGTTTTGAGGGATGCCAGAAATTACCCTGCAAGAGGTATTTAGCTCTTTGATCTTCCACGTGACAAAGCTGAATAGCAAACTGTGGTCAAGTACTGAGGCTGCGAGGTGCCTCTCTGGTATTTGTACCAATTAAATGGTATTGTGGGGCTGGAGGGGAGTTGCTTTATTATGAAATCGAATGTGATCATTTTCCTGGGACACAGAGTCAGGAGTGGGTGGATGCATTACTGGCCTGGGTTCATTGTCACAGGTATTGATGAATTAAAGGATGTTATCATCCTTCAGTTGTTGTGGGCACATCACCAGAGACCCACTGGGCCTGCTCAGCATTTTGGAAGTGCACTTTAATTGCTTGGATTATCCCTAGACAGGCTCTGGGTAAGCAATCATCAAGTATTGTTTACCATGATCTTTTTATTTTGGTAGAAATAAAAAAAAATAACAGAATTAGCCAGGACCCCCTTTTGGATTTGTGCCCAAATCCTGTTCAGAACCTTTGGGAGCAGAATGTCAGGTTCCTTCCCCATCAGGCAGAACACTAAAAATACCATCTCTTGGGGTGCCTGGTTGGCTCAGTCGGTTAAGCGTCCAACTTCAGCTCAGGTCATGGTCTCACGGTTTGTGGGTTTGAGCCCTGCATTGGGCTCTGTGCTGACAGCTAGCTCAGAGCCTGGAGTCTGTCCTCAGATTCTGTGTCTCCCTCTCTCTCTGACCCTCCCCTGCTTGCACTGTCTCTCTCTGTCTCTCAAAAATAAATAAAAAACACGAAAAAATTTTTTAAATAAAATAAAATATAAATACCATCTCTTCCAATCATCCCCAGAACCCATATTACTCATAAAAGATAGAAATCACAAAATAAGCTTTACAGTGACTTTAGGTTTCCCTCCCATACAAATCCTGAAGTTTGGGAGAGGAGCAGCCCTGGGGGGATTGGGAGGCTGTAGAGGTAGGACCTGTGAGAGGGAAAACATCTCTAGCAGAACCTCGCCTAATTAGCTCTCAAGGGTTGCTACCTCCATTCTTGGGACCATGTTGGGAGGGATAGTGGCAAGGAATAAAATGTGGCCACAAACTAAACCTAGTAACTGGCATGATAAAGGAAACATAGATTTACAGCAAAAATATCTGAGGTCCCCTCCACCCTTTTCAGAAGACATGGTGCACTCATCAACCAGGCCAGTGATGGAATTTCAGGTCCCAGGAGGCAGGAGCTAAGTCAGACAATCCTGATCTCCAGAGGGCCAGGAATGTCTTTATTGGATATGGTGCAGGGAGTTGGAGGACAATAAATAGCAATATGCCCAAGGAACTCAGGAATACCTGAATTATGCCTTGCCAAATACAGTCTACCTTCTCTGTCATCACTCTATCCCCTCCCCTGCTCCCTTGGCCTGGCTACCTAACTGAGAGATAAGAGTTTGGGAAATTACCCCAGCTAGAGCCTGGTCTCCCAGTTCCTTGAGCTCCAAATCTCCAGTGACCTTCTCCTCACTCAGCATTCTTTCTAATGGCTATTTTAGACTTTGTCATAGCCCAGAATTGTTTTGCCTGAAGAATAAAAAAATTCAGATAGGCCATCACTTGACTGCAAACTCTTGCCTTTCCAGTGTGTCCGTTCTTAATAGTTTCCTGCCATTGAACATTCCCCTCCCCCTCAACATCACTACCAACATCCCCTCTTTGGACTGACAGTCAATTCACCATTTTGATCGTTTATCAATATCTTAAAACTGCTTTGCCCCTTTACCCTTTTGTCATATTCACCTAACAAAATTTAAACCTAAAATAGTCAGGGCTCAGTCATTTTAAATGAACAGAACCCTTGGGGAGAAAAAAAAGCCCATAAAGTTAAGCAGATTGGCACCACTATAAATTGATGGCTACCTACTTCACCTGGGTCTTCAACTCTGACTCTGGAAATTCTGTTTTCAATAAGATTGCTCTTAACACTCTATATCACATTTTCAACCCTTCTCTTCCCTTCTTAAAATGCAGACTTTCTTACTTCTTCCCTATCTTTGAAGAAGTGTTCTTACTGCCTATATTAAGTGGGAAAACAGAAACCATAATATACACCTCATACAAAAACAAATAGCATCCACACTTATACTTTCCCATGTCCCCTTCTAAAATGGAGACACCCAGCCTCCTGTCTAAGGTCATTTTCCGGAGCTGAATTCTAAATCTTATCCACTATGGCTTTATGAGGAAACTCATGTTATTCTCCCAGCCAATCTCCTCTGAGCCACCCCCTGTCTACTGCCACCAATCTACCCCTCAACCCAATGTGCCACTTCAGCTATTGTCTTCTGTCTTTACTTTCTTTCACAGCCAAATATAACTTTTGTGAGGCTTTGAAATTATACTAGTGTTTTTATTATATATACATAAAGTTATGGTTATTATATATAAAAACACACTCACATTATAGGAGTATAAAATGTCAAATAAATACTTTCTCTTCCCACACATCTCCCAAATATGTATCCCAGAAATAATCACTATGAAATTGTGTGTATATGTATGTAATATATAGAGATCCATAAGAATTTCTTACACAAATGAAATCCTATGATACATGCTGTTTTGCAACAGGGTTTTTTCATTTTATATATTTTGGCTATCTTTCCACATCAGTACATATAAATATCTCATTCTTATTAACATCTGCATTAAATTTTAATGTTTTTATAATATTCACGACTCTATCTTCAGTGCCTAGAATAGTGCCCAGTACATAGTAGGTACTCTATGAATATTGACAAATGAGTGTATTAATAAATTCCACTGTTTATAAGCACATCATATTTGAAACCAGTCCTCTATTGATAAACACTTGGGTTATCTTCAATTCTTTTTATTACTATTACAGGTAAACTTAGACTTGCTCCAGGCAAGACCATTCCTTCTCTGTTGAAGCCTCTAGTCCTTAACTCTCCTGACTTTCCCTGCCTAGACTTCTGTGTCCATGCTTATTAAAATAGGTTCTGCTTCCTCTGTGATTAGCTGAGAAATTGCCCTTAATTGGCATTCACAAGAAACCCAAAAGGAGTGAGCATGGTATAGGTTTTGGGGGAAAATTTTGCAGTCACAAGTGTGGTACTCATTAGTGTGGTTCACCAGTGATTCTGATTCCTCTCCTTCCAGGCACATAGTAGGATTGTTCTTTCTTGTTCCCTGTAAAGTGACTTGCTTCTTCCAGTAAGATGTGCAGTCTTCTTAAAGAGCCTCTTAAAGAGGCTCTTTAGGCTCTTAAAGATTCCAGATACATGACTCTTGTAAGTGTAGCCATGTCATGTTCCTGTCCCCTGCAGCAGAGGCTCCTTTTGCATGAGTCCCAGTGCAAATTCCACCCTACCCCCACAATCCCTGCCAACCCTAGATGGGCATGTAGTGTTAACAAAGAAATAAACCTTGGTTGTAAAACCCCTGAGATTTGGGGATTGTTTCCTATGGGAGCAAACCTCAGCTCCTCCCAGCTAATCCACCCAGGGAAGGAGTGCAGTGGGTGCTGGCAGCTTCTGAAAGCTTCCTGTGGGACCCTTGCTTCATATTCTCCCCCAGGGCTGGGCACTCCAGGCCCCTTCCAGGGGCCCATGTACCAGGTATATGACTCTTGTAAGTGTGGTCCGTCTACAGCCTCTGACTGACTTTTTCTGATAAAAGTTTTCTCTATCCAATGCTATTTCCTTTCCAAAAAAAGTATTACCTCAACAAGTCTATTACACAGTTCTTTCTCTGAGAAACTGAAAAAAGAGACAAAATATAATAGTTACCTTAAGGCATATTTTTAACTCTCTCATCATCCTCACCCCAAACAACAGTTCTCCCAGGGCACTGCATGGAATATCTCTGAAACCCCTCTTGCTTCCTACTCCCTCACTTGGACTGCTTTGTCAGAACCATGGGGAGATCCACACTCTCACTTGGGGCATTCTTGTCACAACCAGTACAGAGAAAAGCTCCTTGGTATCAGAGGGTCTGGGGCGGCAATAGGAGAATAAGCCTTCAGTCAGAGGTCCTTTCCATCCCCACTCAAGTCCCAAGTCCAGGTTCACCTCCATGTGACTGGAGAGAATGCTTTGGGTGAGTCCCTCCTCAGGATCTGTCAGTTTTGCTTGAATTGTTACCACAAAGACCACACCAACCACGACCTCGAAAAACAACAAAAATTGAATTATTTCATGTATCAAAGCCTAGATAAGTTCATTGTAAGCTGAATGTGTCCCATATATAATGAACCCTGTGAGATACCTGGGGAGGATACTTGACAGATCTGGGGCAGATACTTGACAACTAAGTGGGTAACTGTAGTCCTTTCTCTGCTCTTTGCTTAGCAAACTGCTAGCAAATTACAAGGGACTATTGATTGGCCTTTGCTGCAAAACAATCCTAAAATTTAGTTACCTAAATTTATAAACAAGGATTCTTCTGGGTGGTCTTTCTGGTATGGCCCAGGCTCTACTGGTCTTTATTAGACTAGCTCATGTGTCTGTGGTCACTTGGTGAGTTATTGAGGACCGGCTAGTCCCAGTGGCTTTGCTCACGTGTCTGGCAATTGGCTGGTTATCAGCTGAGCAAAGAAGGTGCACCCATCTTTCCTCACCCTGCAGGTTAGCTTGGGCTTATTCACATGGTGGTGACCATGGGGTTCCAAGAGCAATAACAGGGTAAGTCCTAATGCATAGGGATTTGCAAGTCCCTGCTTGCATCATATTTGCTATTTTTGTCCCATTGGCCAAAGCAAATCACAAGGCAGTCCAAATCCTCAAGGGATGAAGGAAAACCCTACCTCTAATTGGAGGGATTGTTAAGGATGTGAATATAGGGACAGAAAATATCTGTGGCCATTTTTTTGCCATCTGCCATAAGATGGTGGTCTCCATCCCAGACCTCTGGGTTCCTCTGAAGGGCCTCTTGCTCAGAGGTGGTGAATCCACTCACTATTCTCATTCCACTCCCACCAGGATCCTGCAGAGACCTAAGCCACTCCTCCTTCATCTCTAGTCCCACACATCTGCAGTGGTGTTAATAGCACTACATGGCTGTTCTGTATGACTTGGGATAAAAGTCTGTCACTCACAATGATCAAAATTGATTCTGAATCAGGAACTCAGTATTTAAAGTTTTGGTAACTCACCATTACTCTGCATTTTCAAGAACTGGAGGAATTAGAGCAGTGAGTAATTTTAATTTCTATTGCCTCTTCACTTACAGTACTGGCATTCTTGTAATATTTTATATCCTACTTGTAGATAAGTATCCTCCTCTCCCGTACTAGACATTGCATTCGCTGCACATTTCTCCTTTAGGGCTTCCAGATTCCAAGGTATACTTTAAAAAGTCAAAAGTACCCCCCTAGAAATGTGAATACATAAACACACATTTTATTTTAATATTTGTTAATATTTAGATGTGCTGTAAATAGAAATATATATACTGAATTTTGAAGATATGAAAAAAAGAATGTCAAATATCACATTAATAACTTTTATATTGATTACATGTTAAAATAAGAATATTTTACAAATTTGAAGTTAAAGAAAATATATTATTAAAATTAATCTCACTGGTTTATTTTTACTTTTCTTAATGTAACTACTAAAAAATTACACAAAGTGCCTCACTTTGGTTCTCAGAGTTTATTTTAGAATTTATTCCAGGAAAAATAAAGGTGAAGTGGTTATATTAATTAATATTGGGCAAATTAGGGGTGCCTGGGTGGCTCAGTTGGTTGAGTGTCCTATTTAAGCTCAGGTCATAATCTCATAGTTCATGAGTTTAAGGCCTGGATCAGGATCTCTGCTGTCAGTGCAGAGCCTGCTTCAGATCCTCTGTCCTCCTCTCTCTCTGCCCCTCCATGCTTGTGCTCTCTCTCTTTCAAAAATAAGTAAACATTTTAAAAATCAGACAAATTAAATTTGAGAACAAAACATTACCAAAGATAAAACCAATTGTTACATAATGATGGAGACAATTCATCAAGAAAACATACAAATCCTAAACATTGATGACCCTAATAATAGAACTTAAGAATACATAAAGCAAAAACCAAAAGCTTCATGGAAAAAATAGAACAAATCCACAATTAAAATTGGGAATTTTGATACCCCTCTCTCAACAACTAATAGAATAAGTAGACAGAAAATCAACAGGGAGGAGAAGACTGGAACAATGGTAGCAACCAACCTGACCTAACTGACATTTATAGGCAATGCCACTTGACCACAGCAAGATACACAAATATTTTTTAAGTGCATATGGAACATTTAGCAAGAAATCACATCCTGAGCTATAAAACATGTATCAATAAATTTTGAAAGGATTCAAATCACATGCTGTCTGTTCACACTGGAATTAGACATCTATAACAAAAGTGTACTTGGAAAATCTTTCAAATATTTGGAAATTAAATAACATGTCTAAATAACCCATGGATCAAAGAAGATATTGAAAGGGAAATTGGAAAGTATTTGGTACTGAATGAAATTATAGCACAACATACTGAAATTTATGGAATAACAGTGTTGGGGTTCTCAGAGAGAATTTTATAGTACTAACTGCTTATTTTAGAAAAGAAGAAAGATCTATGTCAATGACTTCAGTTTCCACCTTAAGAAACTAGAATCAAAAGAACCAGTTAAGGAGTGCCTGACTGGCTCAGTCAATAGAGCATGCAACTCTTAAACTTGGGTTTGTGAGTTTGAACCCCATGATGGATGTAGAGATAGCTTACAGATAAAATCTTAAAAAAAAAAAAGAGGAAGACCCAAAGTAAGTAGAAGAAATAAAGATCAAAGCAGAAGTCAATGAAACGGCAAAGAGAAAAGAATAACAAATCAATGAAACCAAAAGCTGGTTCTTTGAGAAGCTCAAGAAAATTGATAAACCTGTAGCCAGGTTGGTCAGAAAGAACATAGAGTATATGAATTATTCAACATCAAGAATGAGCATCAGTACAGATTCTACAGCTATAAAACAGATAATAAGAAAATCACAATTATGAAAATTAGTTAAATAAATAATACTGTATTTTGTGTGAGTGTGGACAGGACAGAACTCTGCTGCACAGTGAAGTAAACTGATTCTGCATCTCCTTTCTTGAACACATATCCAAGAGAAAGCTTCAACTAGTATTGTAAATAGAAACATACAAGGATATTCATCACAGAGTCATAGGAGGGTAAAGGAGAGTTGGAGGCCACCTAAGTATTCACCACAAAGGAAATGAATGGGAAAATGTAGGGGATACATGTTATGGAATATTATGCAGCACTTAGGAGCAAGGAATGTGATGAACATATTCACATCCCAAACCTGCATGCATATTTAAGGGCATCTATCTTGAATTAAAGTGCGTTCCTGGAAGGTGGAGAGAGGGAAATGGGGACTGGCGATCAAGAGATAAGAAAAGGGAGAGGGATGTTTACAATGACCAAAGATAACAGTCTCTTCCGAACTAAGGATATGTTTCTGGTGTCCAGAAAGAGAGAAATAATCGCATGAACACTACTATGAAAAACTCACTGCCCTTCACAACCACCGAGATATAATAAAATGAAAAACAACAACAACAACAATAACTCACTTTGGGAAGTGGACCTGTGCAAGGCACACATATCATACGACATAGATATCGAAATGAAAACTAGGACGGAAAAAAAGAAAATTAGAACAAACTGATTTTTAATAGGTGATTACTTATTTTAGCTAGCCTGCCAAATTAGTAAAGTAAAAATCTAAGCTGAGTGATATATACTATCAATAGTTTCACATTCCAGGGTTCCTGTATATTAGCAAGTTTTATGAAAGTTATATATTGCAATAAATGATGATGTTTAAGTGGAGTTGATAAACTAAGGTTTTCTTTCTAGAGCTGCAGACCAAAGCAAATTTTTTCTCCATCTTCTCAGGGAAAGAAGGTGTAGTGAATTTAAATGATTTTCTCCTTGTCTCTCTGTTGCTCCAGTTTTTTTCAATCTCTAGAGACAGTTTATGTAACTCCAGGACCACTTTTGAATCCTAGGGACTTGAGAGACACTGTAAACATTTTTTTTTTTTTTTTGTGTGCCTTTCAGGACTATCCCCAATCTTCAGGGACTTCCGGAAAAAGTAAAGCAAAAGGGTGATTTCTCAAAGTTTCCCCATCCTCGAAAAAGGTTGTGCTTCTCCAGAAAGTCTTGTGGTAGCAGGAGGATTGGAAAATGAATGACCGCAGGACTGATTCATGGCCAGGAAACTACAGAAACATACTTTGGATCCCAGCAAAATATTTCCCTAAGAGCTGAAGCCACATCTGTTCTTCGGTAATAATTAAAATTAGCCCAAGCAGAGAGGGAATATAAGCAGCAAGGGAATCCCCCCAAAACATCCAAAAGAACAACTGGTGAGTCAGTTCTGCTGACCAACTAGAAATGGAACAAAAGCACATCATCTATGGGAGAAAATACTGACGGCTGGGGCCAGGATATCTGGGCAATAGACTCTCTTGCTCACAGACCCAGGCTGACCTGCTCTCACTGCAGACTCATCACAATCTTCAAGGTGGAAAGAGCCAGTAACACCGTATAAACTAACCCCAACAACTGAGCTAGTCCTTGCGGACATATTATTATCACTTGTCCTATTTTCCAAACCAGCCTATTTTCCTGTAATTTATTTTAAGGTGTCATATGACATAAAATTCATTGAATGAGTATTTTTCACCTTCTTGCACTTGGGCACATCCAGCTTCCAAGATTTCTTCTCTGAGCAAAAGACACTCTGGGTGTCAACCATACTACAGCCAGGGTCACACTGGATGGTGACTGTTTCAGGGTATACATACTGATTCTTCTTCACAGGTTTCCACTTGGTATTTTTGGTTTCAGACACAAAGATATAAGCATCTTGAGTATCTCAGAGAAAACATACTTTTAAATTATTTTTAAATATTTTTAGGGCACCTGGGTGGCTCAGTCGGTTAAGTGTCCGACTTTGGCTCAGGTCATGATCTCATGGTTTGTGAGTTCAAGCCCCGCTTCAGGCTCTGTACTGACAGCTTAGAGCCTGGAGCCTGCTTCGGATTCTGTGTCTCCCTCTCTCTCTCTCTGCCCCTCCCTTGCTCATGCTCCGTCTCTCTCTCTCTCTCAAAAATAAATAAACATTAAATGTTTGTTTACTTTTGAGAGAGACAGAGAGAAAGCGGGGGATGGGTAGAGAGAGGGAGACACAAAATCCGAAACAGAGGTGTCAGCACAGACCCTGACGCGGGGCTTGAACTCATGAGTGGTGAGATCATGATCTGAGCCTAAGTCAGACGCTTAACATACTGAGCCACCCAGGTGCCCCGAGAAAACACATTTTTTAACACTGATAATATAAATAAAAGGGATAAGAAATACAGCTCACTTTGTCTACATTTTCTTTCAACCCTACTGACCCACCGCTACTTCCCCTAACACTAGCACCGCTATCAGCACTACCACCGGCTCGTATTTACTAGGCACGTGCTATATGCCAAGCACATTACATGCATTATTTCATGAAAGCCTTTAGTGACTCTATGAGGGAGGCAAGGCATGATGGTTATTCCCATTATAGAGATAAGGAAACCAAGGCACAGGAAAGCTAAATGCCTTGGCCCAAATCGCAAAGCAACTTTAAGTAGCAGAACCAGAGTGTGAACCCAGGGACATTAATTCCAGATTCTGAGCCCTTCTGCATTATAAGGCCTCTTTTCTTGCCTCAGTTTGCTCCTGTGTAAAATGAAAACCATGACAGCAACTTATCTTCTGGAACTGTTGTGAGTAAAATGACCTAAGTAACCTGCTTGGGAATATTTTACTTATTCTGCCATACTAGCTGCTCAAGAAGAGGGAAGTCAACCCCACAGGTCAACCCTCTTACGAACATTCTGGCATGCATCAGCACCTGAGGGTGTTGCTCCTTAAATAACTGGAACTAAACCATGATGGACCTCCCTCAAGCTCAACCATGTGCCCGAGGAGGCAGCTCTGCCTCTGGCCGGGGGGACAGTTTATCTCAGAGTACCTCCTTAGCCAATGTACCTGCTTAGCACCATTCTGCCCCAGGGAGCTGGGGTTATCTTTTCATCGAGGTGCCTGTGACGACCACTGAGAAAATGTACAGGACATTTTAGCTGCTCCAACCGGAGCACACCCTCCCTTGCACCCATACTCCATCACAGTAGTGAGCAGCGGCAATCTACTATCATCTTACAGTGTCCTTGTTTAATTCTGGGTGGTGGACTGTAGCCTCAGATGGTGAGAGACAGAGAGCAGAAGAGAGAGGGGTTTTTTTTGGGGGGGGGTGGTTTGACTCATTAAAGAAAATAACACACAAGTAAGGGGATTTATTAGAAGACTTTTATCCTTCCCAATCAATACCATTGCCCATAAGACGACTTGGAATCACTAACAAATAGGGATGCACCCCATTTTGTGTGCTGTGGCTGTGAATCAAGTGAGTATATGGATGGATGGATGGATGGGTATCTGGGGAAAAGGGGATAAACTTCTCACCTTGTATAGAACTATTTTTTTCAGCAAACTTAAATATTCAACAAAATGTATATGCATTTACTACAATTTGTATATTTTAAGCATTTAAAAAATATGAACTCTTTTAATCCCCCAAAACAACCTATGAGGCAAGCATTATTATTTTCCCCATTTTACAAATGATGGAACAGAGAGATGAAGTAGGCAAGAGCAGACTCAGTACCATTTTGCCCCTATGCTCTCGGCAAATATGTCACCTCAGCTAAGAGAATAGCTACTTGGGGACAGTGAAAGACCTTAGGATAATAAAGCTTAGAGTCAGCCACAGAGGAGTCCTTTTTCTTTTGAAACTAAAGTTACTCAAAACACATCTGTGACAAGGAGGCATTGTTCTGTGAATACTTGTCAGGACCATGCAAATCCAGAATCCCCAAGTACCTCCTTCCCTACACATCAATAATACTCTCTGGTTTTGAATCTTTTATAGAAAAGAATCTTGGGGGGGAAATTTTTGTTTTAATTGCTTAAGTGATGAAATAAGAATTAACCCACATGAAAAGACATTGTGTCAAATTTCATAAAGCCTTGTTAGAGAATTTAATAATATATTTTAGTACATTGGTAAATACCGTTAATTTTAAAGAAAGAGGTCTTAGGGAAGATCTCTTATTGGGATCAAGAAAGGTTTTATAATTGTGTATTGTCTGTAAATAAAAGATTAAAACCATATAGCAATCGTGGGGTTTTTAGAAAAACTTTTTCCTGGCTTTACTCATTTAAAATGCATGCTCAGAGAGCATTCTGCCATCATGCTTTGGGTTTCCACATCTGTGTCTTTACTTATGCAATTTTTTCTCTGTACCATTTCCTTGATCCTTCTGCCTATTATCTAATTCAATTCTCACCTTCCCTGTTCTTGTTGTTCTTGGACCCAATTTCAACATGTGGGGTTGGGAAGGAGAGGTAGATCGTGCCCCATAATACCTCCAACAAGCAATCCTTCCAGAAACCATCTGGGTTTCCTACCATAGATGGTGTCAGATCCCACAAGTGAAGGGTTCTGTCCTATCAGACTGCATCTCCCCCCAACTTCAGACACCAGTCTCGAGGCCAGATTGTTACCTATAGTTTTGACCAACTAGCTATAAATCAGGTTTCCACAACCCCACCTTGGGTTCAATTAATTTGCTAGAGAAGCTTATAGAACTGAGAGAAACATTCTACTTACTAGGTTACCAGTTTATTAGAAAAGGCTATAACTCAGGAACAGCCAGATGGCTGAGATGCACAGGGTAAGGTATGTGGGGAGGGCAATGAGCTTCTCTGTTCTCTCCAGGCAAGCCACTCCTCACCATCTCTGCATGTTCACCAACCCAGAAGCTCTGGGATCCCTGTCATTTTGTTTTTTTTGGTGGCAGCTTCATTACTCAGACATGATTCATTAAGTCATTGGCCATTAGTGATTGATTCACCCTCTAGCCTCTCTCAGCTCCCTGAAGGTCAGTCAGTTTCAGTCCTATCCCTGGCAACCATCCTTAGGTGCTCTACAAAGGTCATTACATAACAAAAGACACCTTTGTTGTTCTTATCACTTAGGAAAGTCCCAGGGTTTGGGGAACTGTAAACCAGGAATGGTGGTCACCTAAATGACCAAATATGAGTTTTTCTTATACATCAAAATAGCACATCTCTGAACTTCCTTGGCTGCCCTTGGCACACAGCAATCCTTACTTTCTCTGGATTCCAAACTGCTTGTTAGTAAAAACAGAAGTATTTATCTATATAGCAAGCATTGTGTTAAGCACTTACAATGTTCCATTTAATTCTCAGATCAACCATATTGAGTATTATTATCATCCTCATTTATAGATGAAGAAACAGACTAACAGAATAAATAAATTATAAATAAAAAGAGTAAGTAAATAAATCACACAAGGTCACTCAATAAATGGAGTACAATTCAGGTCTATTTGCCCTCCATAACCTGTGTTCTTACCAAGATTCTGTTCTTTGCCTCCCTGATTTGGCCATTGTATTATGGTGTGTGGATGTGTGTGTGTGTGTATCTATTTTGATGGATAGATAAATAAATGGACAGGTTTTTATTATAACTTTTGCACTTTGAGAGCAAGGAGCACATTTCCTACCTCTCCATGCCACAGGCATTGAGCCTGCATGCTCCTCTGAAAAGAGTAGTTCCCAAATACATATTTGCACAAAGGTGATACTGTTATCTATATGGACGGTCTAGAGCTGAAATATGGCATTTTCTAGCCTCGTACAAAATGCATTTTTATTAACGCAATGGACACAGGATTGTTGCACTAAATTCCATGGAAAAGATCGAGACACATACTCGCATTTTGTTGGGATCCTAAGGCATAACACGTGAGTAATTTAGTCAAAATATCCGGCAGAGCCTGGAAAATGTCAAAAGAGAGCAGACAATAGGTAGTATAGAAAGAGAGAAAGAATACCAAGAGTCAAATAGGTCAAGAAAATCCCTCCTGGTGTCAGAAATTGGAATTGGATAAGTAGCTGCATTGGTGGAAGGCATTTTATATTAGAGAAGAATTAGATTATCAAGAGAGGGAAGGGGAGAACTGCATGGAAACATTCATGGTTAGATAGTAGACTAACTTAACTAGACAATCATATGGGGCAGAAGTGAGAGATAAGACTATAAAGGTAAGTTGAGATCAGAGTGCAGCAGATTTTGAACAACACATTGAGTTAAAGACATAATTCCATAAACAATGGAGGAATTTTTAAGGGAATGAAAAAGAAGGAATTTATTCATAAACTAACTGAATAACTCATAAGATTTATGGACCAATGGTGTATGGCCTTTCTTCATTAACTTAGTCAGCGTTGAATAAGAAATTCAATGACAAACATGAAAGATTGGTAGAATAAATAAATACACCACACACACAAACACACACATGTGCACAAAAAGAAAAAGATTTGACTGTTTACTAAATCTGGTCAAAAATCACCAGGTCCAATTCCTAGCCAAAAAGGAAGAGGTTCATAATCCCACATTAACCCTTTTGCCTAACTCTCAGCCTTCTATCAATTATTTTCATCTTTTGCTGTAGAAGAAATATTCAAAAGAAAGATGACTCCATACCTTCTTAGAAAAATTGCCCTAATGTCACCAGGGTATTAAGGCATTTCAAAAAGTCTAAAAAAGTATAGTTGAACTTAAATTTCTTTAGGCCCATAGAAATCAATCAGCACATCTTCCCTCAACATTCAAAATCTTGTATTTTAATGTTAAAAGAGATGGTATGAGAATTTCTGAATAAATATTTTAAGATTCAGATTAAAACTTAACTCACAAAAAATCATGTAAGA
>CM053562.1:33585982-33629537 GCA_028646485.1 Cryptoprocta ferox
AAAATACAATGCTTATCTTTAAGACATACATATTGAAATATTTAGAACTGAAAAACTATATCTAAGATTTCCTTCTAAATAGCTTAGAATGGGCAAAGTGGATGTAGATGTGGATAAAATAAGATTGACCATGATTCGATAATTGCTGAAGTTGGGTGATGAGTACATGGAGTTTTATATATGTTGTAAGGAAAAAAATCATTATCGCCTAATAAAAAATCACCTTTAATGCATAGATATTCGTTTATATAAAACTTAATGAAATGCTCCAGTCATCATATTTCCCTCATGGAGTCCTATAGGTACTGCCTAACTGTTTCAGTGTGGATTAATTTATACTTCCTTTGAGGGAAGTATAAGTTGTTTTATTAATGTTAATTCTTTTTAACAGTTAAATTGCTTTGTCCGTGATATAATACATTGTTTATTAATTTCCATTTTATTAATGAAAAGATTGAGTTCCAAAATATTTTCAAAGGTTTTAATAATTTTAGGCATATGCTATTACTATTGCCAGAGAAAATAGTTTTTTGATATACATTCCTAGGGACCTGTCCCTGTAAATGGGTCAGAATAAATTGCAAGTAACTTCACATTTATAAATATAAGTCCATTAATGCTTAAAGTTCCTTTATATTTTTAAATTACTTTTTAGCTTATTAATTTTTGAAAGAGCGGGGGGAGGGGCAGAGAGAGGGAGAGGGAAAATCCCAAGCAAGCTCCATGCTGTCAGCATAGAGCCCTATCTGGGGCTCAAACTCACAAACTGTGAGATCATGACCTGAGCTGAAATCAAGAATCAGATGCTTAACCAATTGAGCCACCCAGGTGCCCCTTAAAGCTCCTTTATTCCTTTATATTCTAAGTGAGTTTTTTATTTCCAGTGATCTTTTTTGTTTCTAATTGTCACATTTTGATTACCTATAAAGAAAAAGTGAAATTGTAATTATCACTCATTATGAGAAAATTCACTAAAGTCTAAATTCATGAGTTATGTGTATAAAATTCCTGTGTAAACTATAAAACATTTTGTAAATGTAAAGTTTTATTTGTTTGCAGTTTGGTGAGTAATTTTCATAAATTAATTAACAGGAATAAGTTTGATATACTGCAATCTGATGATACTTCAAAAATTCCTAATATGGAATTAATTGGTCACAATGACTTTCTCTTCATTAATTGAGCACTTCTCTCTTTCTATCCTGGGGCTTTAAGCCCCAGTAACTGCCTTACTCACCAAGTAGGCTGGCTGGGCACAAGAACATAGGCAGAACCCCCAAGGAGGCACAGACCTGGGGAGTGGCTCCCTGGGGTAGGTCTCATGGCTCCTGTTGACCCTGCCCTAAGGGAAGTTCAAAGGTCTCAGATTTCATGTGGAAATATCTGGAAAAAAGAGAGTAAACTAGCAGCAACGCTTTGCCAAACTGGAATTCAGCTGTGCAATAGTCAGCAAAACCCTAGGGCAAAGTCCAGGTCAGGACCCAGCTCTGAGTTACGGAGAAGCTAAGCGGAAGAGGGTGACATTAGGACTCTGGGAATCAACTGAATCAGAGGGCGTTTGAAACCTCTATTGCAGCCTCAGTGGTTGGATGCCAGGTGCAAGCAGCCTCATGGAACTCTGAGGGTATTTAGAAGTATAAACCTAGTCTTTTCTTTTCATGATAGGAGTGGGAAATTGCCATCTAGAAATGTAAATAATTCATTTCTGAGTAACACACAGGGCTTGGGGAGGAAGGGGATAAAAGCACTTTAGTTCAGAGTGGGCAGGCTCAGTGACCCTCAAAGCAAAACTTGAGTACCATAAAGCTGAGTGCTAGACCCAGTGGAGTTTGAAAATTAGTGTGAGAAAAAGCTATTCCTGAGAAGCATTACCTATTAGGAAAAGTTGTGACTTCAGTTATGAGTTTGGGCTGGCAACAACAGAATGAAACTAAAAAACAAATGAAACAAAAAGTAATAGAGAAAATTAAATTTCCTTTCTGAAGTTCTAAAACCTAAGTGGGGAATGAGAAGTACAAAAAGTCTCAGGAATACAGACTGGCCCTGAAAAACATTCCTAGGGCAATATTTGAGTGGGACATTCCTTTTTGTTATTCCTGATTTACCTAAGACACCTAATGAATCATACCCCAGGGCTGTTCTAGTCCATTAGAAGAAGGAACGTGGTGCCTGAAACATCAAGAAAGCAATCCCAGACATGAAGGGGTTGGACGTGGTGAACTATGAAGAGAGGAAGGTTCCATAAGGCTTTAAGAATATTTGGAATGTGTTCAATCAGCCAGCAGTTACACCCAGTCCTGTGTTATGTCTCTGGCTAAAGCAGCAAATGACAAGTATTTACATGCATAATTTTAATCTTTCCTGGGAAGTAATATTTGAAGGTAGGCTAATATTTATTGAAAGAAGACAATGAGTTTTGAGAAATGCCTGGAAACAACCTTCTTACCGACGTCAGCTGCAGAGTATTATAGGTGTTCAAAATCCAAAGTGCTTAGCTCTCACTAGAGATAAGTGGGTAAATTATGATGTAATAGTTATTGCAGCACAATTAAATTTCAACTTTCCTGAGAAAAACAAAGGCAAATAAATTCACCATGAATTTGCTTTACTTTAGAAAAAGAATCCAAGACAATACTAAACATTAGTTAGAAAAAAACAAGCAATTAAAAATATTCACTAGAAGACTATTTTGAATTATTCCTTCTCCCTATTAAGCACCTACTATGTTCTGAGCATTTTCCATAAATGCTTCCGTTTACTCTTGCAACAATCCTGTGATATTTTTAATCCTCAAGAAAGGCTAAGTAACACTTAACAAAAAACTCACAAACAGTAAGTGACTGAGCCAGGATCTGAACCAAATACATGCTTTCCACTTTAACCTAGTACTTTTAAAATAATGTAAATAATTGTCAAAAAAAATACATAACTATTTAGAGACAAGGTAGAGACAGAGAACATGAGAAAATGTGGTTAAGATCCAGAACGCAAAAGCACTATCTCCTTCCTCCAAACCACAAAAGGACTTCATCAAGAGCTATTGAGTGAATGAATGTTGACCTTGATACAACCCACTGATCTTACTCAAATTTTTATACTTGTGTTTCAGTGTATTCAGTTCTCTCCAGTTCTATCACATGTGTAGGTTTGTGTATCCACCACCACAGTCAAGATACAGAACAGCTGTTGCCTTTTTATGGCCACATCCACCTCTATCCTGGCCATCTCCCCAGCCCTAACCCCTGGCAACTACTAGTCTGGTTTTCTTTTCTAAAATTTTGTAATTTCAGAAGTGTATAGAAATAGAAGGATCCAGTGTGTAATCTTTTGGGATTAGATTCTTTTCACTTAGCGTAATTCCTTTGACATTCATTCAAGTTATTTTATGTGTCAATAGTCATTCTTTTTATCTGCTGTGTAGTATTCCACAGTATGAATGTACCAGAGTGTGTTTATCCATTCACCTAGTGAAGGACATCTAGACTGTTTCCGTTTTTTTTTTAATGTTTTTTTTTAAATTTATTTTTGAGAGAGAGACAGCTTGAGCAGAGGAGGGTCAGAGAGAGAGGGAGACACAGCATCCAAAGACAGGCTCCAGGCTCTGAGGTGTCAGCACAGAGCCTGACACGGGGCTCGAACCCATGAACAGCGAGATCATGACCTGAGCCGAAGCTGGACGCTCAACCGACTGAGCCACCCAGGCGCCCCTGTTTCCGGTTTTTAATCAGTATGAAGAAAGGTGACAAGAACATTCACGTACAAGTTTTTGTGTGAACATAAGTTTTCATTTCTCTGGGATAAACAAAAGGAATACAATTGGTGAGTCATGTAGTGGTTGCATGTTTGTATCTTTAAGAAACTGTCAGACTGTTTCCAGAGAGGCCATACCACTTTACCTAACTACCAGCGTGTATGAATGACTCAGTTTCTCCACATCCTTTCCTGCATTTGATGTTGTCACTATTTTCTATTTTAGCCAATCTGATAGGTGTGTGGTGATGTCTTGTGATCTTAATTTGCAATTTGTATTAAAAGCTAATTATGTTGGACACCTTTTCACATACTTATTTGCCATTTATGTATTCTCTTGAATGAAACGTGTATTTATGATTTTTTCCATTTTCTAACTGGATTGTTTGTTTTTTTACTGTTGCATTTTGAGAGTTCTTTACCTATTCTAGATATTAGTCTTTAGTCAGATATATGGTTTGAAAATACTTTCTCCCTGACTGTAGCTCATCTTTTATCACTTTCACATGGTATTTTGTACATAAAAAAGGTTATAATTTTAATGAGGTCCAATTCATCATTTTTTCCTTTTGTGAATTGTGTTTTTGGTGCCAAGTCTAAAAACTCTGCATAGCCACATATCCCAAGATTTTCTCATATTTTTTTTCCCAAAAGTGTTATAGTTTTGGACTGTGTAGTGTGAGTGTGCTTGACTCAATCGGTCAAGCATCTGACTTTGCTCAGGTCATGATCTCATGGTCCACAAGTTCGAGCCCCAAGTGGGGCTCTGTGCTGACAGCTCAGAGCCTGGAGCCTGCTTTGGATTCTGTGTCTCCTTCTCTCTCTGCCCCTCCCCTGCTTGCACTCTGTCCCTCTGTTTTTCAGAAAAATGAATAAACATTAAAAAAACTTTAAGTGTTATAGTTTTATAACTTACATTTAAGTCTTAGGTTCTTTTTCCTAAAAGTTTTTTTTTAATTTTATGTTTTACATTTAAGTCCAAGATTCATTTTGAGTTAATTTTCATATGAGATGTGAAGTTTAGATCAAGGTTCATTTTTTGGCTCTACATGTCCAGTTGCTATACCATTATTTGTCAAAAAAGCTACCTTTTCTCCACTGATTTGCTTTTGCATTTGTCAAAAATCAGTTGAACATATTTATGTGTAGATTTATTTTTAACTGTCCAGCATGGGCTATGAATTTAATGAGTATTTATTGAGCCCCTACCCAGAGCAGACAAAAATTCATAGAGCCTGCAGTCTACTAGGAAAGGTAAACATAAATAAAAACATCAATTAATGTGTAACATAAAGTCAGAAAACAATACTATGAAAATAACGCAGAGTAAAGTGGTAGATAGTCATGTGTGAGGTGGGGGGAGTGGTATATATGAAATAATACGCTCAAAGAAGCCTTCTCTAAATAATTGACATCTGAGAAAAGACTGAAATTAATAGGGGAGTGAACCATGCAAATATCCAGGGGAAATTTTTCCCTAAAGAGAAAACAACATCCTGAAAACTTAAAAGATTCCATATGTGTGTGTGGAGGGTACAGCTGTGTGAGTTTCTTTAGTTTTTTTTCTCCTACAGATAACTATTACAAATTCTAGAAAAGATATTGAGGGGAAACCCACCTGAAGGGACCAGAAAGTGAACCAAACAGATTTTAGGAGAGTAATAGCTACTGGAAGAAGGGAACAGAATCGAATGTGTTTCCCATTTGTTATGGTTGTTAACCTGAGAGAAGATTGTATTTGGCTCAGTGGAGGATGGCTGAAACTTAATGGGAACTAGCAGTCTTTCTGACTTGAAGAAACAGAAACAGAGTTTGGGGCAACAATGGCCACTGCAAAATGAAGGGATACCTGGAAATAAAAGAGCCAAAGAGACACGGCGATCATATTGTGTAGAAACTCTGCCCAAATCTCTGCTGGTTTCTGAATCACTCATTGGTGGAACAGACTGAAAACAGCCCAGCTAAAGAGAAAAGAACAGAACTCAAGTCTGAGCTGCTATTCAAGATAGAATTTTTAGTTTGGATCCAAATAAGTTAATTGCCTGCTTAAACAATCAAACAAACAGACCCCTTCTTATTAGAGGAATATAACAGAATCCATACCCGATGTCCAGAATACAATCCAAAATTACTCAATGTAAGCAAACTACAGGGGCACCTGGGTGGCTCAGTCAGTTAAACAACTGACTTCGGCTCAGGTCATGATCTCATGGTTCATGAGTTCAAGCCCCGTGTCTGACTCTGTGCTGACAGCTCAAAGCCTGGAGCCTGCTTCAGACTCTGTGACTCCCTCTCTCTCTTCCCCTTCCCTGCTTATGCTCTGTCTCTCTTTCTTTCTCAAAAAGAAATAAACATTGAAAATTTTTTAATAAAAAAATAAAAAACTACAAAACCTGAATCAAACAAATAACCAATAATCAATAAAGCCATATTATAAAAGATTTCCATAATCTAACACAGACTTTTTTTCCATTATCTCAAAAACATTTTAGAGGAAGAAACAATGAAATTACAGGGCCAATTAGATGTAGAGGGCAATAAAAAGAGAGGTAAAGAAACTGTAAATGTCTGTTTATTTATTTTAAGGGAGAGAAAGATAGCGCAAGCAGGGGAGGGGCAGAGAGAGAGGGAGAGGGAGAGAATCCCAAGGGCACACACACGGTCAGTGTGGAGCCCTATGAGGGGCTCAAACTCACCAACCCTGAGACCATGACCTGAGCCAAAATCGAGAATGGGATGCTTTACCAACGAAGCCACCCAGGCGCCCCAAGAATGGTACTATTTAAGAGAAGTGCGATGATTCGGGTGCAGAGAATCTCAGGATAGGCCCTAATGGCCTATTCATTTGATTTCAAGAGGACTCAGTAACTAACCCTTGTTCCCAGTCGGAAATGTATTAGCCAAGGCCGCGTTAGCCAGGGAGGCCATCTTTATACCTGGGATCGTTTTGTTTTCTGATAAGGGATCCTTGGCCCAGATGAGCGAGCTTAGCATTTATCAAAAGCAGCCAGTGTGTAGAACTGCTCCAATGTTATAAGGCAATCCTCAGAAGGTAACATTTGAATTCCCAGAAGTTCTGATGAGGCTCTTACTCAGATGAAATTATCTCAACTGTGCATTCACTGTGATGATTTTTGAAGTCTGGAAACTTGACCTCTGCCTAACTTGAAAAATGTGACTCATCTCTCTGCCCTATGTCCTGAACTTGATGATTCCCTTCTGGATTTCTGAATCTTTTCTATAAGCAAATGATTTGATTTACTCAAGTATTTGATCGTCTCGTTAATCTGAGCTTCATCTTAACATTTGTCAATACTGTAAATACTACTGCTGTGTAGATTAGTGGTGACAGTAGGGTTAATGCAGAGTCTTCATCTCCATTATACCTAAATCTCTGTGACGGGGCACCTGGGTGGCTCAGTCGGGAAAATGTCCGACTTTGGCTCAGGTCATGGTCTCACAGTTTGTAGGTTTGAGCCCCGCATCGGGATCTGTGCTGACAGCTTGGAGACTGGAGCCTGCTTCAGGCTCCATGTCTCCCTCGCTCTCTGCCCCTCCTCCGCTCACATTCCGTCTCTCTCTGTCTCTCAAAAATAAATAAACGTTAAAAAATTAAATAAATAAATCTCTGTGAAAAAAAGTTGAGACAATGAAGTGGTGTAATATTGTGCACCCAGATTATTTTACCATTTGTAGTTTGAGATACCTAAAGCCTTGAGATGCATAGAGGGAGATTGAATTTACCAGTAGGGCATAAAATCTATACCTTTAGCACCCAAGGATCTGGTGTGGTGGAATAATCTGGAGAACACCACCAACAAAATCTAATGCCCTGTTTATGGTTTACTACACTGGTAAATATCAATGGGCCATTAGAGGGAGCCAAAACAGTACAGATGAAACTTCTGGATACTGGGACTTAGTGTCCCACAAAACTGGTGTCATAGTAACGGCAGGTATCAGGTATAGCTGTGGAGGGGCAAAAAGTGTCAGCCAATAAAAACATTGAAAAGACGAACTCTATTGTGAGGAAAACGACAACTTCTCCTATATCAGAATGCGCTATGGTTAAGAATATTCTAATAAATAAGAAAACCTGCCATTACCTCCCAGGTCACTAGGGTATGGAAGATCCACTCTCTTTTCAGTCTTTAATTTAATTTCCATTGAAATGTTTTAGACATGCAAAAAAAAGTCCAATCTCTTCTAGATCTAGCTGACTTTTTACACACTGAATCACACCCATGTATCACTACTGAGGTGAAGAAACAAAATATTCCCAGAACCTTTGTGGCCCTGCTCATGCCCACTTCCCAAGAGAGATTTCTATGCTGACTCTGAACACTATGGATTACTTTTGCCTGCTTTTGTACACTACATGAATTAATTAAAGCAGTATGTACTATTTTGTGCCTGTCATCTTTCAGTAAACATTTTATATTTTGAAAATTCATCCATATGATCATTCATTCCGTTGTTGTGTATTTCATCACTTGATGTGCCACAATTAATTTATCCCCTCTACTGCATGTGAGCGTCTCAGTTTGGAGCTATTATAAGATAGGGTTGCTACAAATATTTGAATACTTGTTTGTTGTTGAACAGATGTGTGCACATCTGAGGGGCAATACTTACAGGTGGAATTTCTAGATAACAAAGTAGGCACACGCTCAGCGTTAGTAATTACTGCCAAAGAATTTCCCCAGGGAGTTAAACAAATTTACACTTTCACCAACAGTTTTTCCGAGTTGGGGTTGCCACCACTAACATTCTTGCTAACGCTTGCTGTTTTATCATTTTAGCCGTTCTTCTGGGTATGAGTGAAATTGCTCTGTGGTCATTTCTTTTTTTGGAAGAAATTGTTTTGTTTTATAGATCACTCTATTTGTGCTTTTGGAAATAAACCCAGTTTACTTTCTCAGTACCTAACCATTCACTGTACCTATATTTGAAATTCCTTATGAAAAAGCCTGCGAGTGGTGTGTGTGTGTGTGTGTGTGTGTGGGTGGGTGGGTGGGTGTGGGTGTCTGTCTATCTGTCTGTGTGTCTATGTGTGTGTATGTTTCCTTGACCAACTTTAATGCTTAGGGAAATTAACAACCACTTAAGACATCCAACCAAATTTTTCTTTCCAGCTTCCCTCTCTAAGAAACAAAATTTAGCTGGGGTTCTTTATATATGCAAAGTTATATATTACACTTAAAGTTCATACTCAAATGAACAAATGCATTTCTAGAGAATTAATTTGTTTTCTGGAATTTTTATGCCCTATAGTACATTGAAATATTACTCTTTTGCTGTCTGAACGCATATTTATAGGAAAGTATTTCATCAGTGTATGATGTTTATGCTTTCATATTAAAGGTATTTTTTGTTTTATTTTTAAAAATGCGTGCAATTTGTTTAAATAACAACCAAAAAAAACCTGTCTACTCATTTCTTTCACCCCTCCCACCGCTGACCTCTGACAACCAACAATTTGTTCTCTGTATCTATGAGCTTAGTTATAAACATATATTAGATTCCACATATAAGAGAGGGCATATGGTATTTGTGTTTCTCTGACTTATTTCACTTAGTATAATGCCCTGAAGAGCCATCTATGTGGTAGTCCTACCATACACTGTTGTTTTCATTTTAATTTCCCTGATAATGAATGAAATTGATCATCTTTTTATATGTCTATAGGCCAGTTGAATGTCTTTTTGGTGGAGGCACCTTTGGTCTCTTGTCCATTCTTTTGGTGGATTGATTATATTTTTCTTATTGATTTGTAAGAGTTCTTTATATATTTTGGACATAAGTCCTTAGTTGGACATGGGTATTACGAACACCGTTTCTCAGCCTGCAGCTTGTCTTTTCCCTCCCTTAATGATATCTGTACTAGTGTGCCAGCATTGCCATAGCAACCTATCACAGGTTGGGTGCCTCAAACAACAGAGATTTATTTTCCCACATTTCTGGAGACTAGAAGTTTGAGATCAAAGTGTTAGCAGGTTTGGTTTCTTATGGGGGCTGGGATGGAGATTTCTGTTCCAGAATATGGTCATCCCTCTGCATGCACACATGTCTAATCTGTGTGTGTGTGTGTGTGTGTGTGTGTGTCCAAAATTCCTCTTCTAATTAGAATACCAGTCATATGACTAGAACCCACCCTAAAGACCTCATTTTAACTTAATCACCTTTCTGAAGACTTTATCTCTGAATACAGTTACATTCGGAGGTAACCATTTTAAAGTGTGTAATTCATATGGTTTTGCGACCATCACCTCTATTTAATTGTAGAATATTTTCATCACCCCAAAAAAATGCAGAACATTTTCAACACCCTTTAGTAGTTACTCTTCATTCTTCCCCTCCAGTCTCTGGCAACAGTTGATCTACTTTCTGTCTCTGTAGATTTGCCTATTCTGGACATTTCACATAAATGGAATCATTACCTTCGTGTCTGGCTTCTTTGACTCAGCATAATGTTTTCAGGGTTCATCCATGTTTAGCAGGTGTCAGTACTTCATTCCTTTTTATGGCTGAATAATATTCCATTGTACGGATAGACCTCATTTTGTTTATCCACTCATCAGGTGGGTTGTTTCCACTTTCTGGTTATTATGAATAGTGCTGTTATTATATTCATGTGTGCACATGTTTGTATGAAGATAAGGTTTCAATTCTCTTGGGTGTATGACTACAAGTGAACTGCTGGATCATATAGTAATCTAATTTTTCGAAGAGCTGCCAAAGTGTTTTCATAGCAGCTACAATATTTTCCATTCCTACCGACAATGTATGAATGTCATCCTTGAGGGTGGGAAGTGTGGCGTTATTGTGGCTTTGATTTGTGTTTCTCTAATGACTAATGATGCTGAGTATCCTTTCATGTGCTTATTGGCCATTTTTACATCTTATTTGGAAAGCCTTAATTGTGTCATTAAATAAACAAATGTTTATTTTAAAATTGGACAATTTATAACTTTTTCCATATTGCTTTTTATATTATTGTGTATAAGAGATACTTGCCTACTTTAAGATCATGAACATAATCTCCTATATGTGTTATTTATTTTTTATGTTTCACATGTAGGCCAATATTCCACTTTGGATTTCTTTGGGGCAGAGTAAGGTAAAGATCAAGGTAGATTTTTTCATGTAGTTTTCCAAATGATGTAGAAAATATGTATTGAAAAAAAGCATCCTTGCCCACCACAATGAAGAGTCATATTTGTCATAATTATGGTAGATATTTTAAGGTAAATATAAATTTTATATATCAGTTTGATTCTATTTGTACCAACACCACACTGTCTTAATCTACTTTTATAATAGGTCCTGAAATCTAGCAGTATTAATCCTTCAGCTTTGTTTTGCTTCAAGATTATTTTGGTTATTCTTGGCCCTTTCCATGGCCCTGGGCTTTTCTTTTAAACCCAGGAAAGGAACAGATAACTTGTTTCTGGTTTGTGGTACCATAGAAGGAATTACAGTCAGCAGAGAATTTTAAAAAATTGATCTTTTGTATGAAGTCTTACTTAGCTCATGGAACTTCAAACATCGCTTTATGAAATGATTATTGAACACTTACTGTGAACAAAGCCCACGAATGAAATGGTAATTGTACTCTATGGTAAAGATTAGTTATGCCCTCAGTGGGTAGTGGTGAAAGATGTTCAACAGAATCAAAGAGCTATAAATGTGCAATATAGAAATAATAGTATGTAGATAGGTGTAAAGGGCAGCGAATAAACTTAAAAGCACTCATTTCTCTGTTTTACGGGGTTTGCACAAGTAGTAGAAACTCAAGAAAAAACAATAAGGTTGATAGATCAATATGGAGGGGATTATAGAAATCTCAGGAGACATTGAGTATCCCCCCAAAAAGACCTGTAGATACATGTCCCCATTTAAAAATAAAACAGGGGCACCTGGGTGGCTCAGTCGGTTAAGTATCTGGTATCTGACTCTTGGTTTCAGCTCAGATCATAATCCCATGATTCATGCGTTTAAGCCCGACATCAGCTCTGTGCTGACAGGTCAGAACCTGGAGCCGGCTTCAGATTCTGTCTCCCTCTGACCCTCCCCTGCTCACACTGTCTCTCTCTCTCTCTCTCTCTCTCTCTCTCTCTCAAAAATAAATAAACAAAACAAAAAAAAAGTTTTAAAAGTAAAAAGTTCATTTCAGAACCACTGAATAGGGAACCTGGAACAGAAATCTCTAGGGTGGAGGGCAGGAAGAGGGTGGAACTGAAATTGCACCAGATATGTCTGAGCATTCAGAATATAATGTTAGATTGCATTCCCAACAACAGAACGAGAGAGTACCCATTTCTCCACATCCTCGCCAACATCTGTTGTTTCCTGAGTTGTTAATTTTTGTCACTCTGACTGGTGTGAGGTGGAATCTCACTGCGGTTTTGATTTGCATTTCCCTGATGACGAGTGATGTTGAACGTCTTTTCTGGATGTCTTCTTTGGAAAAGTGTCTATTCATGTCTTCTGCCCATTTCTTCACTGGATTATTTGTTTTTCAGGTGCTGAGTTTGGTAACCTCTTTATAGATTTTGGATACTAACCCTTTGTCTAATATGTCATTTGCAAATATCTTATCCCATTCCATTAGTTGCCTTTTAGTTTTGTTAATTGTTTCCCTTGCAGTGCAGAAGCTTTTTATCTTGATGAGGTCCCAATAGTTCATTTTTGCTTTTATTTCCCTTCCCTTAGCAGATGTGTCAAGCAAGAAATTGCTGCTGCTGAGGTCAAAGAGGTTGTTGCTTGTATTACCTTAATAAAACAGTAAATTACTGAAAATTAAAGTTTCATAAATAATAAAGGTTTAAGCAAGTTGTTTAAAGCCATAAAGGTAAGTCATCAATAAGAGAATATAAAATTAAATGAGATTGACTGATGGAGAGAGAAACAAGGGAAAAAGTCAGTGCTAGATCGATCATTTTGTAGCAGAAAATCAAAATATAAGCTTTAGAGAGAAAAAGTCAAATCATATAGTGTATGCTTCCTCTTCAGAATGATTAAGCTCACCAGTAGAAAAACCCAAAACAGAATAGGACTTAGAAAAAGAGAAGAATTTCATTTTTATTTTTTATATACACTTTGTAAGCCTTCGGATCCACGCCTGGAATGGATGACTCTGTTTATTTCATACATCCATGAATTTTGGATGTAAAAGCCTTGAGACTCGAGAAAGATGGTGAGTTAAATGCTTTCCCTAATAAAGTGAATGGAAATGAGTTTCCAGGACAGTGCGAGCAAGAATGGATGAAGTCTGACAAGGAGAGATTTGAGAAGGGAAAGTGTCAGACTGGAAAGATCTTGAGGCTGACAAGGTCATGGAGAGGAAATCAGCCAGAAGATATTCCCTGGTGGAAGGGAAAAGCAATGGTCTTTTAAAATCACAGTTCTGGAACATTCAGTGTGGAAGTCCAGTCTTATGTAGTCATCCATATACCTGTCTGTTAACTCTAAAGCTTTAGTAAAAGCCTATGAAATCCTCTCACATGGCGGCTGTTTTGAAGAAATGAAAGAAAAGACGTGATGTTCTCTATTATGGATCAAGATGTGGTGGAGAAGCAGAGGCCAGGGTTAAATAAGCATGAGTGGCAATGAGATTTCAGAGGAGGTGAAAAGTTGGAAGAAGAGGTGACTGTCCAAAATGAAAGTTTCCCAAGAATATCCAGAGCTATAAGTGGAACACCTGAGGGACAAGCCACTGAAGAGTTCCACCCAGCCCCCTCAGTCCTTTCTCCCATTTCTGTGTGCTCCTCTGCAGGCTTCCATGGGCTCTGCTTTCTCATGGTCCTACCTTCTATTCTCTTGGGGAGACTCCCTTCAGGTTGTTAGACAGTTTTGCTCCCCACCTCCGAGAAAGCTGGAGCCCTAGGTCTTGTGTGCCCCCCAGCGTGGCTCTTTACCAATAATTGACTGGTACTGTAGAATGAAAGCCCAGTTCCTTTAACTGGAACTGGGGCAACATTTCAGCAAGTTTGTAGTCCAGAGTTCCCTTCTGGGACAAGGTTAAGCCACGTTTTGTAGGGCTTTACCTGATCATCGTGCTAGGTTCCTTCCCAGTCCTGTTCTGCTCTCCCTACTCCTTTTCCTGTTTCTCCATAGAACACTCCCTTCATAAGTTACTTGCATGTGAATCCTCTTCCCCGGGTCTGCTTCTGGAAAATCTGATCTAAGAGAGACACTAAAGTCATTTTAATTGAAATATTAAGAAAAGATTGGAAACCTTGGTCATGCCCAAGAGGAGTACCTGGGCTACATATATATTAGGTTTTCAAAGTCTTTCAAGGTGGTTAATATTGGGTGAAGGGATATGAAGCAAAACCAAATGTATCTTAAATACAAAGAAGAAGTAAGAAGTTGTTGCAAAGAAATACTGGTGATCAAATAGGGAAAGAAAGCAGAAGACATGGAGGAAGATGAGATGTTTGGCCTGGGCACTGAAGGATGAGTAGGAAGTGAGGATGTAGGGTAAAGATACCTCGGACAAGGCACAAGGATATATTTTCTAGAACTACATGCACCTGGTGATGCCATAAAATAGAGAAGAAACTTAGTTAGAGAAACATTAGAAAGTGATTTGTACAGGGCCCCAATTTTTCATTACACGGCATCCAAGTGAAAATAAAGACACCAGATTTGTGACAGGTGGTTATTTATTTCTGTCATTCCATCATGTCCAGGACAGTACAAGCGTAGAAGCGTAGACTGAGCAAAGATACAAATCAATAGCTCCGCAGGATCAGTGGCACTAAGGATATCAACAGATTCTCCTAACATAGGTCTTTTTTTTTTCCAGCAAACAATACTTAAGGAACAATTAGCAGGGTTGCTAACTAGAGAAATGTACCTAATTCTCTCTTTTTGCAGGGAGGGAGCAGGCATGGGGAGTATGGACATACTGGTTTCTAAATGGCATTCCTCCTCAAATTGAACTGTTGCACAGGTGTTGAATCTCCACAGACAGCTTATATACCTCCAGAGCCATTTTCACATCCTCTGGTTGGGGGAGACACTGCAGGAATTTTTTGCCTGCTAGCACTTGTTCACAGCCCTTCTGAACTTCCTAAAAGAGATAAAAGGATAGAGTTAGAGACTTCTCTCCAACTGTGAAGGTATAAAATTTCTTCAGGATGCCTCAGTGATGACCGCAAAATTAGAGTAACGCAACCATCCTCAGGGCTGGTGGAAGAAATGAAAAGATTCTTTGTCTCAGCGGGGTGTTCGCCCTAGGGCCCAGCACTGTACCACTCCTCATAGGTGGTGAATAACTGCTGGAGCAGGGAAGGAGCAAGCCTGCAGAAGACATCCGGGAGGTTTCTTCAGGGACAATTGAAGGAAGAGTTCTGACAGCGTGGCACAATCATAGCATGTATTGTAGAAAGCATGGGGCGAGGGGCCATGGAACCCTCCTATCTAGGGGCTTGGTTCTTCTTGCTAGAAAATGAGAGAATTCGAACTTGCTTTAATGAGCTCATCAAGTGCTTTGAGGCTGATTTCAACAACTCAGAAATGAGTCCTGATTAAAGTCAGATTCCATCAACGTTGGTTAACAGTGCTCTGACACCAATTACCAATTTTAGAATGGGATAGGACATCCTGAAATGTGTGCCACTTACCCACTTACACTTGGGCACTGCTGGCAACCACATTCCGTTCTCTGAGCAGGTGAGATTTGGAGAACCAATCACACCATAGCCATTGCCACACTGGACAGTAACACTTTCAGGTTCAACATACTGGTCCTTATACACAGTCAGGCCTCCATTCTCTATCTCTGGTTTCTGACACAGAGCTGGAATGGAAACACAATTCTGATCATCCTCTGATTCTCAGAATAAGATCTTACAAAAGTGAAGAATCCTGAGGGAGGGAGGAACACTGACAATAAGTTATACCTGCGTGGTGAGAGTTGTTCTTTTTCTCCATTTATTGTATAACGATAAAATTAATAATGAGAATAATGTTATTTTACACACTATTACCAACATAAAACACTATTATTATCTCCATTTGGCTAGAGAGAAAAAGCACTAAGTAAAGCACTATTATTATTTCTATTCTGCTAGAAAGAAAAATTGGGTACAGATAGTTTATGTGACTTGTCTGAAGTTGCATAGCTTTTAGGTGGCATGACTATAATATAAACCTAAGTTTTGTGGTGTTGGAATCTGCGTTTTTAAAACTACTATATCTCAAAATCTCACTCTTTTTATGATCCAAAGTATGTCATTTTTCTTCACATACCCTTAACGTCTTTCTGTGTTCAGGGAAGACAATGGTGAGACATTAGCCCCTTGAGTTGATTTTTAAAAGGTACATCTAATCTTGGTGGTCAACCAGAAATCTATTATTAGGCCAATTTCATTATGAGAAGATGAACGGGATGCGTGAGGCTCTAAGAGAGATATCAGACACCTCAAGGAGGTTTGGAATTTATCCATAAGAGTAGTCACTTAAAATTAAGCAGGTACTTACAAAAATATTGCTAATCCTCACTGATACTTTCAAATTAAAAACTGCTGTCTCTATGTGCAGAAACAGAACGATACATGCACAGACACTTGAATTATGCCAAAGGTAGCAGTGTGGAGACTACAGTCCATTTAATAAGTGGTACACAGCTTGTTGATTATCCACTAGGGAAAACCACACTTTGATCCCCACGTTTCTACCATAAACGCATAGGAATTTCAAATAGGCTGGCAATATCATTGTGAAAGGTAAAACAATAAAGCTCTACAAGACAACATAAGAGAATACTTTTGTTGTATTTTATTGTTGTATAGAATGTTGCCTTATGTTAAGCAAGTATTTCTCAAGACACAAAAGATTCCAACATCAAGGAGAATATTGATAAATTGAAATAAATGGGAATTTAGAACTTATGTTTACCTAAATTGGAATTTATAACTTATGTATACATGTGAATTGTTATAACCACTTTTGGACAAAATTTGACATCATCTACTAAAGATGAATATGTGTACACTCCACAAAATAGCAATTCTACTCCTGAGCTTATTCCTAATAGATATGTTGTCACATTTATACTAAGAGACATGCACAAAAGTGTTCCTAAAAGTATTATTCATAATGGCCTCTAAAACGTGAAAAACTCAAACTTTTATAAAATACATAAAGTGTGGTATATTCATCCAAAATAATACTATAAAGTAATGAAAATGAATAAACTATCACTATATGTAAGAACATAGATGATTTTCCAAACCTAATGAAGAAAGAAGCAAGGCACAAAAGATCACAAGCATGATCTCCTCTATATAAAGTTGGCAAAACTAATCCATAGTGTTAGAAGGTGTGAGTATTCCCCAAACTGAAAAGGTACTTTGAGACCAAAAAACAAAGCAGGCCATTCCATACTATTTGCCCAGAATTTTATTGAGGGTAACTTACTGATGGGGGGAATCAGGCAGACAACGATCCAGGCCCTGTAAGCAATTCCCAAAAAAGTCTGGAGTTCAGTCCACAGATTTTTCTAGAGCCAGGGGGCATTGTAGTACAGGCCATTGTAGTAAGATCAAAGGGTTCAAAGCACCTAATTGACAGTTAACCTTTAATGAGATCTTGTGGTGCCATCTATACTTCAGGAAGAGAAAAGACTATTTTATCTCCAAGATTCATAAAGGCCAAAGCAAGTTTCTCTCAGTATGGGGCCTTGATGGGCATTTTTAAGGTATGTATATTCATCTCCAAAAGGCCTGGAACACATAGCCCCAAGAGAGGTCATCAAGCGAACAACAACAAGATGGAGGACCAAAGATACAGTCAGTATCATCCACACTTCTGTAAGTAGAATTGTCATAATGACCTTCCTTGGGGAAGAGAGTCATGCAGTGCTTCAAGGCAGGTTCACATTGTGATGATTGTTGATCTTCACACCTAACATTTGTACACTTTTCTGTAGTATGTTACATTACAGTTAAAACTTCTATTAAAACAAAGCAGGGGCGCCTGGATGGCTCAGTTGGTTAAGCGTCCAACTTCAGCTCAGGTCATGATCTCACAGTCTGTGAGCTTGAACCCCACGCTGGGCTCTGTGCTGACAGCTCAGAGCCTGGAGCCTGCTTCAGATTCTGTGTCTCCTTCTCTCTCTGCCCCTCCCTCACTCATGCTCTCTCTCTCTCTCTCAAAGGTAAATAAACATTGAAAAAAAAATTTTTTTAAACAAAGCAAAAAGTGGCCCTCTAGATTACCTCTGAAAACATACACAATTGGTAACAATGGTTACTTCAAGAGTGATAAGCTGGGTTATGGTTAAGACTTTTAAAATAGTGCATACATGCATGTGTTAGCTTCATGAAATGAATCAATACATAAAATAAAAAATTTAAGTGTTTCCCCTGGCTGGGAAGAGATGCTACAGTCAGAACTTTCATGGAGGCTCTATTTTTTAGTCAGAGTCATCAGTGAAAGTCATCAGTTGAGGTTACCTTTGCATTCAGGGGCTGGAGCCGACCAGTGGGAGTGTCTGCAGGTGATTTTGGACTGTCCAACCAGAACATATCCTTCATCACATTCATACTGCACCACAGTAGTAAAGGAGAAAAAGGAGCTCACGTCTGTATGGGATCCATGGGCAATTCTTGGAAATATTCTGCAAACTTGAATGATAAAAGAGAAGGGTGGATGACAATGAGCCAATGTATATTTAACAATTCAGAGTGAGGGATTCTTCCTGTTTTATAGAATGAAGTCATTAAATTATACTGCAAAGGTATATTTCCTTGACAAAATCAATAGGAATGATTTACTGAGATCTTAGCTACTTGCTAGACACTGTGTTAATCATTTTATATGTTATACCAATTAATCCTCACACTAACTCTCCGAGCCAATATGATCATCAAAAAGGAAAAGGAAACACAATCTTAAAGGGATCGGATATTCTGCAAAAGGTCACAGCTAGTAAGTGCCACTAACGTGAATCAAATTTAGACATTAAAGCAAGGTATGCATCAAAGTCCACTGGTACTTTCTGGAATACTATTTTCTGTTCTCTGTAGTGATCATTGGATACTTACTTTATATGGTGTCAATGGATATTTGAAAGCCATCAAATGGAAGTTTTTGTTCTTATTATTTGCAAAGTCAAGTGGAGTCTCATAATGGATGAAGTTGGTGGTTCAGAATCAGTTAGAAAACTCTTAACTCCTTTACCCAAACCAAAGGCATTAAAAGATTAGGAATTTAATTTTTTTTAATTTAAATTAGTCTCAGGTGAGGCAAATGAGGCAGGTACATTTCTCCTTCACATTGACAGAGCCCACCAAGAAAGGCCAATATATCTCTTTTCAATTTGGAGGGACGTTAGACACAGTGGCCTAGTGTGGAGCTCCTGCCTCAGAAATCTAAAATGCAAAGATGGGCTGCTGAGTGGCTCCGTTGGTGAGAGTGAAGGACACATTGCTGCTGTTTTGAGATTGGCCTGTACTCCTGACATTATTTGGAACAAAGGATGACTGAATACTTCCAGTGAATTGGACATGGGCCTCATGAAAAAGACAGCCGTAGTGGTGTTATCTTCAGGCCCCTTCAAAGGGACCCCTTGAGGTGGGAAGAAAGCCTCTGTAAAAATAAAATCTCCAGGAGTCACCAGATATACAGGAGACAGGAAAGAGTAAGTGATCAACCAGTATTGGAGATGGATCCAGGATCAAGCAGACCAGGGGATTGCAGTGAGCAGATCCTCAGATCCTCGGCGATCATTGTGAAGGCTCCATCAAGAAACAACAACAAAAACACAAGTGAGAGAGCACGCTTGAAACACTCTTGATGCCAAGACTCAGCTCAGATCCAGCACTGTTTCCCTTACCTCTGCTCATTGCAAAGCTGCAGCTCTGAGAGGTTCAGAAAGCATAGGAACAGGAATTCCAAGGTAAGTCCTGTTTTAGTTACGAGGAAAAGGAATTGACTGGTGTATAAGTCAACAGCATCCATATAGCTTTTCTTAAACTGCAGATTAAGCACCTCCATAAAAATATAAGAAAATAGCTCTTAATTTTATGAACAAATATATATAGAGAGTTTTGTGCCTCAGACTTTTCAGGTAATGTTAAGGAAGATACTTGCAATGTACTTAAAAAGATAAGATGTCACCACATACAGAGTTATACCATAGCACTAGTCACTGTAGCGCCAGATTAGGACCGGAAATGAGTTCTGTAGGAGAAGTTGTTGACAGAATGGAGGGAAGGTCTCCAGGAGTAAGGTGGAGATATGGTCCTGAAGGATGGGTGGAAGTTGAGTGGTTGATAAGATAGGAGAGGCAGCGCAATACTGAGGCAATAAGCAAAGTCTGGCATCAGAAGCTTACTACTGAGGGAAGGGAGATTCAAGTCAGAGCTGACAGACATCAAATACCATTTCAGAGGGTTGGGGTCATAGGGAACAGGAAGAGCAGAGGGAACAGCAGAGAAAGGGGAAAGGAAATGGACACATGAGGAAATAATTGGAAGACTTGATGAATTTGATACGGCCTTCCTCTGCTACCTCTGACTCTAAGAGAGAGGAACTCAGAGATGAAGCTGGAAGACTAAAAATCCCCTGAGCATGGAGTTCTTTATCCTGCATCAACTCTATAACCTAAATTAATACTGCCACCCAATAATTCTCATGCATCTGATGTGAAAAATCATCTTCCAGATAAGGATGCTTCCTCAATAAACCCATGCTCTCCCCCAACCACTCTCAGTGATGAAGAAAGCATGGCTTCTACACTTTTAAAGCAACAGGCTACTTCACATAAGAGCACACAGCTATTATTCTGCATCAGGTTTCTCCATCCGAGGTATCTCAGATCCTCAGTTTTTATGCCATGATAGCCCTTTCAGAGAATATGCTTATAAATATTTTTAAATATGAAAAATTAGTTCTGTCAGATAAAAAATAATGTTAGTTAACAAAAGAGAAAAATATGACTTTGCTTAAAGGACATTTCCATTTAAATAAAATACCACTAATTTTTTTAAGTTTATTTATTTATTTATTTTGAGACAGAGAGACAGAGAGAGAGAGCACATGCAAGGGAGGGGAAGGGAGAAAGAGAGGGAGAGAATCCTGAGCCGGTTCCTCACTGCCAGGGAAGAGCCCAATGCAGGGCTTGAACCCATGGACCGTGAGATCTTGACCTCAGTTGAAGTCAAGAGCCCTATGCTTAACTGACGGAGCCACCCAGGTTCCCCTAACATACCAATAAATTAATTGCCATAGCAGCAGGTCTTCCGTCAGTTCTGGTAAGTTCTCTCAGACACCTTTGTTTCTCATTCTGGTAAAAACTTTTCTACATTTCAATAACGCCTTACATTTATATGATGGCTTACAGTTCACAAAGTGCCCTATAATTTTACTCTAGAAAATTTACACAGTATTTGGTAACAGAAAATATATTTAAACATTTTTATTTATTATTAGTTTTTAATTCCAGTATTGTTAACATACAGTGTTATATTAGTTTCAGATGTACAATACAGTGATTCAACAGTTCTCTACATTACTTAGTGCTCATCGTGATAAGTGTGCTCTTAATCCCTTCACCTGTTTTACCCATCACCCCCACCCCTCTCTCCTCTGGTAACCATAAGTTTGTTCTCTATAGTTAACAGTATATTTTTTGGTTTGTCTCTTTCCTTCATTTCTCCCTTCCTTCCTTCCTTCCTTCCTTCCTTCCTTCCTTCCTTCCTTCCTTCCTTCCTTTTCTTTCTTCCTTCCTCCCTCCCTCTTCCTTCCTTCCTTCTTTTCTTTTCTTTTTCTTTCTTTCTTTCTTTCTTTCTTTCTTTCTTTCTTTCTTTCTTTCTTTCCTTCTTTCTTAAATTCCACACATGAGTGAAATCATATGGTACTTGTCTTTCTCTGACTGATGATTTCACTTAGCATTAAATTCTCTCAAACCATCGGACAACAGAAAACATTTTTGCTCTTTGGATGGAAATTTTCTAATCAATCAGTAACTAAGATTTTGGATGGCACAATTAACCTATTTGGAAAGTAAATTTGTCTTGAACACTTTGGAGTATTTAAATATAAGAAATTTATTTGAAAATTCAAGATTATTCCTTGCTAAAGCAGACTCACAGGGATTTTTGCATATCAACATGTTTTTATTCTAGACATAATCACAACTTCTACCTGAATTAAAATAATTTCTTTATATTTTAAAATCCTTCATTTTTATTAATATATAGTTCATTGTGGTCTCTCAAAAAGGTTATGAACTACCACTATTTGACTATATTCAGTTAATTCTTTATTAGACATTTGTCCTCCATATCTTAGAGAAACTACCCTCCTTTTCCCATAACTATGTACTCACCACACAAGGCAGAAGGGCACAGAAGTAGGGTCAAGACCCCAAAGAGACACAGTGCTGGGAAAGTGCTCTGCAACTTGGGAGCCATGGTGTAAAGTCTCAGAGGTGACCCACTGGGGCTCAGTGCCTTCAGACACTTGAATCAATATGAAGAAAAGATCTCTAAATAACAATTGAAATGGTGCCTAAGCCAAACCCTTGGCAAAGTCTCAGTTATGTGTCACTAAAAGGGAGGGACTGGGGGAGTGACCAGAAGACCAAGTGCTGAGCACAGCTCTGATGGGGTGAGCTGATAAGTCCCCTTCTTGAGGAAAAGAGTCTGGAGATTGATGGAAGAGCCTTCTGGAATTCTGTATGTAGTTACTGTTGTAATCCTAAGATCCCATTGCTGTTCAGATGGGGCACATGAGGAGTTCTTTTCTGGATATAACCATGATTCCTCTCCAGTTAACCAAAAGCAAAATGCTAAAAGATACTGCAGCCCATGATGCATAGTGTATGTGGTGGGTTCTACAGAAATTAGAAGTCATAGCATGACAGAAAATAGAATGTCTGAGAAGTGATGCATGTCTGGGAAGTGGTTTCTTTTATCAGAAGTGGGTATAATTGCCCATAGAAGAACGGATTTCTTTTTTAATCTCAAAAATTAAATGTCTTTCCAGAGAGCATGTGACCTAACCAAAATAGAGTACTATGAGTCTCTAAGTGTGAAAATACTCAAGAGTCTGGTCCATGTAATTACAATTACAATTACAATTATAATTACAATTATCATACTTCAGTGGGAACTCCTTTTCCCGAATTCCTGGGTTTTCTTTCTTTTTTTAAAAAAAAATTTATGTTTACTTATTTATTTTTGAGAGAGACAGAGACAGCATGAGCAGGGTAGGGACATACAGAGAGAGGGAGAGAGAGAATCCCAAGTAGGCTCTGTGCTGTTAGCTCATAGTCTGATGCAGGGCTCAAACTCATGAAACCATGAGATCATGACCTGATCCAAAACCAAGAGTCAGACATTTAACCAACTGAGCCACCCAGGCATCCTTGGGTTTACTAATATACATAAAAACACCAAATAATTCACTCTATGACACTATTCTAGTGTGGAAGTTATCCTAGATATTACAACATGGAAAAAGCATGCACTGAAAGTTAAATGATGGAGGATAATTAATAATCAAGGAAAAAGGAAGATTTATTATGCTTTCAAAATATTTGAATGATGCTGGATCTGTGAGAAGCCCAACATTTTGTTTCTAAGCTCTAAAGACAAGATGACAGAAGGCACATTTGTTATTCTTCTTGGATTGTTAACCCAAAGACTAAGGTTCCCTTAAGTATCTAGGCTTGTCTGGATATTCATCCAGATCACTTCCTAAATTTAGTATTCTTAAGTGGGACAGATGAAACTCCCAACCTGGATTCTATATCTTGCCCACCAACTGTGCATATCTGGCACATCTGTTCCTAAAAGAGATAAAGATAATTGTATAAATAAAAGAGCAAACTCTGGAAATTGTGCTAAAGTAATCTTCACTACTCAGCTGTACTGGAATGACTGCTACATACCAATAATAGCAAAATGCTTATCTCTTGAAAATAAGAATCACCAAATATAACTGAACAAAACTCTTTGGAATATTGAGGGAGGCACAATTGAATTTCAACTTCTTAAAGAGAAAGGTAAACAAGTAAGTCTAAGTCTACCAAATGGTTGTTTCCTTTAGAAAGAGGAACCACAATAGAGAGAAGTAATTTAAATGATCAACCAACAAGTTTTGTTAACTTGTTTTTCATCTTTAAGCATGTAATGTACCAGAATTTTACATAAATTATTATAATTAATCCTCAAAAACTCCTGTGACATGGCTCTTGCCTTCCTTGTGTAGATGAGGAAACAGGTTCAGATAGATTAAATAAACTACTCCCTAACCTCCTCAGATAATTGGAGGCTAAGTCAAATTCTGAACCCAAGACTGATACTTAAATCCAAGCATTTTTTATACCAAAAAATTTTGCATTTTTCAGCCAATCACTATTTCCTGTCAAGATACCAAACTAGCCATTTGGGAGTAAATCGACACTGTTGGCTTTTACCCAATGGTATGCCTCCAGACGCTGCTAGCACTGCAATTAATGGCTTAGACCTGTGATGACAGGAGCTACCTCATCCTGATATACCTAGGAAGTTATACCCTGCACCCCTAGGAGCAACCAATGCCCAACTGACATTGGGATACAAAATCCCTGATTCATTGCCTCGAGTCTGGACAACTCTGTGGTGCAATGATGTCCTGAAGTCAACTGTGGACCAAGTAAAGGTTACGCTTAACCTGAGAGTACATTTTTGCTCAGCTTCTTTCCCTCCCTTTCCCTCTTGTTGTTTCATTCTCTTGTAGTTCTTTTTTTTCCCCCTGAAAAGCATACCACCAAAAATTCATATGCATCTGAATCCCTTCTAGAGATATTGACTGAAGATAGTTTATACCATAAATGGATCTAGGAAGCAAACTCTAAGAATGAGATTCTAGAATTGGACCACCCACCAGCCAACTGGCAATCAAGACTCCAATATCAGTGAGAGATGAAGTATTCATAGCCCTGGCCTGCATCAGCATTGCAACTATGAACATTTTCACTGTCTGGTAAACTGTCATGAAACAAAGATGGAAGAAGATGCGTTGGCTAGTGAATACCTCTGACATTTGAGAGGTACAGTGGAAATAGCAATAAAAAGGATTATGAAGTGTGGCTGAGTATTGCTGAGGCAAGCTCAGCACCCCTTAGCTGAAAATGAAAGTTCAAGAAAATAAATCACAGTTCAAATCCAAATGTGAAATCCAGGAGGCCCCCCTGTTAGTATTTAAAGAAACCCTTATCTCAGCTAGCTTGGAGAGTAATTATTTGAAGGACTAGGGTCAGGATATAATCATAAAATAGTAAAACTTCGGTATAAAAAAATTCTTGCCTTGGCAAGTCTCTACTAAAAGTCAGGACTCTTATGGAAGGAGTGGTGCCTTAGGCTTGGCATTAGGGTATCTGAGTAGGTGCACTACAAAACCTCGAACTCCAGATTTCCCTAAACCCAAAGAGCCTGTATAATTGGCCTTCTTTCCCTTGTTATAAGACAGTGACCCTTTGCTTAAAGACCATGCAAAGGAATCAAATACAACAAGTATCTTCCAAGGGCATAACTGCTTTCCTCAAGATCTCCTCCCAACTCCCCTCCAGGCATCAGAACAACGGCTGAAATCAAAACTTGGTATGAACTGACTAAGGACATCTGAGCCTGCTGAGACAGGAGAGGAATCATGTGTAATGTCTGTGAGACCTAGCGAGCATGTGTTAGGAGGTGGGAGAATAAACCTAGGAGGGAATACTAACACTGGATAAGGGAGAGTTTGTCAGGATGTTCCATAACACAAGATAGCAATGCAAGTGCCCTGGGAGTCAGCTCTTGTGTACTTCTAGGATGCTTTTGGAAGCTTGGGAAAAATGATGGTCAATAAATGGTATAAAGATGCCAGAACTGGTAAAGAAAATGATTAAAGAACTCAGAGAAGTGGACATGTTAGAATGATCTATTTTATAAAACCAGAAGTCCTATCAGCTATTTTCTTCACAAGAACACTTAGGATGTACCATTTACCAGAAGAATAAGGAATGCACCAGTGACAGGGACCAATATTATAGAGAAACTCTATTGTGGCTAGTCATCTGTAGGCTGCATTTTTGGTAGGAGATGCTATTATCAAGTGTGGCTATCTAATAGCAGTAAGGATTATAGAATCCTGGGATAGCAGGGCTAAGTGGCAGCATGTAATCTTCAGAAGCAGATTGGATGAAAAATACTGTAGGGCCAGGAGTAGGTGATGCAAGAATGTGCCTAGGATGCAAAATCAAAGAAGGCAATCATTCTCAGGGTTTTGCAAATGCTGACCCTCAGAAGGAGTGCCTCTTTAAGAATAAGGCATGTAAGGCAACAAGGTTGGGATGCCGGCAACGGAGAAGACATCCTCACCTGTATGAATCTCTGAAGAGGGTTAACAGAATACGGTATTCCTTAGGGTAATGGCCAGCCAACACAGAATGAAATCTTGCCATTTGCAACGAAGTGGATGGAGCTAGAGTGTATTAAGCTAAGTGAAATAATTCAGTCAGAGAAAGACAAATACCATATGATTTCACTTATATATGGAATTTAAGAAACAAAACTGATGAATATAGGGAAAGGAAGAAAAAATAAAATAAGATAAAAACACAGAGGAAGGCAAAGCATAAAAACAACTCTTAATCATAAGAGAATAAACTGAGAGTTGCTGGAGGGGTGATTGGTGGGGAGATGGGCTAGATGGGTGATGGGCATTAAGGAGAACACCTGTTGTGATAAGCACTGAGTGTTATATGTAAGTGCTGACTCACTAAATTCTACTCCTGAATCCAATACTACACTATCTGCCATATGTTATCTAGCTTTAATTAAAATAAAATCTTGGAAGAAAAAAGAAAGCTCAAGAATAAGTGATCCAAAGACTGTGATAAGCTACTCCAATAAAAGTCATGATCTCTTGCCCAATTATCTTTTTTTTAATTTCTCTTGGCAAACTTCTCCCCAGGTCTCAGACTTAAGTTAAGGACAGATTCCTATGAGGAAGGACCATAGAACACCACAGCAAGCATATATAGTAGTATTTCTCCAGTCCTTCCCCAAAGAAAACTTCAGTAACTGACTTTAGTAATTGTGCACTAGAATCTTTAGAGACTTGTTGGATCTGAGCTATCTCTGAAACCTGGGAACAGAAAGTATCACCATAATCCCAACTAAAACAAGAGATACAGGAGCCAGGCAATAAAAGGATCTCTAGTTCCTGTTTATCTCACAATGACCCACTGGGCTTATGGACCCACCTGGTGGTCATTTCTGTGACTCTGAAGTGTGCATAATTTGTAGGACCCTCACATTAGTTCTTTGACCTTTGTAATAAGAGCTATCAAAGTAAGAAAACCCATGTTAAAAATTCTACAAATAATACTTAATACTGAAACACTGAATAATTTTCCCTTAAAATGAGGAATCAAAGCAGGGATATCTACTCTCATCATTCTTATTCAACAATATATTAGAGGTCCTAGCTAGTGCAATAAGGCAAGAAAAATAAATAAAAGACAGTCATTTGAAAAGGTAGAAACAAAACTGTGTTTATTTTCAGATAACATAATTGTTTATTGGGTAAATGCCAAAGAATTTGTAGAAAATCTGCTAGCACTTATGAAAGAATTTCATAAGCTCACAATATACAAGGTCAATATAGAAAAGTCAATTGTATTCCTACTACTAACAATGAAAAATTATAAATCAAAATTTAAAAAATCCTACCATCTCAAGGGCAATATGCTAGGTGACAAAAGCCATTTTCAAAAGATCACACATTGTATGATTCCATTTTTTAAAACTTTGACAAGGTGACAAAATGATAGAAGTGGGGAAGAGATTAGTAGCTATGAGTGGTGAGCATGGTGGGCCAAGGGAGAAGGGTGAATATAAATATAAAGAGGTAGTTCAAGAAGTATTTGTGTTGATGGGGTAATTCTGTACCTTGATTGCTGTGGTTGTTACATGAGTCTGCACTGTGATAAAATAGCATAGGATTATACACAAACATCAACTAATGTCAATGTCCTGATATTATCAATGTTATTATAGTTCTCTAAGATGTAACCATTGGGAGAAACATGGTGAAGACCACATAGGACCTCTCTGTACTATCTTTGTGATTTTCTGTGAATCTATAATTATTTCAAAATAAAAAGTTTTTAAAATGACACAAGTTCTATATGGTGCATGGTGGCTGAAAATTCCAAAGCATTCATGAAAGAAAACAGAAAACCTAATTAAATGGAGTATATACTGTGTTCAGGAATTGAACTGAAAGACTCAACATTATTAAGATATCGGTTCTCCTCAAATTGATCTAGAGATTCAAAGCTTTCCAAACCAAATCCCAGCAGATGTTTTGTAAAAGTTGATGAGCTGTTTCTAAAATGTACATAAACAAGGCAAGGGCCTAAAATAGCCCAAAAAAATTTGCAAAAGAATGAAATTTGAAAAACTCATACTTCCTGATTCTAAGACTTGCTGTACAGCTATATGATCAACATGCTGTGGTATCGGCATAGGAATGGATTTATAGATCAATGGGAAAAATGAAGTCCAGAAATACACTAACACATATATGGTTAATTGCAGACAGAAGTGCCGAGGTAACTCAGTGGAAAAAAGATAGTCTTCTCAACAATTATTTTTTAATAGAACAATTAGACATCCATATATGAAAAAAAAAAAAGATTCTTACCCTTCACTATATGCAAAAATTAACTCAAAATAGATCATAGACATAAATGTCAAACTAGCCAATTTGGGAATTACTAGTTTAAAAGAGATAGTATTTATTTATTTCTCTATGTATTTCACAATCTAATCTTTGTTATAAAATTAGATATTTAGCACATGCATGCTGGGACCTCAGTAACACTTTGCAAAAGGGTCAATGTTGACTTATGTTTTACTATGTCATCTCAGTTTTATAAAGAGATGATATATTTGGCTTTTTGAAAAACCTATGAACTGAAATCAAAGGCAATATTATGTTTTTTACTGTTCTTTGTAAAATAATTCCTGCAGTTAATTTACTTTCTATTTTCATAAGAGAAAAAAAACTTCTAATATTTTCTTTTACAAAACATTGTAAATATTTGACTCATTATATTTTCCACTTATTTTGACTGAAAATAAACTCAATTGCTATATAAATTCAATTTTAGAAAATTAACTTCTATCTCTTGGGGTGCCTGGATGGCTCAGTTGTTTAAGCATCCAACTTTGGCTCAAGTCATGATCTCATGGTTCATGACTTCAAGCCCCACATCTGGCTCTCTGGTGTCAGCACAGAGTCCGTGTTAGATCCTCTGTCCACCTCTCTGTCCCTCCTCCACTTGTACTCTCTCTCTCTAAAATAAATAAATAAATAAATAAATAAATATTATATATATATAATATATAATATATATGTTTAAAAAAAGAAAATTAACTTCTATGTCTTACACAATTTTAATTTTTCATTTTTATCTTAGCAAGTTTAAATTATGCTTATCTACTATAAACTGATATATTTACTTTTTAAAAAATTATTAGGTTTCTACTGGGTGCTGAAAAAAACCACAAAGGAAAGAAAAACTACTTAAGAAATCTCTTTGGCACAAAAAATTTTCAGTTATATAAATATGTGTCATTTGTTAAGTATAGATATTCATAATGAATGGTAATTAATCTTATTTTTAAACCTAAAAAAATATCAGTACCAGAAAGTTGGTGATCTGCTAAAAATGATGGGAATACAGGATTAGGAGCTATTCACAGGACTATTTGTGAGTCACAGAAATTTTTGGAAAACAATGTTCTTTTTCTGACCATTTGCATCCCTCATTACAAAATGGCAGCTCAATCCATAGTCTCCATTCATATACAAATTTTCATCTGAAAGTCTCTGCTTTACCAACTTCCTTCTCCCCAAGATACTTTGTAGGGTTGGGAACAATCATTTGAAGAAAGAAAGGCTATGGCACTGACAGAGTGAAAGTAATGTTCCATTAGAAATAGGCTGAGGGATTGAGGGAGAAACAGAGAAGCAGTAATCCCATTTTGCACAGTAGAAATTCAAGTTACTGTGAGAGATTCAAGACTGGAGAATCTTTTTCAGAAGAAACTGAACAGCAACAGTGAAGACACCTCTATACACTGATATTTGGGGAATCCTCTGAATTTGTTAGTGTATAAGCTAAGTTGCTAAAACCAAGGCAGAAGTTTATATCTCATGCAACAATCCAGAGGCAGAAATGTATTCAGGTTGGTCAGCTGTTCTGTCCAACAGGTTATCTGGGGATAAAGTCCCTTCTTTTTTGTCACTTTAACATCCTCTGGGGTGTTGTCCTCATCAGCTCACCAGCACCCTGTCAGCATCTCTGAGTGAAAGGGGAAGTGGAAGGCAAGCAGCTTCTTTTTTAAGAAAGTGACTAGGAAGTTGCACCCATTAGGAAATTGTGCCAAGGGAGCACGTGCCCTGCTGACATTTAAAGGGGTGAGGGTAGTTCTATTAACTAAAGCAAGTAGAGGGAAATGGATACTGGGAAATAATTAGCAGCCTCTGCTATAGCTTCCAAAAAGAAAAGAACAGCTTACTGTCTAGTCTCCTCATATACATAGAACTTAAATCAGACTATGTGGGTCTCATCCTTAAGAATGGACATATAACCTAGAATCAACAGAAGTTTGCAGAGAATAGAACTTCCAAAGAATTATTAATATTCTGATATATGTGAGTACTTGTTATACCTATAAAGAACAGAACACTTTTTAAAAGTAATATGAACATTTTATAAAATCGATGAAACAATTAAAATACAAAAGCAAGGAAATATCCCCAAAGAACATGGGGGAGGGGTGAAACTGACATGATGGTATAGGAAACAGAAAGAAAATATAAGAAAATTACAGGATTGACAAAGAGGTCCAACATCTGACTAGTAGGATATCCATAAAGAAAAAGAAAAAAATAGAGAAGAGAAAATTACTGAAAAAACTAAACCTAGAAAATTTCTCAGAGAAAATGAATGAGTTTCCTTATGGAAGAAAAGAGATAAAGAGAAAAATCTTATATAATCTGTAATAAAAATAGCTTCTGGGGGCGCCTGGGTGGCTCAGTTTGTTAAGCATACAACTTGGGCTCAGGTCATTATCATGCAGTTCACGGGTCCAAGCCCCGCATCAGGCTCTGTGCTGACAGCTCAAAGCCTGGAGCCTGCTTCAGATTCTGTGTCTCCCTCTCTCTCTGCCCCTCCCCTGGTCACATTCTGTCTCTCTCAAAATAAATAAACATTAAAAAATTTTTTAATAAATAAATAAAAAGAGCTTCTGACTTTTCAACTACAATACTGGCAACTATTGTACAAAGAAGACACTCTTTAAAATTTCTAAAAGAAAATTATTTTTAACACAGTTTTGTACACACAACGAAATTATCAACCAAATATTCAAATAAAACAATTTCAAGTATGTAGAAGCACAATGTGTATTTTATTTTCTATGTATCATTTCCTAGGCAGCTTACTGAGGAAGTCCTCCAGTAAACAGAGTAAGTAAACCAAGAAAGAGGAGAACATGTATCCAAGAAGCAAATGCAGAGCAGGAAGGCGAGGATACAGATGTGAGATCACCCATTCATACTAAGTAGTTGGCAGACACCGTCAAGTTCCACCCATATTACTAGGGTTCTATTGCTTTGGCACACTCTGGAAAACTTCTAAAAGTCAGTATCTGCTTTGTTTGCCCAGGTTTTTTCAAGAACTACTGAAGGTTATTCCAACAACATGCACAGCAGCTCAAAAATACCAGGTAATTAACACGTCCCAGTAGCAGACCTTAATATCCTTAATATCCATAAAAGTTACTGTACCAATACACAAGCTCTCTTGCACTTTGAGTGGGATAACTGTTGGGTATGTGTTTGACACCCCTTCATAGTTTCCCCATGGGTTCAGTTCACCCACAGAGGTAGATGACTTGACAATGCACCTCTTATTGGCTTCCTTCCCTTCTCTGAAGCTCAGTTTCTCAAATATTCATAAAAACATTTTGAGCATGTAAAGAATAATTCATCAAGTGTTCTGAATATATAAAGCAGGTAAAACATCTATTATCTAAGTATCTACCACTCAGTGACCTCAAGAATGAGTTTTTGCAAGCAGAATGCAATGCTATGTATGATACAATACAAAATAGAAATTAGGTTTCCATTTCAAAAAAAAATCCATTTATTCTAATGTAAATGGCCAGTGGAATACCTCGTTTAAGATATAAAACTAATTCAAATAGCACTTTTTTTTAAATTTTTTTAATGTTTATTTATCTTTAAGAGAGACATAGACAGAGTGTGAGCAAGCGAGGGAGCGACAGAAACAGAGGGAGACACAGAATTGGAAGCAGGCTCCAGGCTCTGAGCTGTCAGCACAGAGCCCGACACGGGGCTCGACCCCATGAGCCGCGAGATCATGATGGGACCCGAAGCCAGACACTTAACTGACTGAGCCACCCGGGCCCCCCCAAATAGCACTTAACAAAGAAAATAAGAAGTAGTGTTTAAATTTTTTTATTTAATGTTTGAAGACCTGTGAGTGAGGCTTGGTGGCAACAGGAGGGAGATGGGGAGGGTCTAATCACTCTTGCTAGTGGGAGAAGGTGAGTGAAAATTAGTTGAGAGCAAGAAAGTGAAATAGATAGTTATTCATATCTAAGTGTAGGGAACTGGTTAACATCCTCTTTTTTGGGCCATGCAGGCCTTGGAAGTACATAGAAAGCACCACTTCAGGAAGCTAGATACATAACATGGACATCTGTTGATGGTGTGCCCGCACTGGTGGGTCATCAGCATTCTGGGGATGGTGATGGACAGAAAGCAGATGTTGAGAAGAGACAAGTTGCCAAGGCTGTGGAGGTGAGGGTCCAGGGGGACGGCCAGGATGGTGAGCAGACTCCTAACAGACCCAGTCAGATACAGGCTGCAGGACAGACCAAAGGGCACCTGTTGCTGCAGGGACTGCTCAGAGAGTCAGAGGAGGATGAATTCAAAGACTGGGGTTTGATTGTCCATGTCCAGACAGTTTTTTTTAATGTTTATTTATTTTGAGGGAGAGCATGTGCGTGCACAGGTGCATGAGTGGTGGGAGGGGCAAAGAAAGAGAGAGAGAAAGAGAGAGAGAGAGAGAGAGAGAGAGAGAGAGAGAATCCCAAGCAGACTTCCTCTGCTGTCAGGGTGGGACCGAACTTGGGGCTATAATCTCAAGAACCATGAGATCATGACCTAAGCAGAAATCAAGAGTTGGACGCTTAACCAACTGAGCCACCCAGGCACCCCCAGGCACTGGTAAAGGCAGAAACAAGGGCATCAACAATGAGTGGATGCCCGGGGAAGAAATGAATCATCGCATTACTGTCCTTCCCACACACCCTTCATGGTGCATCTCACTAACCTTTTCTGAGCCTCGGTTCCTCATCTGTTCCTTGGCATGAATAATTCTAGTTTATTAGGTTAATTGCAAGGATTAAGTGAGAACAATATAAGGGCTGAATTCCATACTTGACATATAATATGGACAATTATTTTTATTAGTGGGAACTTCTAGTGATGCTATCAAAATAAAGAGTGATATGTTAAATAAAATAAAGTGGGCATGTGTTATGGTTTCCTTTGCTTACAGTTATGCAGCTCCTGCCAATATGAGACTATGTTGATGATTCCGTTTTGTTTTTGTTTTTGTATTTTATTGTGATACGTTGGCCCACCTCCTGAGAAGGCAATGGCAATTATTTTTCTGTATGTTCTAAAATGTATACTTCATATTTGGTATAAAATTATTTAGGCTCTTTCCCTTCCTTTTCCTCCAAGATCCAAGGAGCATCAATTTGACCAAGTTACTCTCTTAAAAATTTTGCTGATAAGGCTTTTTGGTGCCTCTTAGTCTCACCTGCAAAATTAACAGTCTTCTCTACTTTCATAGATCTAATTTTCAGTAAATAAAGTGGAAAATGATATTTAGAATGCACAGGACGTTAAACAATGAGGAGCAGATTTACTCTTCTTGAGAAAATGTCTAAGTCATCCCAGGGTCTCATGACACGTCTTCATGCCCTGAACCAAAAAGGGAAATTCAATATTTGTCATAACGGACTTTTAACCTATTTGTAAATTTTAATTAAGTTGGATTTCAGGCAGATTTAGTAAGTGTTTTATCTGTGAGCCTGAAGGTAACAAAAGATGTATCTATGAGCCCATAGTCCAATAGCTGATAGAAAGGTAAATAACCCTCTAAGAAACTGAAAAGAATTCTGGTGGATCCAACTAATATCAAACAGTGCAGGGATCTGATAATGGGAGGGGTATGAGGAGAGAGAGAGAGAGACAGACAGACAGACAGACAGACCAGAGGAAATGTCAGAAGAGAGTCATAGAGACAAGGCGACTATGGAAGAGGCCATGTGTGCTCTGCACATGTCCCTGTCCTGGAGGCTACTGCAGGCAGAGCCATAGAGCCATCAGCCACCAGAATCTCTGTGCCTGATGCTGCTCCCTGGCCACAGGAGCCTGTTCAGGGGGCTTACAGGTTTGGCTGTCAAAGCTGTTGGAACAAGTCTTCACCAATGAGAGGAGGGAATTGGTGGATAAATGTCCCAGGTCCTCATCCCTGGAAGGACTACACAGAATTGTGATCCACAAGCTCTCGGAGAATAGTCAGCATAACTGAGCACCTGTCCACAGCCACAGTCATCACCCCAATAAGGCTTTCTCCATCACTGTTCTCCTTCTCATCATATCATCCCACTACCTGCTCTCTCACAGTGCTTTCTGGGGACACTTTCCAAGGAAACTAGTTACTCACAAATCTTTGTCTGAAGGAAAACACAATATAAACATCTATTGAGTTCCCAGAGGCTGGAGCAGACAAATGTCTTTAAGGACCATCAGTGAAACCTTCTGTGCTAAGTAGGTTTCTCTAGCAGTTCCAGCCCATCTGGTACATGGAATATTCAGTGGAAGCCTGTGAGACACCGGTGCCTCTGCAGAGGCTATTTGGGGAATTTGAAACAAAAGAGGCCAATGTTCCCCCATAGACATGTATTTACATAGAGAGAAGAGACAACCGAAGGAGCTGAGACATGAATGAGAGACTCCAGGGCATACAAGCATTGGAAGAAGTGGTGAGTAGAAGGAACAATAGCTTCCAGGATACCCCAAGATATACAGGTGATTGACGGGGGTTTCTCCTCATGTATGGGATAGTTGTTCAGGCCATTTTATATTTCACTTAAGGACAATAGGGCCAAATCAGATGGTGGACTTGGGAACACACAGGTGGCCACACTTCGGGCCTCACATTCATCAGTCTTTCAGAGCTTGTTCCCTAAAAATGGAATAAAGAGGTTCATACACAAACATAAATCCCATTCACGTCAGGCAGAAGTCAAGGGGCAGCATTAATGAGGCAGAGGCCAAGCACATGGGGGTTTGGTAAAGGGCATGACTCCCTTCAAAAGGAGGAGAATGGACCAAGATCATAGGGTGTATTGACATTTCATCTACATGCTGACTGATTTGCACATGGGAAACTGTGCAGTGAGTCAATTAAGAGAAATGCTTTGCTGTGAGCCCACACCCATGTCCAAAGACCTTACAATGAAGTGAATGTATAACTTTAAGCAATGGGGTTTTTCAGGTTCCTCATTAAGGACAGAGTCATAATGCCCACAAAGACAAAATCATTTCTGATTATGTAAATGTTTTACTTAAAAAAGAATGGGCACTTGGTGTCCAAGAAACAAAAAGCATGAGCTATGAAATGATCAATAATTCTATAGTCTCAAAGCACTAAACATGAACAAATTATCTTTTCTAGACATTTATTACTATGAATGATGGTGCAAAGGGAACAGGAGAGCTGGTAAGCTGAAGTGATCTGCGTTGAATTTCCCCTCTTTTGAAAGAAATTACAGTTGTGAGTCCACAGTAGCTTTTCTTGCCTTATCTCTCTGTAATTCCAGTAGTTCAGTCTCCAAAGACAATTTATACAACTCCAGGCTGATTTTCAGATCCTCTGGGTTGGGGAGACACTGCATAACCTTTCTGCTTGCAAGCACATGTTCACAGCCTTCAGGGACCATCTAAAAAAACATAGGTGTTGAGTGTGGTTGAGTGGCTTCTCTCTAAATCAGAAGGGTTGGGGGAGGTGAGACCTGACAATGATAAGCTTACAGGCTCAGGGCCAAGACGAAGCTCAGGACTGGGAGGTGAGCAGGAAAATGAGTAAACACCTTGGGCCTCAATTTAGTCCTCCCTTGATGAATAGGGACCAATTCTGAGACAGTTTCACAGGAGGCCTCTGTGAAGACAGACACTGTTTCTGAGACCATCCAGATGGAACACAGAATATGAGATAGTCTAGAAAAAGTCAAATTAGGCCTCAGTGCTTCAGGCACCTGACACCTTCTTCTCCCTAAGGGGCTCAGTTTTTCCTGTCTCCAGTGAGAGAGGAAAACTTCTCACTCCTAACTGACCACAGTGCTTCAAGATAAAAGAGAGTTCCTTGGAGGGACTCAGGAATGAATCCTGACAAGTCAGATCTCACTATTGCTGGCTGGGACAGTGCTTGGGAGGGAGTGTGTGCAATTTTTAGTGTGTGATAGGATGGGAGTTTTTCTTGAATTGTGCCACTTACCCACTCAACATTTGGGCACCTCGGGGTACCAGGTTCTACTCTCTAAGCAAGTGATACTTTCAGGACCGACCAACTTATAGCCAGAGTCACACAGGATGGCAACATTTTCAGGTTCAACATATTGAATCTTATCCACAGACAGCTTTCCATGGGCTATTTCTGGATTTGGACACAGAGCTACAAAGGAAACATGGTTTTAAGGAATTCATAAATCTAAGAAAAAGGACATGACGACAAGCTAGGATTATAAGATTTAACTATCATGGGTGCTACTAATTGTTTTATCTTTTCTACTGTTTGGTAACAATAATATTCATTAGCATTTTTGTTGAGCATTGACCACATATCAGACTCAATCTAATCACATTTTATGTGATTCTCTCAGCTCTCTGAAGTGAGGACTGTTATTATTCCCATCTAATTAGGATAAAGTTGAGATATAGACAGGTAAAGAAACTTGTCTGAGGGGTGCCTAGGTGGCTCAGTTGATTAAGTCTCCAAAATGGACTCAGGTCATGATCTCACCATTCATAAATTCAAGCCCTGCGTAGGGTTTTCTGCTGTCAGTGCAGAGCCAACTTGGGATCCTCTATCTCTCTCTCCCTCTCCCTCTCCCACTCTCTCTCTCAAAAATAAAGAGACATTCAAAAAACAAAAAACAAAATACTTGTCTGAGGTCTTCACACATGATAAGGCCCATGTTACGCTATATAAAAGCATGTGATCACAGGTTCTCATGATTCAGAGCAATATCTTTCACATCTCGAAAAAAAAGGCTAGAAAAAGTCAAGTTATGACTCAGTCCTTCCAGGTATCTGACACTCTCTTCTCCTATTGCCCCCTGTGTGCAATGGAGACCATGGTGACAAATAATCCCCAAGATGCTGATGGCAAAGTGCTAGTAACCTGTGTGCATGTAAAACCCAGAGCCAATCTTGACTCATCCTGTCCCCACTACAGATGGGCACATGCAGCCTGCATCATGGGCAGGTGGTGCATCTCCACGGGGCTGTGATGGAAGTACTTGCCACACTGAGATGTTTGGAATTAGCCCGTGAGAGCCCACATTCCTGCTAGAGCAAGCTTCCATGAAAATTTTGCCACAGTTCCATCTATCAAGTGCTCCACCTGCACAATGTTTCTTGAAAGTCAGAATGGGGCTGAGTTTTATGACTGGGAGAAAGACTGGGGAGGTTGATGTTAACGTCGTCCCTTTGTAAGGTTTGCATCCTGAACACAGTAAGATTCCAATGCAATCAAATCAGATCAAATGTTTCTGTGCTGCCTCTGGCAGGAAGAAGCTTAACTCTCAATGCTTTTGTGACACCTCCACCCACCTGACTGAAAAGGGAGCTGGAGTTACCTTTACATTGAGGGGCTGCAGAGGACCAGTGTGAAACACTGAAGGAGAGTCTGGCTTCCCCAACCAGAGTGTATCCGTTGTCACATTTGTATATCACCTCAGCACGTCTGAATACACTGTATGTTTGTTGTCGTTCATAATATCCATGGGCAACAGTAGGAGGCGAATCACAATCTTGATGGTGAGAGATAAAAGTGAGAGAGCATGAGCTTGTAGAATGTAAAATAGAACTCACCCCAGAATCTGTGTGGTTTGTAGGAGGCCTCCTTCTGTCCTGTCGTCTCCTCTGCTCATTGGATCACTTAGCCAAACCCAAGACCTGGGCTGTCCTCCTATAAGCCTCAGGCTGAGGGACCACCAGGGCCCCCTCATTAGACCACTTGATGGTCATTTCCAATATCTTCAAAAGGATAATAGGAATAAACAAAATTAATACGTGGTCCAAACCCTATATTGAGTTCTTGGCCTATGGGGTAAGTCCAGTCATATCCACGAAGTCAAGTAGAAGTCATTGCTACTCCTCATACCCTTCCCCATGAAGCAAAGACAGTATTTTAACAAATACGTCATATACCAAAGGGCAGAGGGAAATGGGAAAATTGGTGTCACTCCTGAAGAATGAAACCTATATTTCCAACATATCACCATTTACTTCCTCAATCTGTCTACCAGGAAAATTAGGATTCTGGGAAATTACAGTAAAGTATTGAAAACTGAACATTTTAGTCTCATTTCAGATGTGGTATCTCTGCTAAAGGCAATATAAGCATCTACAGGTAAATGGGGTCACTGGTTTTGCTAATGCCTTCTTTTCATCCCACTCAGAAAAAAAGGCTCAGAAATAGTTTGCATACACCCAGAAGGATCCAATTACACATTTGTAGTTTTAGACCTGGAGTATGATTAGTCACTTGCCCCTGTCATAATAGAGCCTGAAGACACTATGACTATCTGGATATCCACATTGATCCAGTATATCAATGGCATCATGTTAATTCTACTGAATGGGCAAGAAGAAGATTGTGTGTGTGTGTGTGTATACACAATCTAGATCTAGTTATAGAAATGACATCATGGACAAGAATAAGCTAGCATGATGTCATATATATATATATATATAGTTATTATCTACATTTAGATGATAGACAGATAGAGAGATGATAGATATCTGTCCCAGTTCCTAGTGCAGACCTCCTAAACACTTGTAATTCCTAAGTGCTGAGAACACAAAAAACATCTTTTGTTCTACTGAGGCAACTGTCAGTGGCTCCTGGATGGGAGCTGGTCACCAGAAAGACCAAGCCATGAATAAACCTTGGAAGTGATCAGCCCCACTCTCCTCTCCAAAGAGGGGAGAGAGGTGGGAAACAGTCTCAATAATTGATCATGCTACAGAGGGTGAGTCTCCATAAAATCTTGTAAGTATATGGTTTGGAGAGCTGCCAGGTAGGTAAATGCATCCACATACTGAGAAGGTAATGACTGCAATTCACAGGGACAGGGGCTTCTGTGCCTGGGATGCTCCCAGACTTCACCCTATATATCCCTTAATTTGGCTGTTCATTGTATCCTTCATCAGATCCTTTCATAAACTGGTAAATATAAAATTAAGTGATTGCCTGAGTTCTGCAAGCCACTCTGGTGGCAAATTAATGGAACTTGAGAAGGAGGTCTGGGAACCTCCAATTTATAGCCAAGTTGGACATATTTTGGTGGTAAACTGGAGACCCACAACCTGCAACTGGAATCTAAAGTCTAGAGGGGCAGGGCAGTTTTGTGAGACTGAGTCTTTAAGCTGTGGGATGTGATGCTATCTCCAGGTCAATATTGTTGGAATTGAGTTAAATTACAAAACACTCAGATGGTGTTCTGGAGAATTCTTTGTGTAAGCACAAAAAACCCACACATTTGGTCACCAGAAATACTGTGAGTGTTCTGCGTGAGTAGTAAAAGAGACACACAAGAGAGACACAGGAGGTGAAGGGAAAGCCTAGGGCTTTTCCAACCTGCATAATGATGCTCCAGAATATAGACAGTAAATACTCAAGGGTTTGCCAGAATAATACAATACTTAGAGGTCCAGGGTCCATGACTTGCTAGGCTATCTCTCCAAACTAAAGTCAAATTTTTATAAATGGCACATCGCAGCAATAAAAAAGATGTACAACATTATAGAACTTTCCCGTTTCTAGAGGCAGCATGTTCCATACTTGGGAATACTATTTCCAGCCCATGTGCTAGATGACATAAAACATAGCTGGGTTTGAGTGCAGCCCTTGTTGGGAAAGGCCTCGACAGCTAGTCCATGGTCAGTGAAATCATCATGCTTTTAGGCCCTAGGACACTGTATAGCCTATTACATTGAAGGTGGCTATAGTCGGAAAACATACAAATGTCAGTGGGACTATCACAGCATAGACCCTTGAGTTCCTGAAGCAAGGGCATGCACTGCTCCAGAGATTTATGTGCTGTTTGAGACATAACTCTGGGCATATTGTTAGGTCCTGATAGAAACCATGCCTGACATTGGATCATGAAATGAGCATGTGCCAAAATCACACTTCACAATTTGGTCTATCAGAACCAACAAGTTACAAGGCCAGGCAGGCAACACACAATTCATGATAAAGTGGAAGTCATCATGTAGGATTGAGCATGTGCAGGACCTGATGGCACAAGAGCCTGCACAAAGAGGGAGCCCGGAACCTCCCTGTGCCCATCCGCGGTGGCCCAGGTGCCTCTTTAGCATACGCTTCTGGCTCTGTGGGTGTACCCATGATAACCAACTGACAGAACAGAGGAAAGCCGAGCCTGGTTCATAGGTGTATATTCTGGGTATGTGTGTGTAAGCTAAATGGATGGATGCTGCATTAGAGCCTGATCAAGGAAACACAGTAGTAAGGGGAAATCTACATGATTTGGTCATTCACTTTATTGGAAAAAGAAGTGGGCTAAGGATGCATTAAATTTGCCTTCAACGGCCCAGAATGCATGACTTATTTGTCAGAGATCTTAAGGACAAAGTTTAGAAGATTGGGCCCAAGGATCTGGGGTAGAAGCAGTTGACTGGACATATAGGAATGACCTGGAATTGCAAATTTTTTATTTTCCATGAAACACCAACAGAGCATCCCCAATACAGGAAACATTAATAAACCAAAGAGAAAAAATTATCTCAGCCACTTGACGCCAGCCATCTTCTGTCACTGGACTAGCTAACCAGTGCTCTCACAAGAGAAAGAGGAGCAAAGTTGTGGTATGGATGAAGACCAAACATGGCCATGACAACAAGGGCACCTACTTACCAGCGCTGTCCCTGAATCTTGAAACTCGTGGACAGAATGCTAAGTCCCTGATATGATACCAACCCTTGAGACAACCCCAAAGCCACTTGGTAGCAAATTGACTATTGGACCTTTTCCACCTGGAAGGGACAAGTATTTATTCTGATGGAAATAGGTAAGTATTCCACTATGGGTTTCCCTTTTCTGCTTGTGGGACTACAGTCAGCATTACTATCTGAAAGTTTCAGAGTATTTAAATAATTGGTGTAGGATTAAACTACATGCAACTAGAAGACCCCCTCACAGCAAAAGAGGTGTGGTACTGGGACCATGGCCTTGGAATACACTACTCACATTGCAAACTGCATCACCCAGAACCTGGAGACCTGTTCAGACATTGGAATGGCCTGATAAAGTCACACTTGAATTGGCAGTTGAGAGGCAATACTTTATAGTGATGACACTGTACAACATTACTTTACAATTTCTGCCAGAGCACAGTATTCTAAGCTGCTTGAGGGCTCATTTGGGCTCCATCTTACACACAAGGCAAGAAGAAGCATCACTATTTGGCAGGAGTAATTTTTCTTGATCATCAGTAGATAGGGCCATAGAAATACACAGGAGGGGTAGGATTGTGTTAGCAATTATGTGCTCTTGGTGAGCAAAGGTAGGAAATTCATGCTGGGGGAAAGTCTGAAGGTGACCTAAGAGACAGCAGAAGGAAAGAAAGAAGTTTGAGGAAGAATAGAAGCAAGTTTAGAAAGATGGTTTCAAATAAATTTGAGTGGTTGTTGACTGCCAATTAAGGCAGTTATGGATCAGAAAGAAGACAAGAAAAGACAAAAATCCAAGAGAATTTCAAGGCAATAGTTGAAAAGTCCAGCTCATCTATTAGATGTGTTCCTGATTCAGAAAAGCAAAGCCAAGAACCAAGGTCAAGAGAATGGATATAAATAATGGGAGGAAAACAGAAACTTGGACTAGGGGTGGGCAGTGCTCTTTAACAAATTTATCCACTCCAAAAATCATGCAGGTATACAAAATCTTTTAGCTAAGTTCAAACTTTCCCTTAATAATCTCCATCACATTGATACGAAGAAACATCTAAAATAACACAAATCCAAAAGCCCTTACCATCATCACATGTTGGTGTTTTGGGATACCACGTGCCATCTGCTTGACATCTAGCTTCAAACTCCTATTTCTCATAACACGTATATAAAATTGTATCTCCATTGAAAAAAGCACAGCTATTGGCAGAACTAGATCTCTGTTCATTGACTTTGCCATTCTTCAGCTCTGGTATTGGGCAACATACCTCATAAAAATTAAAAGTGAGAATAAAAGCTAGCAAAATCACTTCAGTGAGGCTCTGATGGATAATAAGCTCATTTCCAGATTTCGAGGATGTCACCACTGAAGAGACATTGGAGAAACAGAGACGCTTGGGTTTGCTCTTCCTGCCCCTGATTGCTAAAGAACTCCAAACCTGTCATTTCCCTCCAACTAAATAATTTCATTAGGAGCCTCCAAAATGTGAAGTTGGATGAAACCTGTATGAAAATGTAAATTTTCAGAAGTTTTCAAAAGCAATGACAAGTAATATCCATCACTCTGCGTTTTCACGAGGGTAACATCATTAATAATCTCTCTAATAACTTACACTGCCTCAGTTAACAGGAAGAAAAATATCCTTAAAAGTTTATATCCACGTGACAGCTAATGCATGGAAAAACACTTAAATTATTGCATATGGCCAGGATTTTTCTTTTTTGATACCAAATTTAAGAGAAAGAACTACTTAAGTTCTTTCATTTTAATGCAATTAGAGGTGATATAAAGATATAATTTTTTTCATTAGGACTACTTTCAGATAGAACTTGATATTGTTTGATGTAAGAGAAAGTATCAGATCAAATTAAAATGTCCTATTCTTCACATCAGGAGACTGACTAGGACCACAATGGGGATCATTTGGGCACACTCAAATGGTCTCCCCATTCATTTATTTATGAATTACTATAAAAATATCCAAGATGGATATGTTTTCCAAATTATAACATTAATACTTAGGTAATACTGTAGAAAATACTTTTAAATATTTAAGTCATGAGTCGCATTCCACACTGAATCAGATTTTCTGATAACTGGAATAAATCCCACTTCACTCTGCTTTTTATTAATTTTCTAATAATTTCTTTTTTTTCAAATTTTATTTTATTTTACTTTTTTTATACTTTATAGTTTATTGTCAGGTTGGTTTCCGTATAACACCCAGTGCTCTTCCCCATAAGTGACCTCCACCAAGACCATCACCCCCCATTACCTTTCCCCCTTCCCCTTCCCCCCTCAGTTTGTTTTCAGTATTCAAGAGTCTCTCGTGTTTTGTCTCCCTCCCTCTCCCTAACTCTTTTTCCTCCTTCCCCTCCCCATGGTCCTCTGTTGGGTTTCTCCTGTTAGACCTATGAGTGCAAACATATGGTATCTGTC
>CM053562.1:33630037-33642264 GCA_028646485.1 Cryptoprocta ferox
GAAACACACCACAAGAGAGTCTTAATGATACAGAGTAAACTGAGAGTTTGTGGAAGGGAGCAGGTGGGGGGATGGGCTACATGGGGATGGGTATTAAGGAGGGCACTTGTTGGGAGGAGCACTGAGTACTGTATGTGAGTGATGAATCACTGCATTCTACCTTGAAACCAACATTGCACTGAATGTTACTGACTGAAATTTAAATAAGGAAGTACAAATAATTTAAACAATAAATACTAAGGTCCTGAGTAATTTGTACATGTGAAAATGTGTCGTGATGCAGTCCAGGGAAATGCTTTGCTGTGAGACTGTGGCCATGTCCAAGCCCCTTACCGTGAAGTAATGAATACCTTTAAGCAATGGATTAGTTTAGAGACCTCATTAACAACAGAGCCCTAATTACCACAAATACAAAATTAAATTTGATATATAATTTTTTTACTTGAAGAAAATGTGCACTTTGTATCCAGAAAAGCAAAAACGTGAGCAAGGAGATGATCAATAATTCTGCTGTCTCAAAGCACTAAATGTGATCAAATGATCCTTTCTAGACATTTATACCATGAATGTTGGTGCAAAGAAGACAGTAGAGTTGGTAAGCTAAAGCGACCTGTGTCAGCACGTTTTTCTCCCTCTTTAGGGAGAAATTACAGTGCTGAATCCGTAGAAGAATCATTTGCTTTGTCTCTCTGTCTTTCTAGTAGTTCAATTTCCAAGGTCAATTTATACACCTCCAAGGCCATTTTCACATCTTGTGGGTTAGGGAGACACTGCGTGATCTTTCTTCCTGCGAGCACATTTTCACAGCCTTCAGGGACCACCTAAAAGAGATGTCGGTGCTGAGTGGGGTTGTCATTGTCCTCCTGACAATGTCAAGACTATAAGCTAAGGGCCAATATGAAGCCAAGAACTTGGGGGTGAGCAGAAAAACCGGAAAACACCTTGGACCCCAACTTAGTCCTCCCAACCAAACTGCAGACAGTTTCACAGGAGGCCTCTGTGAAGACAGACACTGTTTCTGAGACCATCCAGAAATGGAACACAGAATATGAGATAGTCTGGAATTAGTCAAATCAGGCCTCAGTGCTTCAGCTATCTGACACCCTCTTCTCCCTAAGGGGCTCAGTGTTTCCTATCTCCAGTGAAAGAGGAAAACTTGTCACTCCTAACTGACCACATGCTTCAAGATTAAAGAGAGTTCCTTGGAGGGACTCAGGAATGAATCCTGACAAGTCAGATCTCACTATTGCTGGCTGGGACAGTGCTTGGGGGTGTGGGTGCAATTTTTAGTGTGCAGTAGGACAGGAGTTTTTCTTGAATTGAGCCACTTACCCACTCACACTTGGGCACCTCGGGGTACCAGGTTCTGCTGTCTAAGCAAGTGATACTCTCAGGACCAACCAACTTAAAACCAGAGTCACACTGGATGGCGACATTTTCAGGTTCAACATATTGAATCTTATTCACGGACAGCTTTCCATGGGCTATTTCTGGTTTTGGACACAGAGCTACAAAGAAAACATGGTTTTAACGAATCTGTAAATCTAAGAAAAAGGACATGACAACTGGCTAGGATTATAAGATTTAATTGTCATGGGTGCTGCTAATTGTTTTATCTTTTCTACTGTTTGGTGACAATAATATTCATTAGCATTTTTGTTGAGCCTTGACCACATATCAGCATTTTATGTGATTCAGCTCTCTGAAGTGAGGATTGTAATTATTCCCACTAACTAAGAGAAAGTTGAGATATAGACAGGTTAAGAAATATGTCTGAGGGGCGACTGGGTAGTTCAGTCGGTTATGTGTCCGAACTGGAGTCAGGTCATGAACTCACGATTCATGAGTTCAGCCCCACATCAAGTTTTGTGCTATCAGAGCAGACCCCTCTTCAGATCCTCTGTTGCTCTCTGCCTCTCCCTCTCCTGCTCTCTCTCTCTCTCTCAAAAATAAAGAAACATTTAAAAAACAAAAAACAAAATGCTTGTCTGAAGTCTTCATACATTTAAACATGATAGGTCCCATGATATGCTATGTAAAAGCATGTGACCACGGATTCCCAGGATTCAAATCAATATCCCTCCCATCTCGATCCCAGAAAGACACTGGGTATTATATAGTCTACAAAGAGTCAATTTAGGACTCAGTCCTTCCCGGTATCTGACACCCTCTTCTCCTATTGCCCCCTGTGTGCAATGGAGACTATGGTGACAAATAATCCCCGGCGTTGATGATGGCAAAGTGCTACTAATCTCTGTGCATGTAAAACCCAGAGCCAATCTTGACTCATTCTGTCCCCACTACAGATGGGCACATGCAGCCTGCATCATGGGCAGGTGGTGCATCTCCACGGGGCTGTGATGGAAGTACTTGCCACACTGGGATGTTTGGAATTAGCCTGTGAGAGCCCACATTCCTGCTAGAGCAAGCTTCCATGAAAATTTTGCCACAGGCCATCTATCAAGTGCTCCACCTGCACAATGTTTCTTGAAAGTCAGAATGGGGCTAAGTTTTACAACTGGGAGAAAGACTGGGGAGGTTGATGTTAATGTCGTCCCTTTATAAGGTTTGCATCCTGAACACAGTAATGATTTCAAGTCAATCAAATCAGATCAAATGTTTCTGTGCTGCCTCTGGTAGGAAGAAGCTTAACTCTCAATGCTTTTGTGACACCTCCACCCACCTGACTGAAAAGGGAGCTGGAGTTACCTTTACATTGAGGGGCTGCAGGGGACCAGCGTGAAGAACTGCAGGAGAGTCTGGCTTCCCCAACCAGAGTGTATCCTTTGTCACATTTGTATATTACATCAGTACGTCTGAATACACTGAATGCTTGAGTTCGTTCATAATATCCATGGGCAATGGTAGGAGGGAAATCACAATCTTGATGGTGAGAGATAAAAGTGAGAGAGCATGAGATTGTAGAATGTAAAATAGAACTCACCTCAGAATCTGTGTGGTTTGTAGGAGGCTTCATTCTGTCCTGTCGTCTCCTCTGTCCATTGGATCACTTAGCCAAACCCAAGACCTGGGCTGCCCTCCTATAAACCTCAGGTTGAGGGACCACCAGGGCCCCCTCATTAGACCACTTGATGGTCATTTCCAATATCTTCAAAGTATCATAGGAATAAAAAAAATTAATATTTGGTCCAAACCCCATATTGAGTTCTTGGCCTATGGAGTGAGTCTAGTCATATCCACGAAGTCAAGTAGAAGACATTGCTATTCCCCATACCTTTCCCCATGAAGCAAAGACACTATATTAACAATTACATCATATACCAAAGGGCAGGGGGAAATAGGAAAATTGTGTCACTCCTGAAAAACAAAACCTATATGTCCATCATATCACCATTTTCCTCCCCAATCTGTCTACGAGGAAAATTAGGATTCTGGGAAATGACAGTAAAGTATTGAAAACTGAACATTTTAGTCTCATTTCAGATGTGGTATCTCTGCTAAAGTACATATAAGTATCTTCAGGTAAATGGGGTCACTGGTTTTGCTACTTCTTTCCTTCTTTTCATCCCACTCACAAAGAGAGTCTCAGAAACAGTTTGCATACACATGGAAGGATCCAATCACACATTTGTAGATTTAGACCTGAGGTATGATTAGTCACTTGCCCCTGTCATAATAGAGCCTGAAGATACTATGACTATCTGGACAGCCACATTGATCCAGTATATCAATGGCATCATGTGAATTCTACTGAATGGGAAAGAAGAAGCTTGTGTGTCTGTGTGTACACAATCTAGATCTAGTTATAGATATAGAAAAGACATCATGGACAAGAAGAAACTAGCATGATGTCATATATATATAGATATCTAGATCTAGTTGACAGAGAGATAGAGAGATGATAGATACCTGTCCCAGATCCTGGTGCAGACCTCCTAAACCCTTGTAGATTCCTAAGTTCTGAGAACACAAAGAACATCTTTTGTTCTACTGAGGCAACTTTCAGTGGCCCTGGATGGAAGCTGGTCACAAGAAAGACCAAGCCACGAATAAATCTTGGAAGGTTTCAGCCCCACTCTCCTCTCCAAAGAGTGGAGAGAGGTTGGAAAAAGTGTCAATAATTGAACACACTACAGAGGGTGAGCCTCCATAAAGTCTTAGGAGTATATGGTTTGGAGAGCTGCCAGGTGGGTGATCGCATCCACGTACTGGGAAGGTGATGTACACCAATTCACAGGACAGGCGCTCCTGTGCTTGAGACCCTCTCAGATTTCACCCTATATCGTTTCATTTGTCTGTTCATTGTATCCTTCATCAGGTCCTCTCATAAACTGTTAAATATAAAAGTAAGTGTTTCCCTGAGTTCTGTAAACCACTCTGGCAAATTAATGGAACTTGAGAAGGAGGTTATGGGAACCTCCACATTGTTGGACAAATTTGTTGAGAAGATAGACAGATTTTGGTGGTAACCTAGGGACCCACTGCCTGCAATTGGCATCTGAAGTCAAGAGGGACAGGGCAGTTTTGTGAGACTGAGTCTTTAAGCTGTGGATGTGACACTATCTCCAGGTCGATACTGTTGGAATTTAGTTAAATTACAAAACACCCAGATGGTGTTGTGGAGAATTCTTTGTGTAAGAAAAAACACCCCACACATTTGGTCACTAGAAATGCTGTGAGTGTTCTGCATGAGTAATAAAAGAGACACACAAGAGAGACACAGGATGTGAAGGGAAAGTCTGGGACTTTTCCAACCTGCATAATGATGCTTCAGAATATAGATGGTAAAATTTAAGAGTTTGCCAGAACATTACAATATTTAAAGGTCCAGGGCCCATGACTTGCTAGGCTAACCCTCAAAACTAAAGTCAATTTCTTATAAATGGCACATCACAGCAAGAAAAAAAAGATGCACAACATATAATAGAACGTTACCGTTTCTAGAGGTAGCATGTTCCATGCTTGGGAATACTATCCCAGGCCATGTGCTAGATAACTTAAAACACAGCTGGGTTTGAGCAGAGCCCCTGATGGGAAAGGCCTCGACAGCTAGTCCATGGTCAGTGAAATCATCATGTTTTTAGACCCTAGGACACTGTATAGCCTATTACATTGAAGGTGGCTATAGTCGGAAAACATACAAATGTCAATGGGACTATCACAGCATAGACCCTTGAGATTCTGAAGCAAGGGCATGCACTGCTCCAGAGAATTATGTGCCGTTTGAGACATAATTCTTGGCATGTTGTTTGGTCCTGAAAGAAACTGTGCCTGACATTGGATCATGAAGTGAGCATGTGCCAAAATCACACTTCGCGAATTTGGTCTATTAGAACCAACAAGTTACTAGGCCAGGAAGGCAACACACAATTCATGATAAAGTGGAAGTTGTCATGTAGGATTGAGCATGCGTAGGACCTGATGGCACAAGAGCCTGCACAAAAAGGGAGACCGGATCTTCCCTGTCCCCAGCCATGGTGGCCCAGGTACCTCTTTAGCTCATGCTTCTGGCTCTGTGGGTGTGCCCATGATAACCAATTGACAGAGCAAAGGAAAGCTGAGCCTGGTTCACAGGTGTATATTCTGGATATGTGTGTGCAAACTAAATGGATGGATGCTGCATTAGAGCCTGATCAGGGAATCACAGTAGTAAGGGGAAATCTCACATGATTTAGTCATTCACTTTATTGGAAAAAGAAGTGGGTAAGCATGCATTAAATTTGCATTCAACGGCCCAGGATACATGGCTTATTTGTCAGAGATCTTAAGGGCAAATCTTAGAAGATTAGGCCCAAGGAGATCTGGGGTAGAAGCAGGTGACTGGACATATAGGAATGAGCAGGAAGTGCAAATATTTTATTTTGCATGAAACACCAGCAGAGCATGCCCAATACAGTCAACATTCATAAACCAAAGATAAGAAATATCTCAGCCACTTGAAGCCAGCCATCTTCTGTCATTGGACTTTCTAACTAGTGCTCTCACAAGAGGAAGAGGAGAAAAGTGGTGGTACGGATGAAGAACTAACATGGGCATGACAACACGGACTCTCACTTGCCAACGCTCTCCCTGAAACTTGAAACTGTCAGCCACAATGCTAAGTCCCTGATATGATACCTTCCCTTGAGATACCCACAAAGCCACTTGGTAGCAAGTTGACTGTTTCAGACCCTTTCCACTTGGAAAGGACAAGTATTTATTATGATGGAAATAGACAGGTATTCCAGAATGTGTTTGCCCTTTCTGCTTGCGGGACTACAGTCAGCACTGTTATCTGAAATTTCAGAGCATTTAAATAATTGGTATAGGATAAACTACCTGCAGCTAGAAGTCCCCCTCACAGCAAAAGAGGTGTGGTACTGGGACCATGGCCTTGGAATACGCTACTCACATTGCAGACTGCATCACCCAGAGCCTGGACACCTGTTCAGACATTGGAATGGCCTGATAAAGACACAGTTGAATTGCCAGTCGAGAGGCAATGCTTTATAATGATGACACTGTACACATTACTTTACAATTTCTGCCAGAACGCAGTATTCTAAGCCACTTGAGGGCTCATTTGGGCTCCATGTTACACACAAGGCAAGAAGAGCATCACTATTTGGCAGGGGTAATTGTTCTTGGTCATCAGTAGATAGGGCCATGGAAATAATGAGAGAGGTAGGACTGTATTAGCAATTATATGCTCTTGGTGAGGGAGAGGCAATTCACATTGGAGGAGAGTCTAAAGGTGAACTAAAAGACAGCAGAAGGAAAGAAGGAAGATTGAGGAAGAATAGAAACAAGTTTAGAAAGACGGTTTCAAATAAATTTGAGTGGGTGTTGAACTGCAGATCAAGGAAGTTATGGATCAGAAAGAAGACAAGAAAAGACAAAAATCCAAGAGAAACAAGGCAATAGTTGAAAAGTCCAGCTCATCTATTAGATGTGGCCTATTTCCTGATTCAGAAAAGCAAAGCAAAGAACCAAGGTCAAGAGAATGGATATAAATAATGGGGGAAAAACAGAAACTTGGACTAGGGGTGGGCAGTGCTCTTTAACAAATTTATCCACTCCAAAAATCATGCAGGTATACAAAATATTTTAGCTAATTTCAAACTTTCCCTTAATAATCTCTATCACATTGATACAAAGAAACATCTAAAATAACACAAATCCAAAAGCCCTTACCATCATCACATGTTGGTGTTTTGGGATACCACGTGCCATCTGCTTGACATCTAGCTTCAAACTCATATTTCTCATAACACGTATATAAAATTGTATCTCCACTGAAAAAAGCACAGCTATTGGCAGAACTAGATCTCTGTTCATCGATTTTGCCATTCTTCAGCTCTGGTATTGGGCAACATACCTCTAAAAAATTAAAAGTGAGACTAAAGGTTAGTAAAAATATTTCAGTGATACTCTGATGGATAAAAAGGTTATTTCCAGATTTTGAAGATGTCACCACTGAAGAGAAGTTGGAGACGAGGGTACCAGAGACATTTTGGGTCTGCTCTTCCTGCCCCTGATTGCTAAAGATCTCCAACCTTGTCATTTCCCTCCAACTAAATAATTTCATTAGAAACCTCCAAAATGCGAAGTTGGATGAAACCTGTATGAAAATGTAAAGTTTCAGAAGTATTCAAAAGCAGTGACAAATAACATCGATCGCTCTGTTTTCACGAGGGTCACATCATTAATAACCTCTCTAATAACTTACACTGCCTCAGTTAACAAGAGGAAAAATATCCTTAAAAGTTTATATCCACGTGACAGCTAATGCACAGAAAAATATTTGAATTATTGCATATGGCCAGGATTTTTCTTTTTTGATACTAAATTTAAGAGAAAGAGCTATTTAAGTTCTTTCATTTTAATGCAATAAGAGCTGATATAAAGATATTTTTTATCACTAGTAGAACTACTTTCATGTAGGACTTGATATTGTTTGATGTAAGAGGAAGTATCAGAGCAAATTAAAATGTCCTATTCTTCACATCAGGAGACTGACTAGGACCACATGGGGATCATTTGGGCATACTCAAATGGTCTCACCATTCATTTATTTATGAATTACTATAAAAATGTCCAAGATTTATATGTTTTCTAAATTATAACATTAATATTCAAGTAATATTGTAGAAAATACTTTTAAATATTTAAGTCATGAGTCCAATTTCCACACTGAATCAGATTTTCTGATAACTGGAATAAATCCTATTTCACTTCTGCTTTTTATTTATTTTTTTAAGTAATTTCTTTAAGTGTATTCATTTATCTCTTTTTACACTTTTTTAAATGTTTTTTTATTTTTGAGAGAGAGAGAGACAGAGTGTGAGAGGGGAAGGGGCAGAGAGAAAAGGAGACACAGAATCCAGAATCTGAAGCAGGCTCCAGGCTCCGAGCTGTCATCACAGAGTCCAATGTGGGGCTCGAACTCACGGACCGTGAAATCATGACCTAAGTTGAAGTTCGATGCTTAACCAAATGAGCCACCCAGGTGCTCCAGTTTTTTCATTTATCTTGAAAAAGAGAGAGAGAGAGACAGAGAGAGAGAGAGAGATACAGACAGACAGACAGACACACACACACACACACACACACACACACACAGAGACAGAGAGACAGAGAGAATGAGCCAGGGAGGGGAAGAGAGACAGGGGTGAGAGAATCCCAAGCAGCCTCCCTGTTCTTTATCTCACAAACCTTGAGATCATGACCAGAGTTGAAATCAAGAGTCAGATTCTTAATTGGCTGAGCCACCAGGTGCCCCTCACTTCTGATTTTTTTAAATAGTTAAAAAATATCCTTTATTAAAGAATTAAATCAATAAGACTCTAGTGGGTAAAATAAGTATGATTGTAAAGTAGGGTTTGAAATTTCCAACAAACAAAAGTCCCAGGTCAGATGGCTTCACTATTCACAGATGAATTCTACCAAACATCTAAAGAAGAGTTAATATCTATTCTCAAACTATTCCAAAAATAGCAAAATAAGGAAAAATTCCAAGTTCATTCTACAGGGACATTACCTTGATACCAAAACCAGAAAAAGACACCACAAAAAAAGAAAACTGCAGGCAATATTCCTGATGAACACAGATGCAACAATCCTCAACAAAATATTAACAAACCAAATTCACATTTGGTTTACCAATACATTAACAGGACCATTCAATACAACCAAGAGGGATTTATACCAGGCCTGGAAGTATGGTTTAATATTTGCAAATCTCTGAATGTGATACATCAAATGAATAAGAGGAAAAATTTTAAAAATATATGATCATTTCAAAACATGCAGAAAAAGCATTCAACAAAATGCAACATCCATTTGTGCCAAAAAGTTTCAACAAAGTGGATTTAGAGGAAACATACCTCAACATGAGAAGTTCACATATGAAAATCTCATAGTTTGTCATCAAAATGATCATGGTGAAAAACTGAAATCACTTCCTCTAAGATCAAAAACAAGACAAAGATGCTCATTCTTGCCACTTTTATTCAACATAGTACTAGAAGGCCTAACTGTAGCAATCAGACAAGAAGAAGTAAGAGGCATCCACTTTGGTAAGGAAGAAGTAAAACTGTCACTATTTGCATATGACATGATTTTATATATAGAAAATCCTAAAGATTCCACCAAAAAACTATTAGAACTAATAAATTCAGAACAGTCACAGGACCCAAAATTAATATATAGAAATCTATTGTGTTTCAGGGCCCTGGGTGGCTCAGTCAGTTAAGTGTCCAATTCTTGATTTTGACTTATGTCTTGATCTCACAGTTTGTGAGTTTGAGCCCTGCATCAGGCTCACTGCTGTCAGTGCTGAGCCCACTGCAGATCTTCTGTCTTTCTCTATCTTTCTGCTCCTCCCCCTCTGACACTCTCTCTCCCTCTTTTGTCACCTCTTTCTCTCTCTCAAAAATAAACAAGTATTAAAAAAAATAACATGTCTGAGGTATTCACACATTTAGGATGATATAAAAGCATGTTACCTATCGGATATATAAAAGCATGTAACCTCACATACTCAGCTCTCAAACCTAAGCCTTGGAAAATAACATATAACCACATAAATAGCAAAACCACAACATTAGTCAGTTTACAAAAATGTGTCCAAAGACAAGCAATGCCAATAAGAGAGGTATAAAAACAAAAAACAGAAAAAAGAGAGAGAAAAAGATAGAAAGTCAAGGGAGAAAACATCGGTAACATTTTCTAAGGGACTCTGGACGTATATTTTAAGGTTTGGATAAAAGTTGCTTGGACAGATGAGATACAGGCAGGCATTTTTTCTTTGAGTGAAAATATGAGCAAAGGGTTAGAGCAGCAACAACTTGGTACTGAAAGATGAAGAAGAGACAAGCTCAGAGACCGATATGAGACAGATTGGAGTGTGTGTTATCCTGAACATGGACCAGAAGTTAGGTGGGGGGTTGAAGGAATGGAAGAGAAGGGGATAAATACAGAAAAATCAAAGAAATTGTGGCAAGTCTCAGTGACTTGCTGAACATAATCTACCTTCACTGTTTTGTAAAGGAAGAGGAGGCCAGGAAGACAGAGGTAATGGTGCTCACGGAAAACAATGAGTGTTGGAGCGTGGCTGAGCTTTGGAAGAACAGAGTTATTCATTTCAATTTCCAACGGAGGAAAATCACCCAGAATATAAGAATTTCTTTACCTAACGTTAATATTTCCCTTAAAATACCTACTACTATGATGTAAAAACCTTCCACACTAAAATATTTTAGTACTCCACTTACGAAAAAACTCTGAAATTACTCTGTACTATTATGAACATTCCTGAAGCCTGAATGGCATGGGACCATCTGGGGCTCAAGAAATTACTCTTGACAAATGATGACAAAAGGGCCCCTGGACCGCCTCATTTCTCTGCTTGGCATGTAATCCTTGTATCATCAGAATTGAGAAAACACCCAACATCACGTCAATATAAAACACTCTCCATTGTAAAAGACATAGTCCTTGGGGAAATTTCTTCTCTGTTGAGTGATTTTGTCATTCTGTGCAAAATGCTCTATGATGAATGCTCTGAAAATAGTTTAAGGGACATGGATGTAAATATTTTTGAAATAGTCTTAGAAATTCTTTCTTTTACAGAAGAAATTGTATTCGCAGGTGAATAAAAATGTTACTTTTAGTAAAATATTTCCACTTACAAGCTAAAAGAAATCCTCATGTCTGCATTTATAATCAGCACTACCTTGGGGTAGCCTGCAGGTCCTGAAAAACCTTTAGGTGCTCATTGGATAGAAACAATTATTCCCTGACTTGCAATGCCATATTTTACACTTATATAAGGTTTTCAGTATATACAGGGCTTTGTAATCTTACTCCGATAAACTCACTCATAGTTTGTAATTATATACAATTTTACTTTCTGGATGGCAAAAGTTTTCTATTCCATTTTTAACGAAATAGAAAAATAATGAAACCTGTGAAAGGGTGAAATCTTTAACAATTGAACAGCATCCACTTAAATATAACATATTAATATATAAATTAAAAGATTTTCATGACTAGATCAGCTTCTCTTGAATTTGTCATATTGCACTTTCTGAGTCAGCATAGCCTACAACTGAAGGACTAAAATTCTTTAAATATATTTCTCAATAAATACTTCATGGTTCTTCTCCAAAACTGTGCTGAATTATTGCCATACAATTACATGTAACTAATCCTTAACAAGGAATTCTTTTCTATACCATGGTTTAATCTCTCCCCCTTTCCTTTTCATGTCTGTACTCACCACACAGGCCAAGTGGGCACTGCAGTAGAGACAGGACGCCCAGGAGACACAGTGCTGGGAACGTTCCCTGTAACTTGGGCGACATGGTGAAGATATTCAGAGAGAGTGTGCTGGGATCCAGTGTCCTCAGATACCCTGAATGAGGCTGAAGTGAAGCTCTAAGTCAGTAGTAAATTGATGTCTCAACCAAGGAAGTAAGTCTTGGCAATAGCTTTGAGTCACTAAAGGGGAGGGGCAGATTTGAGTACAGCCAGTACTGGGCAGGGTCTGATGGGGTACTCCAATGAAGCTCCAAGTCTTGGGAGAACAATATGAGCTTCACATGAAATCTTTCTGGGATTGTATGAGGACTTACAGATGTGACCCCAAGAATTTTCAGTGTTTTGGGGGGCACTTGGGGCTTGCTGTCTACATACAGACAACATTTCTCTTGGAGAACTCAAGAAAAACTTGGAAAATGGTACAGTGTGTGTGGCAGTTTCTTTAGGGATCAGGACGAGGTGCT